>OX235262.1:107044567-107398600 GCA_944472135.2 Trichobilharzia regenti
CTGACTACGAATAAACTGAAGCAGAAAACACTACCTAGTAGAATCATTGATACACACCTCAAAAGAGGAAAGAATGTAAACCGTTTAGAATAGATGTGGCAGTTGATAAAGGCCAGATTGATAACTATTTACTTAAACTAATTTTGTTGCTTTCGCTGGTTAGATAAGTTTGCTTGGTCATAAAATATAACGAATAACTCGATTTTACTCAAGTTTATGTTATCTTATATTTAGAGGTAGCTTAGATTCACTGGACAACAAGAATAGTGAATTATCTTCACTGGTGGAAACCAGCAGTTTTGAAGTCAACTAACCAAAGGATCGGTTGTTAACCACTTTTTTCTTTATCAATCATTATGTAAAAAAACACTTTTTTCCTTTATTCAAAAAGAAATTTACAAAAACAAAGGCAATAGTGATTTAAAAAATAGACAAATAACAGTTATTTGCGATTTACATGAATTTTATGTCTACGAATTTCTGATAATCGTCCCAAATTATCCCATTGTTCAACGATAGCTTGTGTACGATCATTCACCGACTGAAGTTTATCATAATTCAGTTGGCTGGATTTTGATAATTAAATGAGAGAAAATAAAGTACAGACAGAATTAAACCAAAATTGGAAGAGAGAAAAAACATCGGATAAAATACTGAACAAACATGAGACGAACATAACAATGTGATAGGATACGTCTTTATATAAATGGTGAATATTAGTATCTTCGATCACAGACACAGATTAATCTAAACACGTATAGTTATATATGAGTGAGCAACTATATTGCCATATGCATATATATATATATATATATATATATATATGCATGTATGTATATATATACATATATATGAGGCAGATTTTTCGGCTATAAATATTACTATCATCTATATTACAGTCATTACACTCATAATACATAACATCGACTGCCATAGGTGGTTAGAGAGCAGTCACATCCGTCAGTGGTGCTTGCCAGCTAAGTGGGGGTGGACAAAATGATATCAAACTATCGTTTAAATTGTTTACTGACGAGTTCAGCAGCAGTTTAGCCACACTGACTCAGTTAAGATATCTGAATTAATTCAAACTAAACGATTTCTCGTATTGGTTTGTAGGGATTTGGTTGATTGGTTACAGGATTTCATCATCTAACCAATAACATCTCAGGATGAAATCCTGTAACCAAACGATTTCTGGTGAACTATCGGGAGGATTGGCATTGCATAGAATAAAATGATTCACTAGCAGGACTGCACACTTTTACTTTGGAAACCTAAAATGTTCAGATAATCGTATGTCACCAACATGCAAATACATAATGTGCGACACAAAATATACTATCGACAGGTGATAACTGAAGATGAATCACATCACCAGTTAGAGTGTATTAAAAGTCATACTGTAACAGCAGAAAGCAAGACACGGAAGCCAAGGTATATTTTTCAATTGATCAAACATATATATGGTTTATATTATTTAACCAATCACTGAACGTGTGATTTTGGTTTACATCAAACGACATATACATATATGGTATTCTATTGCTAATGCAGTAATAAAATGTGGGGATATGTGAGAATAATATTCCGTTGGAACACATTGTCTGCATCACACCACCACAACATGAGCTTAGAATCCAAATAAATACTTTACAGAGTCATAGTGCATAAGATTACAAACTACGTACTGTCTCGCATGAAATACAAATTACAGTTAATCCAGTTAAGGTCTGATGAAAGGCACTACACCTTTGGATCAATGAACAATACTACAATTATATATATATATATATATATATATATATATATATATATATATATATATATATATATATATATATATAGTCATCACCGTAACAATACAATACAGACGATATCAGCTGTTCTTTGACGAAAAGTGTAAATATGCCTCAATTCAGCAATTACATTCAAGGACATTTGAAAATTTAGTTATGTGTAAGTACAATTAGATTTCTTAGCTGCCGCAAGGAAAGAAAAAAACAAAAACGAAAGAATAATAGATTATGTCATCTTTAATTTCTTGAAAAATCTCATTCATTTTGTTAGGAATCGTACTTTGAATGATACGAATGCATACTAATTTTTCCCACATCTCAACTGTAATATTTTAAAAATTATGGATGCTACAATATTTCAAAAAAGGACTTTTGCTAAAAGTTATTAGAAATAAAAAGCTTAAAATGATGTGACATTTAATAGACACGCCATTTATTGAACAAAGTTACGCTAATGAGCGTGAAACAAAGTAGTAATGAAATGTAGTTATTTTTAGATGCTAGAAAATTTTAACTAAGTCTGAACACAACAGTATAGATATAAAGACAATAACATGAAGTGAAAATCTACTGCGTACATCATAGAGAGCCTAAAGAACATTTATGAAGGTAATCGAACTGCCGAAAATACCCATTGGATCATGAAGATAATAAAAGAAAATTCATCGAAGAAAAATGTTTATGCAAATTTATCGAGGATAATAATGTAGATGTGGATGTCCCGATCCACTATTTAAAGGAACCACTATTGAGATGCACTTTTAATGTCAAGTTTAACAACACGCTCTATAAGCACAGAGATGGAGTGGCAATGGGGTCCTTTACTTGCAAACTGCTCTTCAGCAAATCTAGAGAATAGTATGTTACGACCCACTCCCGATAGTGTCCATATGTACCAAAGATATATGGATGATACTTTTATCATATGCAACGAGAACGCCAATATAGAAATCATAATAAAGGAGTTTAACAACTGTCATCATGCCACCTAATTCACATGGGAATCAGAGAGGAACTCGGAATTCCATTTTTACGATGTTTTTCTAAAAAAGGAGATATAACGATTCTCTTCAAACATCGATCTACAGGAAACCAACATGGAATGGTCAGTTCACGAATTTTCATAGTTGGATACCTTTGAGAAGAAAGAGAAATCTGATCTACTCCTTACCTTCAAGAATTAGAAAGATATGAACCAGTGACACAATGGACGAAGAACTGAATAGACTCAAACAAGTCCTCATGGAAAATGGATATCCTCCAAGAATCATCGAAAAAAAACTTGATGGTAAAGCAAAATCCCGAAAGAACGCAGACGGTGCCGAGAAAAACTATCATTTATGAACGTTGAGTTTAAAGATGGTATCGCTGCTGAGATCCTGAAGAACCGCTCATGCAGATAACTGAGAAAAGGCTTCCTTTCGGCTGAGCTACGGATCAGTTTTTACAGCCGAATAATGATCAATGGATGTGTGAAGGATAAACTGCCGCTTTGGGCCACTTCAATTCTAGCTCAATTACTAGCTAGCACTTGGTGAACTCAAGCCACGCAGCTCCACCATAGTTGTCTTTCAAGATTATCTACAAAATGAAACCAAATGGTACAAAGGGCGTCAGGTTTCGCCATTTGTGTATGACGGAGGCGTTGGTAATTCGTCAATACAACCCTGAATTATGTATACAGAAAACGTATGCCCAGACTCATTCTACATGGTCTTAACCTCTTCATCAGTCGTTCACTGTAAATTTTTTTATTTTTAATGATTACTTTGCCTTACATTGATAATTAATTCACTATTATAACTCTCATATGTTCATTTTAAATGTTTTCGCACCCTCTTCACACTTGTTACATAGGCACTAAACTACCCTTCTTCTAATTCAACAAGAGTTCTAACGTTATCAAATTTCTAATTCTTTTTTCCTGTGTCATTGAGTATTACGTAAAATAAAACCATGCAGTTCAACTATTCCAAGACTGTATGGACTGCCTGAAGTGTGTCTGTCACTTTTCGACATAGAACTTGGCACAAATGTGCGGAAGTTCAAGTCGCCACACACCGTGTAGCACGCGAAGCAAGAGAAGAAAGTACAAGAAAAGCATAATAGAAACAGTGAGCAGAGGTGTGAGACAAAGGAGTAATAAAAAAATACAAAACAGTTTCATTGAAGATCATAAGTCACAGGGAGTGGATGCATCTGCGCCACTGAGAACGGTTTTGAGCCATGTCACCAATTGTTTCCAACCATAGATTTTTACCGTCCCGAGGACCCCAGCCTGGAAGTCTACACCTTCTACGTGGCTTAGACCAACTGTTGTGGATTTCATTGACTGATGCCAAGTTTTTGTTTGACCGCCGCTAGCTTTTTTCCAGCCTGACCCTATATCCGCTAACATTGCTCGTCGAGGGAGGCGATGACTTGGCATACGTAACACATGTCCTAACCATCTCAGTCTTTGTAGCTTCACGACTTCGTCGATTGATTTCCCCTGTTTACCTAGAACTCTACGCCTAACCTCCATGTTGCTCACCTTATTATGCCACTTTACACGGGAAATAGAACGCAGGCACCTATGATCAAAGACAGCTAGTCTTTTCATGTCTTCCACTCTCAGTGGCCAGGTCTCACAACCATAAAGGAGGACGGAGCGGACTGATGAGCAGTACACCCGCCCTTTGGTCGATAGTCGAACATCTCGTCTACGCCAGAGTCGGCGTAAACTAACAAATGCGAAACGAGCCCCTTGTATTCGTGCTGAGATTTCGTCAGAGATCAGCCCGTTGGGGCTGATGGTACTTCCCAAATAAGTGAAGCGGTCAACGTGCTCTACCACTTCACTTCCTATTTTTAAACTAGGCGTCGATGTAGTCCAGTCCTGTAACATCATCTTGCATTTGGCGGGAGCGAATCGCATGCCAAACATTCGTAGATTGCGGCTCAAGGTGTTTAGAAGACTCTGCATTTCGTCAGCGTCTTCGCCTAGAAGGACTATATCGTCTGCATATTCCAAGTCAACGAGATTATTCCCCGGTAGCAAGTCAATCCCTGAGTCGCTGAAGTCACCTAGGGTTAAGTCCATTAACACATCTATGATGAAGTTGAATAGAAAAGGAGATAATGGGCATCCTTGACGGACACCACTGGTCGTCATCAGTTCAGATGACAGCTCGCCGTAAGCCCTCACCTGGCTGTATGAGTACGAGTAGAGTGCCTTAATCAGTGCAATATATTTTCTTGGAATTCCCTTTACAGCCAAGCATCTCCAGAGAACTTCCCGATCGACAGAGTCGAATGCTGCCTTTAGGTCAAGAAATATAATGACTGTTGGACGCCGGTAGGAATGCCTATGTTCTAGAATCTGTCGGAGGGTGAAGATATGATCAATACACCCTCTTCCTGGTCTAAAGCCTGCCTGGCTCTCTCGTGTTTGTGCTTCCCGAGCACCACTCAGTCTACGCATGATTATTGAGCCTAAGACTTTAGATACTATATTAGTCAAGCTAATCCCTCTGTGATTATCACAGGAAGACTTGTCTCCCTTCTTGTATATGGGGATAATCAGTGACTTACACCAACCCGATGGGACTTCTTCTGATTCCCAGACGCTGCCTAGTACCTCAGTTAATGCAGACAGTAAGCTGTCTCCACCGTACTTAAATACCTCTGGAGTCATTCCATCAGGTCCCGCTGCTTTGCCTAGTTTCAGATTGGTGACAGCTTTAGTAACCTCAGTTAGTGACGGAGGACCTGTGTCTATATCCCATTCAGGGAGGTGTTGGATGCTCGGAAGGTTGAGCGTGGCTGTGGGCCAATTAAACTGCTCCTCATAATGCTCTTTCCAACGATCCAGTCGTCTATCCTGGAGCTAATTATAGTGCCATTTTTTTCCGAGATTGTCTCACTTATGATTTGTCTTCTCCCACCCGTTTCCCTGATGAGTCTAAAGAGTTGCCTGGTGTTGCCTATCCTCGAAGCTTTCTCCATCTCTTTGGCTTTTGTCGCCCACCACTGTTCACGGTCCTTGCGGAGACTTTTCGTAAGTTTCCTCTTGTGCAGCTTTCGCTCCTCATTGAATTCGGAGCTCGCCGGAATAAGTCTTCTAGCATCTATCAGTTCGGATGAGGCGGTGGAGATCCAGTGGTTTTTACTCACCTTTGGGTTTACCTTATTCACAGCTTTTACAGCTGTATCTATGGCTGCCTGGATATTTTTCCAAGCTTCTTCAGGGTGAGCACAGCTGTCGAACACAGATATGTGTTTAGCTAGTTCTTCCTCAAATACGGATTTAGTTTCCTGATCGAGCTGGGGACGTGATGGTTTTACCGCCAGCTGTTTCCTACGTCCGTTCAGTCGTAAGCACACCCGAGCGCGGACCAGTGCATGGTCGGTATCTACGCACGTGTTCCAGAAGGAGCGACAATCTCCTACCGACCCACGCCAACGATAGCTTATTGCTATGTGGTCTATTTGTGTCCAGCGTTGGTTTGATGAAGGGGGTCTCCAAGTCAAACAGTGTCTCTCCTTGTGTTTGAAGTTAGTGCTTACAAGAAACAAATGATTATCAGAGCAGAACTGTAGGAGACGGTCACCGTTGTCGGTTCGCTGGCACGGAGCTCCATAGGTGCCACCGACATCCTTCTCAGATTGACACAATTTCCCTACTTGAGCGTTAAAGTCACCAGCTAGAACGACTATGTCTGAGCGTTTAGCCTTTCGCACCAAACTAGACAGCTTTTGGTAGAACTCATCCTTCGTTTCATCTGAACTGCAGTCAGTGGGGGCGTAGGCGGAGATTACGAAAAGGCATCGGCGAGTAGTGCAGTCCTTCCTCCTTCTTACTGATCCGTTCAGACGGACAGCACACATTCGGCTATCTACCGGGATCCAGTCAAGCAATGTCTTTTCTGCCCTAGTACTCAAAGCTATCCCTACGCCAGCTAATCCTCGTGAACTAGCTGTGGCATCTCCTGACACCCTCAAGGTGAATTTTGCAGATTCAACCTGTTGGCCAGGTGGGGTTAGGTGAATAACCACACTTGGGTCTTGTATGCGTGTTTCTGAAACACAGCATACATCAATGGCTCGTGATGCCAGGGTCTTGGCTAGTGATGCTTGTTGTCCTATTTGGCAAAGTGTCCTAACATTAAGAGCTCCTATATGAAATTGGTGGCGCGGCTTTAAGAGGCTGTCGGTGGTGGTTTTTTGGCTTCCATCGTTTTTAGTGGACGCAGAGTGGAGAGGAAGTGGAGAGCTATCAAGTCGAGGAGTTGCATCAGTGGAAGGAAGGCAAGATGATAGAGATGAAGATGAAGACAAAGATGAGTGAGTAATAGAGAGGTTTCGTGTGCATTTCGGATTGTGAGGGCGATTGTTACTTCCCGGCTGCCCACACCGTGGAAGTTGGTTGCGTGACCGCAGAGCCCAGGGGACAACTGCTTGAGGCCGGTCACACGCGGCCTGTTTTTGTTTGTTCTTTTTGTTTTGTGTGCCTCAGTAGCATATTTATCACTCCTGCCCTGTGACACGGCAGCAGGAAGCGCGGTCGTTGTTAATCCGGGCCACGGCCGATCCGGCATGAAATTTTGTGATTTTGTATTTATCATGATGTTGGATTGGGTAGCTGCTTTTTGTTTAACCGCTATCCAAACAACCTTTCTGGCATGGTAGGACCTCAAGAGACATAAGTCTCAGCCAGTATAGCTTGTTGGGACATTGCGGTGTTCAAGCCCGACCACCACGTCAAGGTAACAGCTTTCGGTCGGGACAGTGGTACACAGAGTCCCTCAATATCATACAAAGGGACTTCAAGATCTGAAACCTGAGCTGTGCATACAAAAGCGATACATACATTGCCTGACCCTACCATGGCCAGAGTAAAGTTCTTTCCACAATTTTGCTTCTTTCCTTTAATATGTAAGTTCACTATTATTATTCATACTTTTATCATCATTATTAATCCCATCATCCACATTTTATTACCACTCTATTACTGTTTATTAATAACATTGCTTTTTCATACAGATTTTATACAAAAACACTTTATAGCCTTTCCACTAGTTCCTGTCCATTCTACACGAGCTTATTGATTAGTCATTATCTCACACTTGTTAAGACATCCCAACTTCTGTCTCCTTTCTAACTTACAATTAGTCATCCCTTCTTACACCCTACATTATGTAGTACAACTTTCAACGACAAAGTTTACCAGTATCTGATTGGTCTAAAGATTTCTATGTTAATTATAATTACGATTGTACAGCTCATGAAAATGAATCGTCGAAAAAAATTTTCTTGGCTGTTTGTGCCTTTTTCTTATTACGTAATTTACAACTATCATTCCAGGGCTTACAATAGTTCTGTACTACTTCAAGCTCAATACAGTGGGAGATATAAGACTGACAAGTAAGTGGAGCTACATTGTATCAATCATGCAAAACGATCAGGGTGTGTTTTCAAGTCATGTTTGGAGAGATGAGGGAAAAGGAATATGAGAGATTAAGATAAAATCCATTACAGTTCAATTACATCACTTAAATAAATAATTAGTTGTCAGAGAAAAAACTTGAATATATCAAGAATTGCGAACTGAATAATACTGGTGATAATAATAGTAATGGATAAAATAATAATAATAATGTTGAAACGAGTTAAGATAACGGTAATAATAAATTATAATATTAATAGTTAATACGTTAGATATATTACCATGGGGGATTCAGAGTGACCGCCATTTAATCCCGTACACGGAAACCACAGTTGCATGATTCTTCCTGTTTGTTTGTCTGCTGGCAAATCTTTCATATTCCCTTCCCCTTATCTATCTGAACATGACCTGAAAAACACTCACCCCGATCGTTTTGCATGATTGATACAATGTAGCTCTATTTATTTATCAGTTTTATGTTTCTCAATGTAATTCTAACGCTAAATATGTGTATATACCGCAGTATGTAGAGTATTCAGCTGAAGAGTTCTACCAGAATTTGATGAATTCATTAAATCCTGCTGCACTAACCTTTGTTGCCTGTTTTAAATTCATTTCCAGCTCATGATTTCGGCAGGTGGATGAATAATTATGAATAATTTTCTATAGTTAATTTGTAAGGATTGGATACGTTTTTACGAGTTGACCACAGACTGACATCAGTTAGAGGACCACTGAAAACCAAGTAGTACTGGACAGCTGTTTCATCCTACTTCGGGAATCATTGGCAGTAAACACCCACCACCAGGGTTCGAACCCAGAACCTAGAGGGCGATGTTTCCTGGAGTTCTAGTAAGAACTCGTGACCAGTGAGGTCCATCCAGTCGAGTGCGAGGATGGATGTCCCACCAATGACACTGGTTAGTGGTCGCGCTAAATCACGAATTGGTAGAAGTTAGAATTCATGGACAGGCCATTGAATCGGGTTCCAGTGGCTGAATGGTATACGAGCTTGTCTTGTGACCGGAAGGTTGTGGGTTCGAACCCTAGTGGGTAGGTACGTATTGCCGAAGATTGCTAAACTAGGATGAAACAGCTATCCAGTTCTCCCTGGTTTTCAATGGTTCTCTAACTGATATCAATCCATGATCAACTCATAAAAACAAATTGTGAATACGTTTAATATTGAATCCTATTTTTAATTCTCACAAGGCATAATTCAAATCAAATGAAAGAAAGAGAAAACAATAGAATATTATAACACCTGACATGTGGAAGTGTATTAACAAAGGCGCAAATATTGCACACAGAAATAATATCAGCTTTGAGATGACCAAAAAGAAAAATGGAACCATATGATTCAAACAAAAGTATATTTATATTTACTTATTTCTACATAAATTTAATATATTTGTGAATTATGTGTTTACATAGGTGGAAGATTCATTTAAATTCTCGTTTTATCTAATCAATATAAATGAACATAATGCAACAGAATCATGAGGGGAAAAAATAAGATTGTCAGTTAAATCAACGTATTATATTTCCTTCCCACCAGGTCGGAACACCTTAGAGGACATAGCAGGAAAGTTCAAAAGCCAAGGAGAAATCATATTGCTGTTGAGTACTGGTTCTCACATCGAGTCATAAACTCTTGGAACCGACTCCCAGAAGAAGTGGTGTCTGCAACCTCAATTGATTCGTTCAAGAAAGAGTTCATGTCCCTTCTGAGACTCGAACCCGCGTCACCCAGTGGTGCAGTCAGAGACGTTACCGCGAAGCTATTCGGGCACGAAACCTGGATCCAAAGCTTCCTGCCGACTACCTTCAGCCATCTAATATCATCAAATCAATGTGCATCGTGATGGCGAGCTACCTAAAATGGTAACCACATTGCAAACCTAACTTATAGAATTCATTCTGTAGTAAACAAAGGACTAGACACATGACACTAGTTACTAGTCTCCAATATAAGATAAAGTATATTCGGAAATAATATTAGTGTTGCCAATAAAACACAATAGGATGGGAATTAAGACGAGTGTTGTTAGTCAATAAGACGGGAAATAAAAATAGTAAAAATAAGTAACTAGTTATTGTGTTATAATGTGAGTTGAAATACATTTTAACATTACTTATTATCCTCTGACCTGACTGGTAATAATACCTTCCATATCTCTGGTATTTGCGTTGAGTCACTTTTATTGCATGTGTTGGGTGTAGACTCGATGAACGAGGCGGGATTCAGTAATCAATGTCTATCTTCACCTACCTATATTACTTTTTGGAATTTTAACTCTGTTCCATCCTATTGTGTGGTTATGTTAACGCTTGCAGTGCGACTGTTGAGTTTTTCTCTAAACTACTTATCTTCGTGGGATCGGTCGTTCTAACCTTAGCTAAATTCTTATGTTCTGATAATTTCACTACTTCTGATCTACTAGTTTGACCGATTTAGTTGACCTCATAGTCAGTACAAGGTATTTTTCAAAACAATTACTTCCCTTTATGAATTTAGATAAAGCATTAAGATGTAATTTGTCTGAAACGTGTAATGTATTTGCGAAACACATTTCGAACAATCTGATCACACACGGACTTATCATAGGAATATATATGAAACTAATAAAGAGTTAAGAGGTGAGAAAATAGACTTAGGTCAGGTTAAAAGGACATATTGAAGGTCAAAATAACAGTGAAGATCACTAAATCAAATAAGAGATATTTTGTAAAAATTATTATTTTGTTGAATTAGGTTTTATGCTAATATCATCACTTGAGAAGATTACGTTTAATTATATAAATCACCATAAATAGGTGCAGACTATTGTTTGTAAGTGCAAATAAGAAGCACAAGCAGCATAGATATAAGTTGATCCCAGAATCGAGTGATTTATCTGCTAACATCTAAATATCTACTTCAGAACAATATGCTTTAAAACTAATCAGTGACAGCAGAATATTTCTATCCTCTTATTTTCTTTAACAGCAAAAATCTCATTTCTATTACATGAGAATTCCAGTTTATCTGCTTTTACTGAGTTGGGTTTATCAAGGTAATTGAACTCATGGACAACCCCCCCCCCAAAAAAAAAACATTAAAAAACAATAAACAAGTAAGTAGAAATATAACTCCATTATGGATAAGATTTTATTTTGATAAGTCACACAGTGCCCAAGTTTATACTTATGGCGTTAAAGGATTTCATCATAAGGTGACATCAGTTAGAGAAATCCTTCATGTAATCAAACAAAATCCCTACAAAACCAATACTTGAAAATTTTATACTTACATCAAGTAAGTAAAAGCAAAGGCAAAACACTTGTCCAATCTAACAAATTGTTCACAATAACTATCTGGTTTCAAGCAACTTTCGATTCGATGACGAACGTCATGCGAAATCTGAGACTATTCGTGAGAAATCTCAGTCATCCAGAAAGAAACCTTGTGCTGTATGCATAAGCCAGATTTTCAAATGTTGGTTTGCAGTAATTTCATTGATTTCAAAAGATTTCGTCACAGACGAATATCAGCTAGATTAGTATTGAAACATCTTCAAGAGAGTTGATTACCTACAGGTCTGATCACGAGCTGACATTAATTGGAGAACCAGTGGAAATCCAGGGAGTACTGGGCGGTCATTTCGTCCTAGTTTTGAACTCCTCATTAGTTCAAAACCCCAAGACACTGGGCAGCCGCTTCTTCCAAACTTGCGACTATTTATAGGTGTTATGTACTCGTCGCCAATAAGTTATGGGGTCGTTGCCAATATTTGGTGTGACCGAGTGTAAATATGCGCTAATGAGATATAACGGGCGATAACGTACAGACTGGTATTGCTGAGTTGTTAATTTGTCCTGACGCGAAGTGGCCAATCAGAAGACCACCACGTTCACAAATGGATACGTGTATTTTCGACGAGGAAAATTAACTGTCACACAAGAATGTGAGTGGAAAAGTACTAAAAGTACGAAGGTGTGAAAGAGTGTGAATTAACTGTACAATACAAGAGTCTATATGAAAATGACTTACATACATGAACCAATAGATAGACAGTAGTTTTTCTTACCACCATTGGATTCTGATTGGTGTAATGTCATGTGACAAAAGGTCATACATTGTTTATTTAGTTAATGGACAGACAAAATATATTGTGAGTTATAATGGAATAACGATCAATATACATATAGCAAATATATCAGACTGTCAAAACAAAGCAGACATCATGTGACTACATATCAATAGGTGTGCACCCGATCACTACCAGTTATCGTATCCTGGACTATTTAGTCGTTCGTGTATTCTAACTTCTGTGAATTCGCGCGATACTGAGTCAACATTTGATCCACATTTGATCCTGAATTTTATTTATAATCTTGCCCACCACCTTCCAAAACCATGTTTCACTTGTATTATATCAGTCATTTGCAAATTCTTGAAGCCACATTTTAAATATCCTTAATAAGTGATATTTATGAAACCCTCACATCACATTTTGTTTATCTGCTCATAAGTCTCATTTTTCCCATACACAGAGAGACAAACTATCATGTGTCATGTATGCAATACTAATGTTAGAAAATTATGTGATTTTACTAGTGAAAAGTTGGGAATGGAATCACTGGAATGTTTTATTCACTACACTACATATTATTCTTTACTGTCTTAATAGGCCTATCATCTATGTATGCACACAGGGGTGGATATAAACAAAATAAAATTCTGCATAACGGAGGTAAAATATTCCAATCACTAGACAGCCCATCTAAAACACCATTCAAGTGAACAACAATGAAGCTAGACACAGGTAAAATATGCAGTGTTTTCCGTGAAGTAAATATTAACTACTTACTTCAGTTCTTCAGCAATAGCCACAATACGTTCTACTCGGTTTTGATGTGCGCCTAAATCACTTTCAAATGCAGCATGCTTTTGTGCCAAAGCGCGTAAAGTTGATAAACTAGCACCTTCATAGTCTTGTAGTGAAAGAGCATCATCTTTTCCAGCAGTCCATGCCTCATGAGTTAAACATTTTAAATGGAATTTCTTAGCTAAATATTCGATTTGTTCAAGACGTTTAATTTCAGAAACTAACCATTCCTGTAGTTAAGAAACACCAAATGAAAAGTTGAATAAAATAATTCAAAGAGGTGAATATTTTGAAATTCATTTAACAAAAGTTACTAAAGGAAGAAAGTAAATATGTAATAATATTAATCAACAATAAATTTCCAAGCAATCAACTACAAAACCTGTAGCTAGTCAGAATTTTCACTAATCCTGAGTCTTTAGATCCTATGCTATGGTAAGCAGTCAGTCACCTGAGACATTTAATACTATCTAAATTAATTCATAGAAATTCCACATCTGACGCATACAACTAATAATACTCATAAGCTATGAGAGAGGGTTTATAGAAAATGATCTGTTTCTAAGCTTCAAATAATTACTGAAATCGTGAACGATGATCATTCCTTGCATACACTTTTCGTATGCACACAATAGTGGAACCCGCCTTATAGTAGGAAAGGACCAAAGCTAAAATCGTACTTTACATTCTTAAATTGCTGTCAGATCACTTAAACTAAGTGCTCACCAAATAATATCCGGCGTATTTTCCCCACTTCCAACATATCTAACCAAGAGACCAGCTTATAGCATGAGTTATAAAGATAGAACCTATTTCTGTTAATTTTCAATGTTTTTTTTTAAATTTATGGATAACAGTTTTAATTTACTCTTCGACTTACTCATTATTATTTTGCTATAAAAAAAGAAATCGAACACGAGTATTCCGAACAATCAAAGTTAAACGGTCCCGAAAACCTTATAGACATTTCTGATTCCGAAAATCACTAATTTATGAAAGCAGCTGACTACACTAAGTGTAGTGTGAAACTAAAATATTCAGTTGGGACTATTACATCATATTATATTCATTTCGTGGACTGCTTTAACACTACAGAGGGCCCTTCAAATACTATGAATGGTTTTAAGTACATGCAGAGGGAAGTCGGTTGCGAAATGTTGAAGGACTAATCTATTGTATTCGTTATTGCCGCTTACTTCAAAACCTTTCTCGTAGTTTTCCAACTGTCGCCAGGCTGAATCAATATCCTCTATCATACGACCTTCAGTTGGTAAAAAAGAAGGACGATTCGCTAGCCGTAATCGTGTTTGTAGTGTGTTGTAGGTATTTTCCAGCAGGGTTTTTTCTTCTAGCCTCGGAGGTTTTTCAAATGCTCGATAACCACCATAGTGATCTAGTTTTAAACGTGCACCAGATATTGTCCCATCAGTTGTTCTATCCTAAGATGAACAGAAATATAAACAAAGAGTGATTAGATATTTTGATGAATAAAAGTGAATTCAATGTTATTTGACAAACTTATCCTACACAAAGGTTATGGTAGATATACAGATACACAAAATCAACTAGACGTCAAACACTAGTAAATATCAAATGTCCATGAGTTAATATAATCATAAATCAGTATTTTCGCTTAGTATAAACAACCATCTTGAATTAAACAAAAATATCCTTTAAAGCTCAACTAGGTTCACAATCATTCAGTTAGGCTAAAAGTCAAAGTATATTCAATGAAACTTCCCATCTAAATTCCGTTTATTTACAACCAATAAATGTTAATTTTCAGGAGTTGGTTTGTAAGGATTAAATTTGTTTTTACGAGTTTGAAGACGGATTGATATCAGTTAGAGAATCATCGGCAATACCCACCTACCCACTAGGGTTCGAACCCACAACCTTCCGGTCACAAGACAAGCTCGTATACCATTCAGCCACTGGAACCCGATTCAATGGCCTGTCCATGAATTCTAACTTCTACCAATTCGTGATTTAGCGCGACCACTAACCAGTGTCATTGGTGGGACATCCAACCTCGCACTCGACTGGATGGACCTCACTCGTCAGGCTAAATCACGAATTGGTAGAATTTAGAATTCATAGACTGGCCATTGAATCAGGTTCTAATGGCTGAATGGTATACAAGCTCATCTTATAACCAGAAGGTCGTGGGTTCGAACCCTGGTGGTGGGTGCGTACTGCCAATGATTCCCGAAGTAGGATGAAACAGCTGTCCAGTACTCCCTGGTTTTCAATGGTTTTCTAACTGATAACAATCCGTAGTCAAACTCGTAAGGACAAATGTTAGTAATTTCAGTGTTTATGAGTAACAGACAAGAAAAGTTGCATTTCAAATTTCGCCAAATCTAATACAATTTGAACAAAATTTTGAATCACTGAGGAATAAGTCAAACTGAACAATGATAGCTGCGAAAACTAAGATGCATACTTTTTCATATTTAAAACTTGATGATAAAATACCTAAGCAAGACAGACCTTCATTAATCCGAAATTAATGTGGGAATCTGCTGCACTCAGCATGAGAGGAGATATTGGAATTCTCAATACTAATGCTTCTCTGTATGGTCCAGGGACTTGGCACAAAGCATTTCTAGCAGGCTTCACAGTTTCATAAACACTTGTTTTCGCTACACACACTGTGCGTCGGTGGCACAGTGGTTAGGACTCTCGCCGACCATGCACATGGTCCGGGGTTCGAGCCCACGCGGGCGCATACCTGATATCTATGGTCGGCCTGCAAAATTTGGGCTACCGATATCCATTCTGAAAATTCCATACTTGTACCAAAAATACAGTGTGGAATCAAGCTGTAAATAAAAAATAAAAAAATGAGATGGAAGGCAGAAAGGATTAGCAACAAGGAACTTTGGTAACCAACCGACTAACCAACCAAGAACCTAACGCCTAACAATATGCCGAAGAAAATGGATATAGGTCGGACACACACTGAGGAGACTGTCGAGTGATATCACATGCTAGGTCCTCAAGTGGAACTCGAAAGGGAGGAGACGAATTAGTAATCAGTGTGACACGGGGAGAATCATCTGAGGAGGAGATGAAGGCTTATGGGTAATCACAGAGCCAGAAAAGGTGAACCGTAGGCTAACGGACGAAATGTTCTACTCGGAACTCAAAGGAATAATATTAAGCTAAAAACGTCTACATCACAGTAAACAACATGGATTTGAATTTAAAGCACTACTAACTGAAACACTCACATGAAGTTACAGGTTACATGCCAATGGAGACATTAAAATATAAGACTATATATCCTGTTTAGTGAACATGAACGGTCCAAGTATCTAACTTTAATTAGATCGATTGTATTAAAAAAAAATCTATTTCATCTAAGGCAACGAAGTAATATTAGTAATCCCAGTAGAAAAAATAAGGGTTAAAACGCAATGCTCCAATCAACGCCACAAGTATGCTTTATGTTTTAATCCACAGAATGTTTTGTTTGTCACATACTATGTTTACCACCCAATTAAAACATTCTATCCTTTTATTGAAATGAGCAAATCATTTAGTCTACAATATAAGAGTAGATTCGCTTAGGTTGAATTATTATTATTGGGTAATTTTTATGAGAAAAACTTGACAAATCTAAAGACTCCTTTTTAATTTTCTGAAAAGATCTTTTACAGTTCATTTTAGTTCGTTTTAAGATATTCTAGTGCAAAGTGAGAAACAGTGACACTTTTCGACTTGTATAGACGATAAACACATCTAAATGAATTTAAATAAAAATTTTATCAAGTGTCAAACAGTTAGGGACATATTTCCTCAATGTGATATAAACTAACAACTAAAAAGGATAGCAGATTCTCAGGTTTAAATCAGTACCTATTTGTAAATCTATAAAGCCTAATACCTGGTACTTAATTCTACTCAGAAGTGCAATTCCCTCTATCCTTATGAATAAACATGAATAATCTCTACAAATACATATCTTAAGCTATATAGGGGACTCAATTCAAAATCATACGTTGAAGGTTTCAACCAATGTGGATGAAATACCAGTAATAATGAGTTAAAATTCGCCAAAACAAGTATTTAAAAATGAATCATAAAAAAGCAAAAAGAAAGAAAAGTATTACTGCTCACTTTTAAGAATGGTATTTGTTGCTGTATCCAAGCCAATAAATCAGAAGCAAGTTGTTCATATTCTGTCATTAGTTTTTCGTTATCTTGGTTCGTTTTTAAAACTTTTGAAATCCGATTAGCCGCAGACTCTGCCTAAAATAATGAATAGGTAGATATTTTTTAAAGTAATTAATAAAGACTAATTGGCAGATATATGACAATACCACATATCGGGTGATCCACAACGGAAAACTCAACGAGGCGTTCGAAGTGCATACAGGAGTAAGACAAGGCTGCCTGGCTATTATCACCGATGTTATTCTTAATTGTGGTGGACTGGATTATGCATCAGACTGTTGGGGGTAAGGAGTCAGCAATACACTGGACG
Source organism: Trichobilharzia regenti (assembly GCA_944472135.2). Classification (NCBI taxonomy): domain Eukaryota; kingdom Metazoa; phylum Platyhelminthes; class Trematoda; order Strigeidida; family Schistosomatidae; genus Trichobilharzia; species Trichobilharzia regenti. The sequence goes on from OX235262.1 coordinate 107,062,154, forward strand.
ACCGATAAGAAGACTCTAGAAGATCTGGATTTTGCATGTGGATGATATATGTCTAATGTCACACAAACTCAAAGACTTGCAGGCCAAAACCAGCAAACTGGCTGGAGAGGCAGCGAAAACAGGACTGCAGAGGAAAATAGAGAAGACGGAAGTGATGAAGATAACCAACGAATAGCAACAACCAGCACCAACCACCATCAACGGGAGAGATTTAACAGAGGTTACTTCCTTCGCTTATCTGGTTAGGAAGCATCGTTTCAATTACAGGGGAAACGGATGAAGATGTCAAAGATAGTCAGAATCGGAAAGGCAAGATACGCTTTCATCAACCTGAAATCAGTCTGGAAATCTGCACTCAGTCAGCATAAAGAACAAGATTCGGATTTTCAACACCAATGTCAAGTCAGTCCTCCTATACGGATCACACATTTGGAGTGTCACAAAAAGGATTTCCATACTGATGACCACATGGCCAGAAAGAATTAGTAACAAGAAACTTTGAGAACCAACCAACCAAGAGCCGTTGGCTCAAAAAATATATCGAAGTAAGTGGAGATGGAATGGGCACACATTGATGAGACATCGAGTGACATCGCACGCCAGACCATCGCTAGAGTGGAATCAATCCGATTAGGAAACGACGAGTTTAGCTGTGGTCCATGTGTGACATGGAGAAGATCGTGTGAGGAAGAGATGAGAGGTTATGTGTAATCGGGAGGATCTGAAGAGGACCACGTAGAATAGGACGAAGTGATGTGCTGTTGAAGCCCCATGCTCCACCAGGGACCCAAAGGAAAAATTATATATATATATATATACATAAACTGGTAGCATTGGTTTTTCATATTTTGTGCGCATAGTATTATGCAAAACAGATTTCCTTTTCTGTCAAGAAATCTTCATAGTATAAGCTTTCCCAGTAGGTTAGATTTCCTTTAGAATAACCATGACAGTAATGCGTATCTAGAATTTTGTATATAAACGTAGTTAATATAAACAGTCTATGTAGGCTGTGGTTCACTTAAGTTGATTAGCAGTGAAATTAAACCAAATGTTATCTAGCAGATAAACAAAAAAAGGCTTTGGGCAATGTATACATGTACTTTAAAAATACACTGAATATCCCTCAAGAATTGAATTATCTTTTTCATCGATTAAAAATTAGGTTTATTTTTAATTAATACAACGAAAATATGTAAGCATGATACTACTAATAATAAACTATTACAGTAATTCCTAAATACACATGTACGTGAAAAAAAACATAAGGCGAATTCCTTAGTTCACCAGCATAGTAATTACAGCTCTTTGAGGTACTTTTGAATTCAAATGCTTAATTAAACAGATTTGTTTGATGTAAGATACGCCAAAAATATGTTTCTTTTGCTGAAAGCGACAATAACTTAAGCAATTCATTTATTCTCCCATCTGATATTTTCTGTACATATATACATATCATAATAAAGCATTCTGTTCTGAGATGGATTCCACCTTTTTCATGTTTACAGATACAATATTGACAAATTAACTCATACGCTTTAAAAGAAGCATAAAAAGGAAGAAGTTGAGCTTAACTAAGAAGAAAACTTATTAAACTCAATAAAATTTAAAATCAGCTGATATAATCTTTGTAAGCTAAGAATCCACTTTTACATCTTAAAATCATACTCTTACGAATAGCAGTGTTGTATATTGAAAATTCTAGTAAATTCGTGTACAATTAAATGAGAACCCTGTTAGCAAACAATTTCAAAGTAAGAGTTAAGATATTTGAACTGAGAACCTTATTCTGAGAAATAAGCTGAAATACACAACTCAGTAACGTACTAGTTGTTTCCGCATACTTTCAAGTCACATTAACTGTACACTAGGTGAAAATACAACTGCTCCTCCAAACCAAGACAGATGAAGTAAAATTCCGACAACAACTCCCAGTTAAAACTTGAGTGCTTACGCCAACTATCGACGATTTAACTTTCTCGTATATAAAGTAACAATTAGGTTTAAGCAGCAATGGCAAAAAAGAGAATAATCAATGATGGATTCATCTTATTTCATCCAGAATTTGCGTTGTAATAATTATGTAGCATACAGAAACAAGTAACTCAGGATTCGCGTGCTACGTACTGATACTCATTTATTGTGTGGCGACTAATAACAGAAGTCTCGGCAGGTAAAAAGACATTCACATTTTCGTATGATAACATATCTGCGTACTTCAAACACAAAGCAACACTTACAAAATTTAAGTAGTTCAAAAATAAAAATATTCACTCAGTGATATGGATACTTTTAAAAAATAAACAGCTAGTAAGATCGAACTAAAATCCATCAGAATCGACAACTATTAAGAAAATATAATAGTACAAAGACCTGAAAATTTAATGTATATCCAATTTTTCTAAGATATGTTAAAATGCGAAAATGACAGACGCTTTTGGTAGTTATGACTTATTTCTCTTCTTTTATATAGTTTTATATTACCAATGTGTTGAACAGTGCGCAACTACAGCTTTTCCGACATCCATTATTGATTCGTCCCTTTGAACTGATGAATAAAACACATATAAGATTGCAAACAAAATTCATATCACGAGGCAACAACATATTTCTGACTCGACCAATCGGAAGTAGGCCACCCAAGTTTATTAACCGTAGATTTATAACTGAAAATCCTATATTCGACTAGTAAGGTATGAAGACTTCTGTAGCTTAAGAGGTATTTACATAATGAAAGGAATCGTGTGATCCAATGCTAGCTAAAAAAAGAGAGAATTGATCCACATGATCCCAACTAATTTGTAAATTATCCATTACTCAAAACAACGAGAAAATGAAATGTCATGACTCATAGATTTTTTTCTTTCCTTAGCGTTCCCCAGTGGAACATACAGCTTCAAGCTAGTGGCTTGAAGTTTCTGTAGCAGTGTTTATTTTACAGGATGGGGTTGCTAGCCTCATGTCCAACCTTTCCTCTTTACCAGCATTATTTCTGGCTTAGCGAGGTAAAAGAGTGCGTCAGTGGCTGAGGATCGAACCACGGACCATGTGCATGGCCGGCGAGCGTCTTAACCACTATGCCATCGACGGACACATGACCTATAGATAAACTGTGAATATTCCACAGCTGCATACTTTTACCTGTTAACTTCAGTTTCAGTAAATAACAACTCAATAAAATAACATAAATATTTAGTAGTGCTTTCACATGTTTTTATGGCATATCAAAAATCACCCTCTAAACCTTGACAACTGACAGACCAAAAGGCCAGCCTAAATTGCGCTATCTAGCTTATCTGTACACCACTTTGACCATAGTGAGTACAGCACGTTATATTCACTTGAATCCCTATCTTAAGAACGAAAACTCTGAAATAATTTGATCTTGGGGCTAACACACAAATCCATTTAAAAACTAATGCATGTGTGCAGTCTTTTAACCCACCACATTAAGTAAATAAAACAATAAGAAAAACCCAGCACAAATGAATAAATATCAGAATAAAAAAGATGAAAAGGAGAAACAACAATTTCTGAAGATAACAAAATAGCAAACCTATATCGATGTAAATGGTTACAAATCCAGCAAACAAGTTCAACTTTACATCGAAAACGCATCAGGCGATATAAAGTGTGAAAGTAGTTATTCAGCAGTTGAAGGTAGGTTCCCTATGATAGTGAAACACTAAGAACAATATTAATTCGTGTTGAGAAGCAATGACTCGTAACATTTCAGTTTTACTTTCCCTACACGTCTCACACCTACATAACATAACTCCATAGATTATCGTTCCAGGTTCCAGTCGAAATCTTATATTTTTCCCAGCCCCAACCTACATCGATTACCACTGCGGGCAAATCAGTGTTGCAATTACCCTTCATATTCTCTAACACCAAATGGAATGAGTCTCTGCAGTATACATTATATATATAGTTTATATTCGTTAACCAATCACTGAGTGTGTGATTTTGGTTTGAAACGGTATGAAATCGAATGTTCAAATATACATAGTTCTCTAACTAATGTCAGCTCATGATGAAATCCTGTAGACCAATCAAATCCCTACAAACCAACGCTTGAACATAGTATTCTGTTGTTAATGCAGTATTGAACTGTAAGAATACATGAGAATAATATTCCGTTGGGACACACTGTCTGTATCACACCACCACAAACTTACCAGATTTTATTAAAATTAGATGCTGTCAGACTGTGTTGAATCACGTGCAATTATGCAACCGAAAATACCTTTCCCTTAAAGCTATTATATAGTGTTGTATTACTGCTTAACTGTGTCATTTGGAAGCTTTTGTTTTAACAATAATGATATCTCATGCTTACAGGTCCTATATATCCATATCATTCAAGCTTCATCTCTTTCAAGCAGACTGCAACAAAACTTGACATACGCCAAATACGTATACTTATCAACATAGTAGATAAATATGTAACCGAAGATCCCAAGCAAATGAGCGCCCCAGTATACCTTAACTGCCCGACGAAAATAAGTCATGATGCTTAGATAGTGATTTTCTTGCTTTTACATGACTGGCAAAACCAACAAAATACTCATCCTCTAACTAACAATTCACTTTTGACATTTTTATATTCTTTTCGAGTATATTTTTGAGCTTACCTCAAAAAAAACATAAAATGTCTCGACATATTTCGCGAGATATAAAGTCCAGTACATGTGATAATCGGCTGTACACTTTATTCTCAATTACTATAAACTAACAGTAAATCAAATTAGAGAGTAAACTGTCTGTCTGTCTGTTTTCGACACAGACCTTGGCACATATGTGCATCAGTTCAAGTCGCCACACTCCATGTAGCGCACAAAGCAAGAGAAGAAAGTAGAAGAAATGCATATTAGAGACAGTAAACAGAGGTGTGAGACAAAGGAATAGTAATAACGAAGAACAATATAGTTTCATTGGAAATCATAAGTCACAGGGAGTGGATGCATCTGCGCCACTGAGAACGGTTTTGAGCCATGTCACCAATTGTTTCCAACCACTGATTTTTACCGTCCCGAGGACCCCAACCAGGAAGTCTACACCTTCCTACGTGACTGGCTTAAACTAACTGTTGTAGATTTCATTGACTGGTGCCATGTTTTGGTTTGACCCTTGCTAGCTCTTTTCCAGCCTGACCCTATATCAGCTAACATTGCTCGTCGAGGAAGGCGATGACTAGGCATACGTAACACATGTCCTAACCATCTCAGTCGATGTAGCTTCACAGCCTCGTCGATTGATTTCCCCTCCTTACCTAGAACTCAACGTCTAACCTCAATATTTCTCACCTTATTATACCACTTCACACGGGAGACAGAGCGCAGGCACCTATGATCAAAGACAGCTAATCTTTTCATGTCTTCCATTCTCAGTGGCCAGGTCTCACAACCATAAAGGAGGACGGAGCGGACTGATGAGCAGTACACCCGCCCTTTGGTCGATAGTCGAACATCTCGTCTACGCCAGAGACACCAGAGAGTAAACTACGCTGAAAAATTCCTGTATATATTTAATAAGTAGATATACAAAAGTGATGTGCAACAGAACGACAGAAAAGATTTCATTCTTAAATGTATTATAATATGCTTATAAATAAATTTAAAGAATTTTCTGGATAAAAAGAAACAAATTGCCGGTGTTTACCTTTTGTGCGCCAGCAAATGCATGATAATAGGCTGAAACATAGGTCATCACAGATCGTTCATCTGGTCTTACTGTATTCACCATGTCTAAAACATTAAATGTTAAAAAAAGTAACATGTATCAATACATATATATTTCTAAATAAGAACAACAACTAATGAAGGTGTATGTGTATTCTGAGAAGAAAGGAAAACTAAACCTGAAAAGTTGCATTTATCGTTTCATTACAACAGAACTAGTAAATTATTTCAATTCCACCAATACAGGACATTTCTTCTGGTTAAAATGGCTTCCGAATAAAGAAATTTAGCATAAGACATTATAGTTAGACTCATTGAAATATATACAGGTGGCAAACAACATGATAACAGAACTTTTATGAAGATGTTACCCATCGATAAAAGATACCACCGAATTCATTGGTTTTTTTAGCTATCAATGAATTAACTTATAAACAATTTTGATGTTTTGCATGTAAATGTGAATCATTATTTTAATAAACACTTGTCAAGTTACCAAATGGTCAACAGATGGTAACAGATGTACCCGTTTGTTTGTAAAAGTGTTGACTAAAATCTGTTGATCAGGTATACAACATAGTTATAGTCCAATGTGCACAGCACTGCTACTGACTGACTGGTTTCAACGTAGAACTTTGCACAGATGTGCAGCAGCTAGAGTTGCCACACTCCACGTAGCACACCAAGCAAGTGAAGAGAGAGGTTCAAAAGGGAGATAACAGACAGAAATACGAGGCAAACAGAATAGTGATATGGAAGAACAATAGAATTTTATTGCATATCATAAATCACAAGGAGTGGATGCATCTGCGCCACTAAGAACGATGAGTTTGAGCCATAGCATCAATTGTCTCCAGCCTCCATTGGTTTTTATCACCCCAACCAGGAAGCCAGTCTACACCTCCCTACGTGATTGGCTGGCTTAAAATACCTGTTGTGGATTTTATCGACTGATGAGGCTATGTCCTGGTTTGACCACCACTAGTTCTTTTTCAACCTCATCGATCCCATGTCAGCTAACATTGTCCGTCGAGGAAGGCGATGGCTAGGTTACGCATGCATAACACATGCCCTAGCCATCTCAATCGATGTAACTTCATAACCTCGTCGATTGATTTCCCCTCTTACCTAGCAATCAACGTCTCCCCTCCATACTGCTCACCATATTATGCCACTTAACACGGAAGATAGAACGCAGACACCTGTGATCAAAGACAGCCAGACAGGCTTTTCATGTCTTCCACTTTCAATGGCCACGTCTCACGGCCATAAATGAGGACGAAGCGGAATACCAAGCAGTACACACGCCCTTTGTTTGACAGCCAGCTGGATATACCGTCTACGCCTGAGATGATGTAAGTTGGCATATGCCAGACGAGTCTTCTGTATCCGTACTGAGATACAGCAGTGCTACGCATTATGTTTCCTTCTAATTTGATACTACGTGCAAGGAAGAGAGTTAGTGGATATTGCTGAGCATCCTTCGGAACTTGTAAAATTTCGTATTTCAGGGTAATGATAAAAATACTGTCCATGTGCAGAGTTCACTGAAGCGACCTCCAGTGGAGTAGTAACTGTAAGGGAATTATGAAGTTAAAACAACCTTATCAGGTCGTATCTCTTTCGCTAAGACGATTCCAATGAAACTAGTGGTTGGATAAAATTCAAGTCAGGAAAAAGAAGCCCTTTTTCTTCAAAACAACTTATGTCTATATGAATTTGAATGCTAAAGAGATATTTTGCTTATTACTATACTTTTATAAATTGTGTAGTACTTGTTCCGGTGTATGGCAGGTAGATAAACAACACGTTGATATTAACAACCTTGAAAGATTGTATCCAAAGGGTGAACCAAATCGGATCATTTTAAGCAAAAGCTACCGATTGTATTGACCACTAAAATTTGTATAAAGCGACAAACATGTACAACTCAAGACAGTTTGATATGTCTTACAAGGTAAGCACACCACATTTAAACGAAACTAAAATGGTCTTTATAAGAGATCACAGGAGACAGATATAAAGCTGGTTAATATGCTGAATACGTATTACATCGTTTAGATGTGATAATTGTTTCTGTCAGTAGGAATTCACTTTGTGGTGGTGGAATAAACTGATGAATAAAATGACCCACGAGAATAATATACTCTGATATCCCATAAAAAATGTCCACCATAAAGTAGTATGAATTGAAGTGTTCAAACTATGAACATAATCTCATAACAGTCAAATACTCCTAACATAACTTAATGATTGTTTCATAGTTGAATTGATTCTGACTTTTATATTAGAAAACAACTGGGAAAGAAGATTATGATTTAAAAATGTTGATTACTTTACTAAGAAACCTTAACGATCAAGTCGAACTAATTAGAAATGTATAGAAACGTCCTGTTTGACTGGGGGAAGTAAATTAAATAAGTCCAGGGAGTTGTCCACAGGCTTGTTGCGTCACCAAAAGCACTTATAGCAGACTTCACAGTTTCATAAACACTTGTTTTCGCTACACACTAACACTCAGATGGAAGGCCAGAAAAGATTAGCAACAAGGAACTCTGGTAACCAACCAACTGACCAATCAATCAAGAATCTAATGCCCCAAAAATATGCCGAAGGAAATAGAGATGGATCGGACACACTCTGAAGAAACGGTTGAGTGACATCACGTGCTAGGTCCTCGAGTGGAATCCAAATAGGAGACTACGAGTTGGTAATCAGATTGTGACGCGAGGAGAATCATGCGAGGAGGAGATGAGGGTTTATGGGTAATCACAGAGCCAGACAAAGTGAACTGTAGGGAATAAGATGAAATAGAGATGTGTTATTGAAGGCTTATGTTCCAATCAGAACCCAAGGGGATAATCAAATAATAGTGTACAACATTTGAACTGTAGGATGTTAGTCTACAGTTTATACGAATTTCCGTTACAATGACTCGCCTTGTAACCGGAAGGTTCTGGGTTCGAATCCCGGGGGTGCGTACTGCTGAAGAGTCCCAAACTAGGACGAAACAGCTGTCCAGTACTCCCAGGTTTTCCAATGGTTCTCTAACTAATGTCAGCTCATGATGAAATCCTGAAACAATGACTAATTAATACTCAACAACAAGAACCAGTCACCATTACATAGGATTATTTGATATACAGCTGTCAGTGCAACTACCCCCCGCCACCATTCCTATTTACTTCATCTCAATATGTTCACTTTTAGTCCATACATTTCTTTATTTCAACATATTGTTCACAGATTTTTAAATAATGAAGGAAGTGAGTTTTGTCTTCAAAAACGTAGCGATTGAAACTCAATTATACGTACAGAAGATTAGAAACAAAGTTTTTATTTCTCTTAGATACTTTAAAATATTCGCTATCATACTACATTTAGCTCTTAATGTAATGGCTGATAGTTTGAATGACATCTAAAGTGTGAACTCTTGAAAGGTATAGAGAGATTTAACTTTTAATATCTCTAACACTACCATTATAAGTGAAAGTAAAAAGTTTAAAGTGCATTTCCATTATTAGCACAAGTACCCATGAGAAAAGCACAATAGATTTATCCATCCATAAGTGGTAATTTTGCAGTAGGTCATATGCTAAAACTCTGAAGAAAACACTACACACAAGGAATAACCATAACCACTAAATGACCAGCTAAGTGAATTTTTCTTTCAGTAAAATCAAGTGACTATTCATGTGGCATCTAACAGTGATTGTTATTTTATGAAACACTAGTTTGAAGCAAAATAATCAATTCACATGACTTACTACAATCCCACTTACCTTCCGCGTCTAACATTCGTGGGATATCTAAGTGTTTTTCAGCTACGTCGAAAGCATAATTCAAATTCTGTATTGGATTGTCCTACAAAAGAAACCAAACAATTTATACAAATTAAGACAAAAGCTAATTTTCAAGCACACAAGTATGCGATTAAAAATCTTGGTTTGTAGACAAGATTGGAGGCATAACATTTGACAGTCTTTAATATCAACTGAATGCATCCTTCACGCAATTAATTTAGGCATATCTTCGTTGGGATACGGAAAGAAAATCATGCAGTATACGCTTTGCATGCCATGCAAACAGATTATACTAAGACTTACTTTTGAAAGTTTCGAATAGTCAATAAGATCTGGTCGATGACGATGTATTAAAGCGCAAAACGCCAATCCATCTTTCCAACTATATTGTATACATATATACATGAACGAATTTAACTTTAAGGTTTGTCAAGTAAAAATAATTTTAATGCTAACTTTACTGATGATATAGGTTTCTCTTCGTCATTACTACTATTACTAAAAACTACTAGTAAGTCAAATAATAAAAGGCAGTAAATATGGATCATTATTCATGAGGATTTTACACCAGTAAGATGACGTTTACCAGATAATTATGCAACGAATTATTCTCAAAAGTACTTAACAGGATAAATATAAATAAGCTCAAACATAAAGCAAATAAAATCTCTCTATTTGTTTATATGCAGTATCTTCCAATAACTTTCATCTTTTTTATTATTGACGGATATTGTGATTTTCAGGAAAGGTTTTGGTGACTTTGTCCTCAACAGCTGTACAGTTGGATTTATATATATAAATTCACTCAGATACAATTATTACTTAATTCCATGTAATAACGAATAAGATTAGTGGTTATAATAATATTTAACTTGAAGGTGTAGGTGTGTGAACAGACACGACAAGGATCTTTGAAACAAAATTACACAGGATTAGAAAATATTTGAGTAATATGTAAACTAGTTTTTAACGAAAACAGATGTGGATGGGATGGGAATGGAAACAAACTGAAGTAATATGAATCGAAAAGTCGGAGTTATGTGTTCAAAAGAAACTAGTCCACCCTCTACATTTATCATGGATCTAATTCGGTTTGAATCCTGAGTCTTGTGTTTACATTCCTTTCGTCTTTTTCCCATTCTGGTATAAAAACTATTATTTTAATTTGTTTCCATGTTCATCCCGTCCACATCTGTTTTCGTTAAAAAACTATTTTACATATTACTCAACTATTTTCTAACCCTGTGTAATTTTGTTTCAAAGGTAAGACTTGGAGGCCTGCTTAAATTTGGGCTACCAAAAAATTCCCATCAATATTTCACAGATATTTTCCCCGGTCAGTTTATTTAAATCTGATAAAATATAACCTATGATCACGTTTCGTATTCTGGCGAGTATTTAATATGTCTACAACTTCCTGATTAGCAAGTTTCTAGTTATCGTGAGAAAATACGTAACCGTGGGTTGCGGCATATTGCAATGCAAGAGATAACTTTTCATGGGTGGTGTCCTTGGTTTACAGAATGGATTCCTGAACATAATCTTATTGACATCCAACCAAATTACATGCATTTACCGAAGAAGACATAGAAGAGACGTCATAATTTTTTGGTTTTCGCTTCACATCAGGTAGAAGTGTTTCACATGGTCTACTGTCACGTGATATCTTATTTGAAGATCCTGGATGATAAAATATCATAAAGTATGTTGAAAGTATTGTACAATACATAAATGCTGTACAATATAAAGCTATTACTATTATTATTACTATTAAAGATCCTTGTAATCTCTATTTACACACCTACACCTTCAAGTTGAAGATTATAACCATTAATCTCATTCGTTATTATGTGGAATTAGATAATAATTGTGTCCATGTGAACTTATGTGCATAAATCCGACTGTTCCGATGAAAACACCGAAAAGATAATTTTGCTGAGCTTCTGCTTCTGTGCTTCTTAGTGTCTTGATGGGTATTTTCCACGACTGTCATTACCATCCTTTTCTTACTCTACAATTTTCAATTCAGAAAGCGACTGACCAATAAATCCCAAAAGATTTTTGAATAACTTACTTTGATCTGTTAGCAGTCAATTATGGATATCTTTAATTCTTCTAATTATTAGTACAGATGCTCCCTTATTTTTCAACATGGTCCGTTTACCAAAAAAAACTGTTTGCCTATATAATACATATATATTTATATATATACATATATCCTCACATAGAATTTCGGAGAACCGCGAAACAAGCAGAACAAGAATAATCGTCATTAGCCGTATTGGTGTTTCTAAATACTATCGAAAAGGATATTCTTTTCGATAATTTCGTCTTCTGGCTCTACAATTGTGTAGAAGAGGAAATTATTGAAGAGGATATTCTTTTCAGTAGTATTTAAAAACACCAATACTGTTAATGACGATTACTCGAGAACAGGATAGTTGTTTCTAATGTCATATTGTAAAATTAATGAAAAAAAATTCAACAGGAGTCTTCACCAATTCACAAATCACCACACTAAGGGGTTCAAAACACACACCCGACCGAAAGCTGCTACCTTGACGTGGTGGTCGGGCTTGAACACCGCAATGATCTATTCAAGCTATACTGGCTGAGACTTATGTCTCTTGAGGTACTACCATGCCAGGCAGGTTGTTTGGATAGCGGTTAAACAAAAAGCAGCTACCCAATCCAACATCATGTCCAATACAAAATTACAAAATTTCATGCCGGATCGGCCGTGGCCCGGATTAACAACGACCGCGCTTCCTGCTGCCGTGTCACAGGGCAGGAGTGATAAATATGCTACTGAGACACACCAAACAAAAAAGAACGAACAAAAACAGGCCGCGTGTGACCGGCCTCAAGCAGTTGTCCCCTGGGCTCTGCGGTCACGCAACCAACTTCCACGGTGTGGGCAGCCGGGAAGTAACAATCGCCCTCACAATCCGAAATGCACACGAAACCTCTCTATTACTCACTCATCTTTGTCTTCATCTTCATCTCTATCATCTTGCCTTCCTTCCACTGATGCAACTCCTCGACTTGATAGCTCTCCACTTCCTCTCCACTCTGCGTCCACTAAAAACGATGGAAGCCAAAAAACCACCACCGACAGCCTCTTAAAGCCGCGCCACCAATTTCATATAGGAGCTCTTAATGTTAGGACACTTTGCCAAATAGGACAACAAGCATCACTAGCCAAGACCCTGGCATCACGAGCCATTGATGTATGCTGTGTTTCAGAAACACGCATACAAGACCCAAGTGTGGTTATTCACCTAACCCCACCTGGCCAACAGGTTGAATCTGCAAAATTCACCTTGAGGGTGTCAGGAGATGCCACAGCTAGTTCACGAGGATTAGCTGGCGTAGGGATAGCTTTGAGTACTAGGGCAGAAAAGACATTGCTTGACTGGATCCCGGTAGATAGCCGAATGTGTGCTGTCCGCCTGAACGGATCAGTAAGAAGGAGGAAGGACTGCACTACTCGCCGATGCCTTTTCGTAATCTCCGCCTACGCCCCCACTGACTGCAGTTCAGATGAAACGAAGGATGAGTTCTACCAAAAGCTGTCTAGTTTGGTGCGAAAGGCTAAACGCTCAGACATAGTCGTTCTAGCTGGTGACTTTAACGCTCAAGTAGGGAAATTGTGTCAATCTGAGAAGGATGTCGGTGGCACCTATGGAGCTCCGTGCCAGCGAACCGACAACGGTGACCGTCTCCTACAGTTCTGCTCTGATAATCATTTGTTTCTTGTAAGCACTAACTTCAAACACAAGGAGAGACACTGTTTGACTTGGAGACCCCCTTCATCAAACCAACGCTGGACACAAATAGACCACATAGCAATAAGCTATCGTTGGCGTGGGTCGGTAGGAGATTGTCGCTCCTTCTGGAACACGTGCGTAGATACCGACCATGCACTGGTCCGCGCTCGGGTGTGCTTACGACTGAACGGACGTAGGAAACAGCTGGCGGTAAAACCATCACGTCCCCAGCTCGATCAGGAAACTAAATCCGTATTTGAGGAAGAACTAGCTAAACACATATCTGTGTTCGACAGCTGTGCTCACCCTGAAGAAGCTTGGAAAAATATCCAGGCAGCCATAGATACAGCTGTAAAAGCTGTGAATAAGGTAAACCCAAAGGTGAGTAAAAACCACTGGATCTCCACCGCCTCATCCGAACTGATAGATGCTAGAAGACTTATTCCGGCGAGCTCCGAATTCAATGAGGAGCGAAAGCTGCACAAGAGGAAACTTACGAAAAGTCTCCGCAAGGACCGTGAACAGTGGTGGGCGACAAAAGCCAAAGAGATGGAGAAAGCTTCGAGGATAGGCAACACCAGGCAACTCTTTGGACTCATCAGGGAAACGGGTGGGAGAAGACAAATCATTAGTGAGACAATCTCGGAAAAAAATGGCACTATAATTAGCTCCCAGGATAGACGACTGGATCGTTGGAAAGAGCATTATGAGGAGCAGTTTAATTTGCCCACAGCCACGCTCAACCTTCCGAGCATCCAACACCTCCCTGAATGGGATATAGACACAGGTCCTCCGTCACTAACTGAGGTTACTAAAGCTGTCACCAATCTGAAACTAGGCAAAGCAGCGGGACCTGATGGAATGACTCCAGAGGTATTTAAGTACGGTGGAGACAGCTTACTGTCCGGATTAACTGAGGTACTAGGCAGCGTCTGGGAATCAGAAGAAGTCCCATCGGGTTGGTGTAAGTCACTGATTATCCCCATATACAAGAAGGGAGACAAGTCTTCCTGTGATAATCACAGAGGGATTAGCTTGACTAATATAGTATCTAAAGTCTTAGGCTCAATAATCATGCGTAGACTGAGTGGTGCTCGGGAAGCACAAACACGAGAGAGCCAGGCAGGCTTTAGACCAGGAAGAGGGTGTATTGATCATATCTTCACCCTCCGACAGATTCTAGAACATAGGCATTCCTACCGGCGTCCAACAGTCATTATATTTCTTGACCTAAAGGCAGCATTCGACTCTGTCGATCGGGAAGTTCTCTGGAGATGCTTGGCTGTAAAGGGAATTCCAAGAAAATATATTGCACTGATTAAGGCACTCTACTCGTACTCATACAGCCAGGTGAGGGCTTACGGCGAGCTGTCATCTGAACTGATGACGACCAGTGGTGTCCGTCAAGGATGCCCATTATCTCCTTTTCTATTCAACTTCATCATAGATGTGTTAATGGACTTAACCCTAGGTGACTTCAGCGACTCAGGGATTGACTTGCTACCGGGGAATAATCTCGTTGACTTGGAATATGCAGACGATATAGTCCTTCTAGGCGAAGACGCTGACGAAATGCAGAGTCTTCTAAACACCTTGAGCCGCAATCTACGAATGTTTGGCATGCGATTCGCTCCCGCCAAATGCAAGATGATGTTACAGGACTGGACTACATCGACGCCTAGTTTAAAAATAGGAAGTGAAGTGGTAGAGCACGTTGACCGCTTCACTTATTTGGGAAGTACCATCAGCCCCAACGGGCTGATCTCTGACGAAATCTCAGCACGAATACAAGGGGCTCGTTTCGCATTTGTTAGTTTACGCCGACTCTGGCGTAGACGAGATGTTCGACTATCGACCAAAGGGCGGGTGTACTGCTCATCAGTCCGCTCCGTCCTCCTTTATGGTTGTGAGACCTGGCCACTGAGAGTGGAAGACATGAAAAGACTAGCTGTCTTTGATCATAGGTGCCTGCGTTCTATTTCCCGTGTAAAGTGGCATAATAAGGTGAGCAACATGGAGGTTAGGCGTAGAGTTCTAGGTAAACAGGGGAAATCAATCGACGAAGTCGTGAAGCTACAAAGACTGAGATGGTTAGGACATGTGTTACGTATGCCAAGCCATCGCCTCCCTCGACGAGCTATGTTAGCGGATATAGGGTCAGGCTGGAAAAAAGCTAGCGGCGGTCAAACAAAAACTTGGCATCAGTCAATGAAATCCACAACAGTTGGTCTAAGCCACGTAGAAAGGTGTAGACTTCCAGGCTGGGGTCCTCGGGACGGTAAAAATCTATGGTTGGAAACAATTGGTGACATGGCTCAAAATCGTTCTCAGTGGCGCAGATGCATCCACTCCCTGTGACTTATGATCTTCAATGAAACTGTTTTGTATTTCTTTATTACTCCTTTGTCTCACACCTCTGCTCACTGTTTCTATTATGCTTTTCTTGTACTTTCTTCTCTTGCTTCGCGTGCTACACGGAATGTGGCGACTTGAACTTCCGCACATTTGTGCAAAGTTCTATGTCGAAAACAGACAGACAATATTAACAAAACATCTAAGTTACGATAGAAAACGTGAACCTTATTCAACCTTTAAACGCCGGACAATAAATAGAAATCCTTGTGTTTGATAAGTACTTATGAGTGGCTGTTCATATACATTACATAGCGACAGAACCTATAAACTACTAATGTCTTGCCTACAAATTTCTCTAGTTATCACACAATGAAAGATACAACCAATGACAGATAAACGAAATCTGAAAAAAGTGGTATCATATAAAGGTTCTTTTAATTTAGTAAAAATGAATTTCCGTGACTAAATAGATATCATTATGTCATGGTAGTGAGAAAACATACTTCTTTTTGGCAATCATATTTAACATACATACCAGAACAGAAACTTTAAGCAAAGTATAGTTACTGCATAAGCCAAAGAAACCTTATTAACAAATATGACTATTCTATATTAATTTTCAAGTATTGGTTTTCTAGGGATTTTGTTTGATTGCATGGAGGAATTCATCATGAGCTGACATCAGTTCTCCAACTGATATTCTATATTAGTTTGTTCATTAGATATATCACACAGTGAAACAGTATTGACTATTGTTGTAAGTTCTTTAACTGAATTTTAGGAATTTCTGATCAGTGGGAAAATCGATGCCTGTGTGAACTGAGCTCCTGAAGTGTATAAGCAGTGAAAGATATGTCTGCTCAAAATGTCACATTCTCAACTGTTAGACATAATTTCACATATTGTTTAAATAAATCCAAAGCTGATTGATACCACCATCCAGAATGAGTATCCAAGAGATTTACAGGAACAAATATCTGTCTTCACTACTCATAATCACTTAAGTCTTCATTCTTCCACCTAAAACTTACCATTTATGCGTATATTCATGCAATTTCCACACCTACTGAGTGACAGTCATGTTGGCTATTTGGCTACATAATCTTTAACAAATGAAAGGTTCGAGCCTTTGATTTTTGTACATAAGGCGAACTATCTAGACCAATGAGCTGAACCTACGTATTTAAAATCACGTAATATAGAACGACGTTGAAAGATTTCTCAATAAGTTCCCAGTGATATCTACAGTAAAAATCTCTTTTGCTTAGATTTACACTTGGTCTAATCCCAAGTAATTCGTCCTGTTCTCATGTAACTATATGGATTTACCAACTCAATAAATTTCGCTGTTACGTAACCCTTGTCAGACCAACAGCGGTACAAAATTTTTGGATCAGACTTTCGACAAAAATCAATGAGGATCTTTACAGAATGTAGTGATCCAATACTTTCGGTAGTTAAAAAGCTTTGAGGATAAGGTAATTCACTAATATAATTCAAACGAAGTATATCTGGCCATTTGTGAAAGGAGTGAACTGAAGTTTAATCCTTCAACTAGTCTCTAATTATCAAATTAATGGTAAAACGACTACTAGATGAACCAGCATCAGAAAGACATAAGTTGTTTTTATAACGTAAACTGTGATTCGAAAACCAACTGACCTATTATGAAAGTTTTGTACATTCACATTTTTGTATGGAGCGGTTTTACGTTGACACCAGAGTAAAAGTCCTTCTTTAGCAGACATCTCTGGAATAAAAACAAAAGGCGCTAATTCAATAAATGTTTAGCATTGACAATTTTAAATGGCTGACTGCTCAAATGCCGAGTCCCTTAAAGACAAATGAATTAATAATGCATTTCATAAATTACTCGGTTAGGTTAAATAGTGATACAATTATACTTAAAGTGTTTTTTTTTGCGATAAAGAAATAACGAACTCATTTGCAGGACAATACGAGCTCGTTTTATTTTGTGGATTCTGTTCAACTGCGTACATCCTAAATAAATCAATTATGTTGCAAAATCTCTTGAACACACCTTTCGCAATGACTTCAGGTTATAAACAGCAAGTATACGGGCAACACAATTTCAAAGATGATTTAAGTAGACAATTATTTAGTGTTAAAAGAGCAACTATCTATACAGTAATGAGACAAAGTGGGGCAGAGTTCAGATTTCGCTTGAAAACACGGGTGGACTAGAGATGAAGTACAAGATAGAACAATGGAGTGAATTTATGTTATGGTGTAGAGTTCAGGAGGGTAGGGGTGAATAAAGAAGTAAAATCATAAAATAGATAAAATAATTTAATTTAGTAGATTCGGAACCTTGATAGTGAGTTCAATTCAATCAGCGAATATCGAAATTGAATGAAATTTTATGCAACAGAACAAAACAATAACGGCTATGAGGGTAGCGAGAGATTACACACATTATCTTTCTGAATGTATAGGTTGGATCGAAGTCTTCTGACGAAACAAATTATTCACTTGTTTTAACACAAAAATATGTACTGCTCAAAGTAGTACATTCTATCAATTTAGGCAAAAGTAACATATAGTCGAAATTTACAGAATTTCGCAAAATGGTAGGGAGGATAGTGTTTCAAATGAACAGTAAAAAGTTAAGGTCCTATATATGTATATATGTGAACATCGACCGTCCGACGAAGTCAGAGGTCCTGGATGCAATCAAGATGCTGAAAACCGGAAATGCAGAAGGACCAGATGGAATACCAGCAGAAGCATTGAAAATGGACCCAGAGACAACAGCGGACTTGGTGACACCACTACTGGAGAAGGTGTGGAAAGACGGTAAAGTACCCGAGGATTGGAAGAAAGGATACTTATTCAAACTACAATAGGAAGGAGACTTAAGTCAATGCAAAAACTAGAGCGGAATAATGCTCCTGTCCATCCCAAGCAAAATACTAAGCCGCATCATCCTGGAGAGAATCAAACAAGCCCTAGATGAAAAACTTCGACCGGAACAAGCTGGATTCAGGAGAAACAAATCATGTATTGATCAAATCGCCACTTTACGAATCATCATTGAACAAAGCTTAGAATGGCAGTCACCTTTCTATCTCAACTTCATCGACTTTGAAAAAGCCTTCGACAGTGTATATATGGGTTGGTGGCATAGCGGTTAGGACGCTCGCCGACCATGCACATGGTCAGGGGTTCGATCCCTGGCCATGGACACACTCATTTACCTCGCTGAGCCAGAAATAATGCTGGTAAAGAGGAAAGGTTGGGCATGAGGCTAGCAACTTCATCCTGTAAAAATAAACACTACTTCAGAAACTTCAAGCCACTATCTTGAAGCCCTATGTTTCGCTGGGGAACGTGAAGGAAGGACAGGTATATATATATATATATATATATATAGCATTTTCGCCCAAATAAAAGTTCACAGGAGAAATAATCACATGCTTTTGCAGTAAATTCAAACCATCTAGCTGAAAAGTGTCAAAGTTTAGCTGAATTAACGAATTATTTGCTACATCGGTCATCCACTCCTCATTAGTATATATCATTTGACACAATATGTGGGATTATCGTAGTTCTAAATGCTTTTTGGTGAGACATAGTGCAGATTTCTCAGCGTATTAGTAGGATAGATGAAAGTTTATATATATATATATATATATATATGTATATATAGGCTAGCATCCAAAGTCACAATGAAGGTGTGTGAAACGCCGTGAGAGTGGAGCTGAAGTGGACCCCGAATGAGGTACACGGCTGTGAGAAATCTGCTAATAGTACACATGAGAAACCTCAAAAGCCAGGATATTAAGTGCCACCAATGTAAGACCAGTTGACGAGACTACTACAAAGAAGCGTGGCGTCCGGGGTTGAGCAGATCGCTTTTGTTCGCAACGAGATTACGTTGGATAAGTCTGTAGCTTACGGAGATTTCTAAAATGTCCGTAGCTCAGGCTGTGTAACCTAGGGATTGAAAGAATAAAGTTATAAACTCTCTCTTCAGACAGAACCTATAATTACTACCGAATTACCGGCCTGCAAGTTTGACATATATTATACTAAAGGTATTAGAAACAATCACTAAGGACTACCTGTTTGCTTACTGGCAGAAGAACAGCATGAATTCAGATAAGGAGAATCCTAGCTAACAAGTTTACTGTTGGTCGTGGAAAAGTGAGTGAAAGCCAGAGACATTAACCTGCAGTTTGACGTAGTTTTTTATTGGTCCTATTGAAACATGCAACAGGTGTCACACTTAAGTCTCCTATGTAAATGAAAACGGTTTAGATAAGATCGATGCTTATATTATTGGTTTAGGAACTACCTTCTGTGTAGGGTGAATGGTGTACTGTCCAGGTGTAAACTTGCGTTGAGTGGAGTACTACAAGGCACTATTTCGGGCATCTAATGGTTGCTACTATACGCAAATAAATTGCTGAAAATGCTTATCCATTCTTTACTTTACTATTATTTGAGGACAATATTACGATCTGGAAACTAGTGATAATGATGACCTACGTGAACAGTGGTGCGGACCGTGAACAGTGGTGGCTGACAAAGGCAAAAGAGATGGAAAAAGCATCGGCGATAGGTAACACTAGGCAACTCTTTAGACTCATCAGGGAAACGGGTGGGAGAAGGCAAATCATAAGTGAGACTATTTCTGAGAAAAATGGCTCCTTAATTAGCTCTCAGGATAGACGCCTTGAACGCTGGAAGGAACACTTTGAGGGACAATTTAACTTACCTACAGCCACACTGGACCTCCCCGACATCCAGAACACACCCGAATGGGATATAGACACTGGTCCGCCGTCTGTAAGTGAGGTCACAAAAGCTATCAGTAATTTGAAACGAGGCAAAGCGGCAGGACCCGACGGAATTATTCCGGAGGTGTTTAAATATGGGGGTGACATACTAGTTTGTAGATTAACTGAGGTACTAGGCAAAGTGTGGGAATCAGAGACAGTGCCATCAGACTGGGGTAAGTCACTTATTATACCGATATTCAAGAAGGAAAACAAGTCCTCGTGTGATAATCATAGGGGGATCAGCCTAACGAACATAGTCTCTAAAATCCTAGGCTCAGTAATCATGCATAGACTAAGCAGAACTCGGGAGGAACAGACAAGGGAAAATCAAGCAGGCTTTAGACCAGGTAGAGGGTGCATAGATCATATCTTCACTCTTCGACAGATTCTAGAACATAGACACTTTTCGGCGTCCAGTGATTGTCATATTTCTTGACTTGAAGGCGGCCTTCGACTCCGTGGATCGAAAGGTACTATGGCAATGTCTGACTGTGAAGGGAGTGCCAAGAAAGTACATTGCACTAATTAACGCACTCTATTCAAACTCATATAGTCGTGTAAGGGCTTATGGGGAATTGTCATCTGAATTGGTAACAACCAGTGGTGTCCGACAGGGATGTTCACTTTCCCCATTTCTGTTTAACTTCATCATAGATATGCTGATGGAAGTATCCTTAACTGAACGTAATGACTTAGGAATCGACTTGTTACCAGGGAATAGTCTTATGGACTTAGAATATGCAGATGACATAGTCCTGTTAGGGGAGGATGCTGACAAAATGCAGAGTCTTCTGAACACCTTGAGCAGCAATCTTCGTATGTTTGGCATGCGATTCGCCCCTACAAAATGTAAGATGCTGCTACAGGACTGGACCACGTCAACTCCTAACTTAGTGATAGGGAGTGAAGTGATAGAACATGTTGACCACTTCACCTATTTGGGAAGTTGTATTAGCACCAACCGACTGATTGGCGATGAAATCTCAGCACGGATCCGAAAAGCTCGAGCTGCTTTCGCTGACTTACACCATCTCTGGCGTAGGCGTGACATCCGGTTATCAACCAAGGGACGTGTGTACTGCTCATCAGTTCGCTCCGTCCTTCTCTATGGCTCTGAAACATGGCCAATACGAGTTGAAGACATGAAAAGGTTGACTGCTTTCGATCATAGATGTCTGCGATCTCTGTCTCACGTTAGGTGGTTTCACAAGGTAAGTAATGTTGACGTTAGGCGTAGTGTTGGGCAAACAGGGAAAATCAATCGACGAGGCTATAAAGTTACATAGACTAAGATGGCTAGGTCACGTGCTGCGCATGCCTAACCACCGCCTCCCCCGACGGGCATTGCTTGCTGATATAGGTGAAGGTTGGAGAAGAGCCAGTGGTGGCCAAACAAAAACATGGCATCAATCCATGAAATCCTTGACAGTTAAACTGAGTCAGGTAGGGAGATGCAGACTCCCGGGTTGGGGGCCTCGGGACTCTACGAATCAATGGCTGGAGACAATAGGTGACATGGCTCAAAATCGTTATCAATGGCGCAGATGTATTCAGTCTCCGTAATCTTTCATATTCCTTTCTACCATTACCCATTCTGTTTCACTCTTATACTTGTCAAACTCTATTGATTCTCTTCACTCATCTTCTTGTCTACCGTTGTGTGCTATTTGGAAGGTGGCAACTCGAACTGGTACACTTCGGTGCCAAGTTCTATGTTGAATCCAGACAGACAGACGTAAGTTAACTAAAAGGTTTAACTTCTGGGTTTCGGAAATTCACTCCAGAAAAGGGGGATAACGCACCTACGCAGGAAGTGATACTCGTCGTACTTCCTGAAGGATACAGAACTGCCAAATGTTAAGCAATAGAAGGATTTAGGAATTATTGTCAGCCATGATTTGAAAACGACTGCTTGTTGTAACACATCTACAGTCAAGGTTCCCCGAATGCTATGAGCACTTCAAAGGGCTTTTAAACGCTTAAATGAGTCTCTGCATAAAGTACTCTATCCAACTAGTGCCAGACCTCACTTATAAAACTGAATGCAAGCAGTTACTCCATGATTTCCAAAAGAGTTATGAATCTTGAAAATAGTTCAAATAGTGGAAACTAAATTAGTCGGTGGTATCTTCCACTTTCATTATGAGAGGAGGTAAATCTTATAATAAAAGGTGATTTGAGTGTCAACTTCCCTGAAAAAATTTGTCCTTATAGGGTATCTTAACGAAGTCATTGCAAAAATTGCTTAAACCACGTTAGAAAAATATACGTGTGGAATTTAGATCCTATCGTAGGGTGGTCAACGACGGGAACTAATTACCCTACCAAGTGATATCAGGTCCATCGACAAACCCTTTCAAGGATAAATTAGGTCTCTAAAGTGATACCTCCTGTAACGATTAACACATAATACAAGCGCTTACTATCCTTTATCATCTGAATCCGAAATACGGTTAGTTAAATTTGGAATGACCGGTCACTTCAGAAATGCTCTTAGTGCTTTTTGAAATACATAATCTACTGAATTCCAGTTATTTGAAGGGTGAAACTAATAGCAGGTGAGATAAGGCATTTATACTTGCATTTTGATGCAAAGGTTTAAATTCTTCTTGCTTCACAGTGTGGAGCAAAACTAGTAAAATTCAGTACGCGCTTACCTTCGACAGTGATATCCTGAATACAAAACCTTAGAATAATTGTCCAAATCATCCCAAGAGTCATTTTGATATTGCCATCCACAATTTCTACAGTGTCTCAATACAGAACGTTGCATTACCTTCAGCGCCAATTGATACTAGTTGAACGCCTTTACTTTCAATATATTCCAATGCCTTATTAACATTTGCTAGCTTATGGAAACGCATTTTTCCCCTGTCTGGTTTTGGTAAGGACTCCTCAGACAATGTTTCAAGTAACTGGATGAGTTTTAGCCCATCAGCAAAGTCTTCCTCTATGTTTTCGATTGAAGTTTGAACTTTTCTTAAGTATGAATTACACCAAGCGGTGAAAGTCTTACGAGTAATGTATAAACAGTTTATTCAGACATACCTTCTTCTGCTGAATTTCCCACATGGGGTCCAGATAAGCCTGTCGATCCCATTCTTCTTCTTCCTCCTCAGCATTTGCATAATACTCATCCGGATAAACAGTATAGCCGTAATCCATTTGAAGTGTGCGCTTTTCAAGGTCTATTAAAGTTCATTCAACCGAATTATTTTAACCCGTAAAACTTTTCATTCTTTGAGTTAGTAATAGACCTAAAGAAGACTGTTTTCTGGGCGCATATGCAGTCTCATCAAACGAGAAACTGTGTTAAAAATTAAATTTAGTCTCTAACCTAGCCATAACTCCAATGTTTCCGTAACCCGAATTAACCTAACACTAACCAGCCCTAATATCCTCCTGAGTATGTCAAAGTAACCCTTGCTTGTCTATAATCTAAACATCAACTTAAACTTCTAACCTAACATAAACATTCAATGCTTTAAATGAACATATTGTTGTTAACCTTCCTTCTTTTTTCAGTTTTCCAAAGTTGTCAACGGGTTTGCGATTGTTTGGTCTCTAACCGCTGACTTCACCATAAGTGTTGTTCCTGTCCTTTTAGTATCTAGCCTCTGCAAGCATGATGTAAATTTTTTACCTACGAATTTGCCCTGTAATACTCTAATAGCCTTAGGTACTCTGTGGCCTAGTCACTGAAGCGCTTATAGTCTGCGATTTTATCACAACAGCGTCTGAATTTAGTGCAGCATGCGGCAACAACAGGTACTAACTGCTTCTAAGTTTACTCAGAAAAAGTCCGTTTACGTCAACACATCACAACTGATTCACCACTGTTTCTGAAATTGACTGTACCAAGAGCCGTTAGAAACGATGTGAGTTCATCTACATACAGTGCGGAACTATTTTGAAGGTCTTTCAGGCATACCCAGTGCAGGCATCATCTCACGATTTTAGTTGTCCTGGCCTTAAATCTATGAAATAGAAAATCGTATTCACGTTGATTCTAACTATGAAAGGCATCAGATGTCACCGCTGAAAGATGACATTCCTTCCAAGGCAAAGAAAATAATCCACATTAAGCCAGTCCTAACAAAAAGTTATTACCAATTACCATGGTTGGCTCCCCATTTGCATTATGTTGGTTTACTTTCATTTTGTTGTGAACCACCAGTATCACTGTATCCACGATTTCAGACGAGCTTCAACGGGTCTTGTTCCAATGCATGTGTAGGGGATCAAAAATGTTGATTAGACCAATCGAACCACGGCAGTCTCACTGCCGACTATCAATTTATTTGTCTGTGTGGATCGGAAAAGATGGTCATCAGATGGATATTCTAGGGACAAGGGCTCGACAACTTCGTTGTGGTTGTGTTGTGTCTCTACGCTCTCTCCAAATCATCGTCAATGAATGCGTCTTTCAGCTGTTGTAAGTGTTAAATTCTCCCTTCGCTAGTGAGGGCGGTATTGTGGGTAGCCTTGCCATCAGGCTAAATAATCAGCAGAGAATAAGATCAGAGCTCAGGTGTAGCAGGACAGATGGCCTCACATCAATCATGAGAGCTTTTTCCAGTCGAAACTAACTGGTAGCGCTGTCGAAACTGTACAAGAAGCCTAAATAGCTGCTTCCATTGTGCAATAATGGAATTACACTCAACCACAGTGCACAAGTTTTATTCTTATATCAATAACTACCTGTGTCAGCCAACTCTCATAAACTGTCAATGCCCAGCTCTTACTACGCTAGACCTCACACTGTCCCTCGAAGACTTTCAGAAACAATTTGTAATAACCAACGCGAAAAAACCAGAACACAGATTGACGGCTCGAGAATCCTTTATTCTTACGCCAACATGTAACCAACAATAAGATTATTACACACAAGGTCTAAGAATAAATTTTATAACAATAAATCACGATAATACTTCTGTCAATGTAGTTGAAGATTGAACGGTCAATTCATGGTTGTTTGCTCAAACCCAACTCCTTCATATTTTTCAAGGGGGTCATCGATAGTGCAGTCATCCTCTCATCGTTCGCTGTTCAGGGAAGATAAAAAAAACTATCAGAAGTATTATCATAATTTATTGTTGTATCATTTATTCTTAGACCTTGTGTATTAACCTTATTGTTGGTTACATGTTGGCGTTGAAATAAAGGATTCTCTAGTCGTCAATCAGTGGTCTGGTTTTCGCTTTTGTTCGTACAAAGTGCTTTTGAAAGTCGTCGAGGGACAGCGTGAGGTCCAGCGTAGTAAGAGCTGGACATTGACAGTTTATGAGAGTTGGCTGACAGTTTCTGATAGTGTTTGGATAGTTTCCGTTCGTCTTTCCTGGTGCCTGCCAGTCTTCTTTGGACAAGTATTATCTGGAACTTTTCTGGAATTTCGGTCGAGTTCAATGATGCCTGGGTCAAAGAAGGGACAAAGCGTCTTGGAAGCAAGCAGGAAAGTAAGTAATATTGACTTGTCTGTTACATGTAACAATGTGTTTGATGTTAAGCATGATAAGTTTGATATTAATGTTTCGCCGTCTAAGGATAATAGGAATATTAAGCTTCCTAAATACGAGCCTTAGTGTTTTGACGGAAACCCAGCTGACTATCCACAGTTTATAAAGGAGTTTGAAGTCATGTTGAGTGGGCTTGAATTAAAAGATGAAATGAAGTTGATGTATTTGATGAGGTATTGCACTGGAGTTGCTTCAGGAGCCAAACAGTGCTGTGTGTTCATGCCGCCAAATGAAGGATATACTGAGGCCATAAAGATATTACGTCAAAGGTTTGGAAAGCCATTAATGATATCTCGTAGCATTTTTGAAACCGTCAAAGGTATTGGAACACAGTTAAGGGACAACCCCGAGGAACTCGCAGAGTTCTTGGATAATTTAATGGTATACAGAAATACTCTCGTTTATCTTAACAATATAGACGAGTTAAACTCAAGTTAGGCGATTGAGGCAGTTGTCAAGAAATTACCGACTCGTCTACAAAGAAAGTTCATAAAGGTTAGTTCCCGGCTAGAGGAAGATGGTTTAGAGCCTGGATTCGGTGATATTGTGAGGCTGGTGAAAGAGAGTGTCAACCAAGCGACGAACAAATTCGCCAGCATTTTGCATTCTAAGGTAGAACCTAAGGAACCAGTGAATATAAAGAAAGCATTTGTAGTGAAGGCTCATGGCACAACGAGAAGGAATGAGTGTATTGTTTGCCATAACACACATCAAGTGAGTGATTGCAATCGCTTCATTGCTATGTCTCCCGTAGAAAGGTTAAAAATGGCAAAACAGAAGCGGTTGTGTTTCAGTTGTTTAAAGATGGAGCATACAAAGTTGAATTGTAAGGCGACAGACAAATGAAGTAGTCGTTTAACCGATACGCACCCAATTCTGAGGACAGTAAACGAACCGGGGAATTCGGTTAATTGCAATAGTACCTTTAGACCCTTTGACAACGCACAAGTTAATTTAGGGGTATTACCAGTAAAGGTGAAAGGACCGAAATCTTCGGTAGAGACTTATGCATTGTTGGATAATGGTTCAGACGTTACATTGATAGATGCTAAGCTGGCTGCTTGGGTATTAAGGGCCCAAAGCAATCCTTGGTTCTAAATACTTTCAATTCTTCTAAAACGATAGTATGTGGACGAGTGTCATTTCAGTAGGAATCCTTGACTACTGGGGAAACCGTAGAAGTAGATACTGCTTACATTACCTCAAGTATGAAGCTCGGCGAAGCTATAGTACCTAGTCGTGAAACAGTTGTCGGTAAGCCATACCTGTGTGACATACCTCTTCCAACATTGCAAGATGGTAGAGTGAGAATACTCATTGGATGTAGTGTGCCAGAGGCTCACAAAGTATTAGAAGAGAGATTCGGAGGTGGAGATGATCTGTTCGCGACGAGAACACCGGTTGGGTGGACAGTGGGATGACCTATACCCATAGTCCACATATCATCATTAGTTGCAAACAATGGGGACAAACTAGAGACTATGATCAGAAATATGTATAACAAGGAGTTTTGTGACTATGATGTCCCAGAGAAGGGTCGTTTTGTAGAAGACTGAAAGGCAGTTAAAATAGTTGAGGAGTCTTGTAAATACGAAAATGGGCGTTTCAGCGTTGACCTACCATGGAGATTTAAAGATAGACAGTTAGTTTGTAATATAGAATTTGCTCTTGAGAGACTAATGGGTTTAAAGAAGAAGTTTCTGACGGATGCAGACCTCTGGACCAAATATAAGGATGTCGTCGACAGACATGTAATGAAGGGTTACAGTGAAAGACTAGTTGATCAGAGCGAGCCAGGCAAGTGGTATTTGCCCCATCATCCCGTCTTTAACCCGAGAAAGCCAGATAAACTCCGTGTGGTGTTCGATTGTTCTGCGAAACATGAAGGAGTCTCTTTGAATGATAATTGGTATAGTGGCTCAGATTGCGTGAGCTCATTAGTTGGACTGCTGTTAAGATTCAGAAAGTTTACAATTGCCGTCGCTGCGGATATAGAGGAAATGTTCCTACAAGTGAATGTGCCAGAGAGCGACAGAAATCACTTAAGGTTCTTGTGGTTTGATGATTGTCCTTGTGGTAAGGTGTCAGAATATAGGATGACGGTCCATCAATTTGGTGCCACTTCCTCCCGTTTCGTGCAAATTTTGCTCTACGAAAGGCAGTGTCCACATTCGGTTCTAATGATTTGCTGGATGTCATAGATAGTTGCTTCTATGTGGATGATTGTTTAGCCTCCTTCGACGATGATAAATCTGCAGTTAAATTTGCAACAAGTATTGCTGAGGTGTTAGCTGAGGCTGGCTTTCGTTTAACTAAGTTGGTCTCAAACAGCCTAGACGTTTTGAAGCATATAGTTCCAGAAGACAGGGCACCTAGTGTACGAGATTTACCTGTTGATACTCTACCAGTTGAGCGCACATTAGGTATGCGATGGGATGTGAACTCTGATAACTTTGGATTTAATAATAATAATAATATTAACAGCTTTATTCCAAACGGTATTTGTGGCACAGGTATGGAATTTTCAGCGTGCTTTACAATATATTGCATCTAATTACCTCATACATTTTATAAGATTTTTAAAATCAAAAAAGCAAATAAATAAAAAAGAAACCAACGCCAAAAAACTAAAAGATAAATAAAATAAAAAACAGCGTAGAGTTTACATTTCAAACAATGAACCACAGGATATGAAGTATAAAGTTGATGTGTGATAGAAGATGAGAACAACAGTGTAATAGTAACGAGGAAAGGAAAACAAAACTAATGAGACTATTTGTTAGAGTGGTGCAGTAAGTTGATCGTGTCATAACTAACGGATTTCTCATCACATAACAGCTGTGTCAGATATGGTATTGTGGAGTTTTTGTATTTGGTGGTCCTACCATATAGCCGACTATAGCTGCTTCTAGTTCTACCAGATGAAATGCAAGGAGACAGCTGCGTATAGAGAGGATGCTCGGGGTCCGACAATATTGTATTCGCTAGTTTCTTACGTGACATAATATGTCTATCCACAATAGTGTTAACCAGTTGGTTTAACGATATCCCACCCGCCCTACTAATGGCTTTCAATGCCCTTCTGAGCAAAGCAAAGTCTTTCTTAAGTAGTCCAGGAAAGATTAATGGGGATCAGTAAAGGATGATGGGTAGAATACAAGAGTTCACAAACTGAGAAAGTAAAGACTGCTTTATGCCAGACTGCTTAATTTCCTAATGTAGAACGTTAAGCGAAACATCTTCCTAGTGACTAGCAAGATGTGGGAGGACCAGGATAGATCGGTGGAAAAACTTAGCCCAAGGTACTTGACATTAGATGTATTTTCAACCTCTGTGCCGTCAATGATAGTGGGGCCATGTGAGCTAACTAGTTGTTTTAGGTCACATTTACGTCTGAAAGTGAAATTGACTACCTGACATTTAGACGGATTAAGCTTAAGTCCGTTTGAAGAGGACCACTGACTAATTTCCGACAGAAAGTTCTTTAATTTGGAACAACCTGACTGAGAGTTGACAGGCATAGAAACAGAGAGGTCATCGGCATACTTAACAAAAATGACTACATCAGAACGAGGCAAGTCAGGTAAGAAAAACGAAAATAGAAAGGGAGAAAGAAATGCACCTTGAGGAACATCAGGTAAAGTATGTGAGGTAGTGGAGGACGTTCCACTGTAGATGGTGTACTGTAGTAAAATAGGAATGCAAACAGATATTTTTAGTGTTGGTAATATTGATAAGCCAGTTACACAGAGAGGTGTGCTCTCTGTGTTGTCGTCCGTGTTTGACCCACTTGGATTACTAGCTCCTTATCTACTTCCGGCGAGGAGATTATTTCAAGAGACATGCAGGAAAGGGTTACAGTGGGATGACACATTAAGTGAGAGACAGTGAAGAGTGGAAAAGGTGGGTTAATAGTTTTAGAACGCTGGATCTACATTCTATCTCACGTCCACTTAAGCCATCGAGAAATCATGGTATAATTGTCTTCCATGTTTTTCTGGTGCCTCTGAGGTTGGATTTGGAGCAGCCGTCTACATCAGAACCACCTTAATGGATGATATATATGTTCGCCTAGTGACGGACAAATCTAGAGTAGCACCTCTAAAGACGATTTCGATTCCGAGATTGGTGCTTACTGCAGCCTTGCTAGCGGTGCAGTTATTCACAACGGTGTGTAAAGTGTTGGATTGTCCCAAGTATCCTGTAACGTTTTGGACTGATTCGGTGTCTGTGATATATTATCTACGCAACGAGTCAGCAAGACATGCATGTTTTGTAGCTGACAGAGTATCTCAAATTCGTGAACTAACAACCGTCGAGCAGTGGGGGTACGTACCGTCAGGAAAAAATCCAGCTGATCTGGCATGGCGAGGAGTTACTGATAAGAATGTGGTAAAAAATAAGTGGTGTAAAGGTCCAGAGTTCTTGCTACGAGCTGATGGCATGTGGCCTAGTTGAGAAGATGAACTACCGATAAGCGAGTGTGTCAATGGAGTTGAAGATTGAACGATCAATTCTTGGTTGTTTGCTCAAACTAACTTCCCCAATTTTCGCGGAGGCATCAATACGACAGTCATCGTCTCATCGGTCGCTGTTCAGAAAGAAGTCAGTAGCAAACCATCAGAAGTAATCTTATGATTTATTATTGTAATATTTGTTCACACAGCTTAATTCAATTATTATTTTTATATGTTGGTGTAACAATAAAGAATTCTCAAGCGGCCAATCGGTGTTTTGGTTTTTTCGTCCGTTATTACTAAGCGTTTCCCAGAAACTTCCAGGAACAGCGTGAGACCCAGCGTAGCAAGAGCTGGGCATTAACGGTTTACGAGACATGGCTGACAGTTTCTGATGGTAGAAACAGATTTGGCGGATTCAGACAGTTGGTGAAATTTTAGATAGTCACCGTTCATCTTTCCTGGTGCCGGTCAAGTCCTCTTTGAACAAGCAATATCTGGAACTTTTTTGGAATTGGGTCAAGTTCAACAATGCCTGGGTCAAAGAAGGGACAGAGTGTCTTGGATGCAAACAGGAAAGTAAGTCATGGTGACTTGTCTGTTAATTGTAACGATGTGTCTGATGTTAAGCATGACATGGTTGATGTTACTGTTTCGCCGTTCAGGGATAATAGGAACATCAAACTCCCTAAATTTGAACCACGATGTTTTGATGGAAACCCGGCTGATTATTTACAATTTGTAAAGGAGTTTGAGATCATGTTGAGTGGTTTTTTATTAAATGATGAATTGAAGTTAATGTATTTGATGAGGTATTGCACTGGAGATGCTGCAAGAGCTATACAGTGCTGTAAGTTTATGAAGCCCAAAGAGGGCTACTACGAGGCTATGAGCATATTACGTCAAAGGTTTGGAAGACCTTCGATGATTGCAGGGAAATTATTCGAGGCTGTTAAGGGTAATGGTGGTCAATTACAGGATGACTCCCAGGCACTCACTGAGTTTTTAGATAATTTGCTAATTTACAAGAATGGAATGATTTCGATGAATCGCATGAGTGACCTCAACTCGAGTTTTATACTAGAAGTAATAGCAAGACGTCTACCTACTCGACTGCAAAGGAAGTGGGTGAAGATAAGCTCCCGTATGGAGGATGAGGGTATCGAGCCAAAGTTTGATGATATCCTGAAACTGGTAAACAATAGTGTCAATCAATCTATGAGCAAGTTCGCCAGTCTATTACATCTCACCCCTAGAATAGAGCAGTCTGAGAGCAAAATGCAATCATTGATGACGAATAGGCCTCAGAGAGGTGGATATCGAGAAGGCTCCATGATGTCTAGTAATGCATATAGACCTAGTGAGTGTAACAGGTTTCGTAGTACATCCTCAACAGATAAGTTACAAGATGCAAGACAAACACGGTTTTGTTTTACACGTGTGCAAGAGGTGCATACAGAAGTGAACTGTGAACCGGTGAGCAAGTTCAGTGATAAGCTAAATGTAAACTCCAGACCTGACTCCGAATTGTGTGACGATAACGGTGCGGTGAAGAAGTCTGTAGTTGCAACTGGTAAGCCGTTGTTGAATAAAGTGTCACAGAATAGAGTTGCTGCTTCAGAGTGCAGTTCTGACCCTACAAGTTTACAAGGTATAACTAGTCAGAGTGAAGATATAAAACCTTTTATGATTTGCGAGGAGGAACCAAAATTGTCTACTTCTGTTATTAAAGAGTTTGAAAATGATGAAGTTGACGGTAAAGTGAATATTCGTGATAATGATCATGATACTTCACAGTTGTCTTTGGTTGATCATGATGAGATGAGGGATATGCCTACTACTGCTAAGTTAAATAAAGGTTCTGTACAACTACAACGTGAAGTAGAATTGAACGCAGATGCAGTTCCAAAAGGTGTGCATACTTGTGAGACAGTCAGTGTAATTGATCAGCGTGTAGCCCACCTATCATCAGATGATAGTGCTAAACCCGAACTAGTAGTGAAAGACAGCAGTGGTGGTAATCTTGCAGTTGGACAACTATCTGAGAGCCGAACAAGAACAGCTTCTGATCCACCACTAAGTTCATCACCTTGTGTCACTCAGTCATCGTTGGTGCTGTCATCCACAATGAAACAGACACCCATCAACTCAAGTATCTTGTGCAATGACTATGGTAGTATCAGTTCGTTTGAAAGGACGAATATCAATGGTCAGTTTAGTGTGGATAAGCCAAGTGTAAAGGAGAGAGTAATTGTTAAATTGACTTGCACGAATAAAGGCATTTCTAGTTTCAAGTTACTATTTGAATGTTATTATCTTTGGTGTAAATTACTCTGTTTCTATACTTGGTTGATGAGATATGTCGTGTGTTTGTTGGTCATCTATATTCTACGATACAATGACATGGGCGTGTTGCCGTTCAGATTTGAGGATATAGCTGATAGAAGGAAGTTAGCAAATGAACTCTGCGACGATTTTCCAACCTAGGGCGTCAACCTGAGAAGGGTTGTAGGCGTACTGGTGTAAGTCCTACAGTTCTTCAAAGGGTAGCGCATCAATGAGCAGTCCAATGTGCTTGGTGTATGATCTTGTACATATGTTCATATTGTATATACTGAATTGATATCATCTGTCATCTAGCTGTTGGTAATTCTGTTTGTGTCCGGACGACTTCCACTTGGATCATCAACCTGAGAAGGAATGTAGGCGTACTGCTGTAAGTCCTACAGTTCTTCAAGGGTAGTTTGTCGTGTCAGAATCCACAACATTTGATGTGTTGATTGTACATATGTTTGTGTTAAATAGTTGTGTGAGTTCCAATTGATGTAATTGTTGGTTAATCTTGTTTGTGTCTGGACATTCCACAACTTACAATCGTCAACCTGTGAAGGGTTGCAGGCGTACTGGTGTAAGTCCTGCAATTCTTCAAAATAATTCCACCAAGACATGATCCGCGAGGTTATTTGTACTGTTTGTGTATACGTGTGGTGTGTCTTCGCAATTTGTGATTTTGGATCAGTTGTGTTTACTCGTTGTTTTCGTGCCTTGTTTTTATTGCATAATTTTGTTAAAATTTTCGTCGTGATTACTTCTGAAGTTGTTTCGAGTCTTCTACATCCGTGAATGAATTGATTGATGTTAGAAACAGCAGATGGGTCGTATACGCCGGGGAGGCTAGGCTATTGCTGAGAATGAAACGCACACGGAGATAATTGTTAGCTGCGGTCCGACACGCCGGGGAGAAAGAGTGTAAACGACTGAGGCTCGCATGCGTCACCGCTACTAGAACTGAGGCAGAATGAGTGACAAGCGATTTCAATGGTAATTGGTAGTGAGTAATTAAGAGGATGTGCGTAGAGTATCGTGAGGTGCTGCCATGGTCACTTTGCATTCTGCAAGAGTCATTCTAGCAAATGGCGATTGTGTTGCAAGATGTCAAGAAGAGGTCTCTGTCTGGACGCGCAGGTCGTCATTGATGTGTGAGATTGTGCTGTGGGTATGCTTGTGGTGTGTTGGCTTTTCTGTTTGTTTTCCATTTCAGCTCTGTCCGTGTGACCCAGGTTCTCGCAATGGTATCCAAGTCAACGTGCATTGGTCGTGAAGGAAAAAAGGGTTGGATCCATTTTTTGCCGGGGAGTGTCAATGTAGTTGAAGATTGAACGATCAATTCTTGGTTGTTTGCTCAAACCCAACTTCCCTATATTTTTGCGGAGGCATCAATACACCAGTCATCGTCTCACCGGTCGCTGTTTAGAAAGAAGAGTAAAAAACTGTCAGAAGTAATATTGTTATTAATGGTTGTAATATTTATTCTCAGACCTTACTCTGTAATAACCTTATTGCTGGTTATATGTTGGCGTTAGAATAAAGAACTCTTGAGTTGCCAATCAGTGTTCTGGTTTTCGCGTTGGTTAATACGAAGCGTTTCTGAAAGTCTTCGAGGGACAGCATGAGGCCCAGCGAAGAAAGAGCTGGACATTAACTGTTTATGAGACTTGACTGACAGTTTCTGACAGTTGGATAGTCTTCGTCCATCTTTCCTGGGGTCGGCCAAGTCTTCTTTGGACAAGCATTATCTGGAACATTTGGTCAAGTTTAATGGTGCCTGGATCAAAGAAGGGATAAGGCGTCTCGGAAGCAAGCAGGAAAGTAAGTGATGCTGAGTTGCTTGTTAATTGTAATGATATGTGTGATAATAATAATAATAATAATAATATATTCTCATTTTGTACATGAGGGACGCCAGTTTACAGGCATCATCAATATGATAAATGACATATACGATTAGCAGTCAT
The DNA here is from genome assembly GCA_944472135.2 of Trichobilharzia regenti. NCBI lineage: Eukaryota > Metazoa > Platyhelminthes > Trematoda > Strigeidida > Schistosomatidae > Trichobilharzia > Trichobilharzia regenti. The sequence goes on from OX235262.1 coordinate 107,096,839, forward strand.
ACTTAATAATAATGTTTAAATAAAATACATATTTTTTCCTACCTGTGTAGGACACACCAAATGTACCGGCATGGATAAGCATTATTTAAATTTCCTAAATTTGGTTAATTGTTAAATTACATGGTTGCTGTCATTTTTGTCTATGGTTTGTGGGAACAATATGATAACCAGTCATTCAATGGAGCACATCATGAAATATAGAAATATTGACTTCGCATCAACAAAAAACCCAAGTATGTTTTGGATGGATTAAAAATACTTGGAAAAAAATAAAGCTTGAAGTAATTCCCCAATGTAACTTAGGTGTGTACAAAACTGAATCTTATTCTTGATTTATATCCAAATTGGGTAATAATTAAAATAAGTGATACACTTGTATAGTTTTGTCAGCGTTTTCATCGTAACATCACGAGTGAATTGTACTCAATGTAGACTAATAATAATGATAGTTTATATTTTCATATAAACGAGTGTTTTCAAGAAATGAAAGCTACTTTGACAGATACGATCAGTTATGTTGTAAGTTACAATCGTGACGTTGTATTACAAATTAATACTTTTCCATTGGTATAAGAGTATATTCCACAAATGTACTCCAGGTTGCGTAGTGGGGGAAGGTAATACGTATTTCAGAAGGGAAATGCAAGATATGGGACCAATAATGTTTGCAGACCATTTGTCATTGTAAATGGTCAAATATCCACATACTTCGTTCTCATTCAAAAAGTCAAATGGAAGCTAAAATGGTGGGAAAAAAGAAGACAAACAACAGCAACGCAAAAGATAGCAAGAGGAGTCCTTAAGGAGTGATTAATAAATATATACATATACACTCTGTTTAGTAACTGGTTATTTTTGTGCACTAGCTAACTAGTCCCGTTATGCTAACTTTTATATTATGTGTGAACTAATATTACTGTCCTGTGTAGAAACGTTTACCAGCTAGTTCCAATAATATTAAAATTTATAATTGTAGTTTGTTGTGACTACACGTTTAATGAACTTAAAATATCTATGTAGGGTGAAAAAGAGAGTGTAAGAGTCAGACGTAGAAGTGCATTGTCATCTTTGAGCAGTCTGGCGACTGAGGAGATGAACGCTGAGAGTGTGTTTACATCACGCACATTAGCTGGTAGTCTATTCCAAATGACTGAGAACTTATTTAAGAAGAAGTTGTACCGCACGTAAGTCTGACAGTGCTCTATAGCAGCTAGGTTGTGATGATTTCTAAGATTGTAACTGATGAAAGCGGTAGGTTTGGTTATTGACTCGGAGGAATGCAAGAGAAGATTAGTTAGGTTGTAGTAAAAGATAAGGTTTAGCTTAAGACGTCTTTTCGAGAGTGGTTCTAATCTTAGTCTGTCGCATCGCTCATGGTATTCCAGACCGCTTTCTAAACCAAGAGTTCTTGAGGTAAACTGCCGTTGCACTCCCTCTAATTTAAGCTTGTCATTTTGTCTGAGTCCGCTAAGAATAAACGGGCAGTATTCTAAGATAGGTCGGACACATACTTTGTGTAATAAAACCCTAGTTTCACAACAAAAGAAATTGCGTGTTATGCATCCTATCAGCCTTCGTGTTTTACGTCTGGCATAATCAGTCTGTTCAGAGAACGTTAGGTTACTGGAGTATCTAATACCGAAATCTACAACTAAGTTGAGCTTGGCTAGTTTTCGCCCATTTATTTCAAGAGTTAGATCAAGGTTGCTGTTCCTGATACAAATCCAGTCGCATTTGTCAATGTTAAAATTTAGACAGAATTCAGCACACCATGTTGCGAGACTACTTAGTTCAAAATGCATTTTATTTACCATATCGCTTAATTCATGAGTGTAGCAGGAGTAGACGACTTTGAGGTCGTCAGCATATAGGAATGGTTTACCTGAGGTGAAGCAATTGCAAATGCTGTCAATGTAGACTGTGAATAAAGGTGGACCTAGGACACTACCTTGCACAACCCCACTTGAGATCTGCCTAGGATGAGACAATACAGATCCAACTTTAGTTATTTGTACCCTGTTGCTTAGAAACGATTTTAACCAGTTCAGTAATGGGTTGCGAATTCCATATGAGTACAGATTCTCAAAGAGAATACTGTGAGATACCATGTCAAATGCCCTAGATATGAGGAAGTAAAGAACAACGACTAGCTTACGTGCTTCGCGACTACCAGTGACGCAATTGAAAAAGACGAAGTGGCAAGTAACTCAGGATCTGTTTTTGGGAAATCCATGTTGAAACCTTGTAACAAGATCTTCTCTAAGTAGGTAGTCTGACAATTGATCTCTTACAACTTTCTCCATGATTCGTGAGATAACTGGGGTTATATTGATGGGTCTGTAATTGCGGACGTTTGCCTTATCACCAGATTTGTGGTGTGGAATTATGAAGCTAGTTCTCCACTCACTAGGGTAAGTGCCAGTGTCCATAGATATTGAGAAGAATTTAAGAAGTAACAGGGGTATATCACGCCCACTGGTTTTGAAAATTATGGAAGCAAGGCCATCCGGTCCCGTACTAGTGGAAGGCTTAAGGCTTTTAATTGCTGAGCGTGATCGGTCTGTTGCTCATGTTTCGCATTCTAGGGACAAAAGGCTTAAATTTGAACCACGGTGTTTCGACGGAAACCCAGCTGACTATTTACAATTTGTAAAGGAGTTTGAAATCATGTTGAGTAGTTTTCTATTAAATGATGAGATGAAGTTGATGCATTTGATAAGGTACTGCACTGGAGATGCTTCAAGAGCCATCCAATGCTGTAAGTTCATGACCTCAAACTAAGGACACTCTGAGGCTATGAGAAAACTGCGTCAAAGGTTTGGAAGGCCTTCGATGATTGCAAGAAACGTATTCGAGGCTGTTAAAGGTAATGGTAGTCAATTACAAGATGACTCCAAGGCACTCTCTGAGTTTCTGGATAATCTGTTGACTTACAAGAACAAATTGATTTCGATGAATTGCATGAGTGATCTGAACTCAGGTTACGTCCTAGAGGTAATAGCGAGACGCCTACCTACTCGACTGCAAAGGAAGTGCGTTAAGATAAGCTCTCGTATAGAGGATGAAGGTATCGAGCCAAAGTTCGATGATATTCTGAAACTGGTAAACGATAGTGTCAATCAATCTATGAGCAAGTTTGCCATTATATTGCATCTCACCCCTAGAATAGAGCAGTCTGAGAGCAAAATGCAATCATTCATGACGAAAGGGTCTCCGAGAAGTGGATATCGAGAAAGCTTTATGGTGCCTAGTAATCCAGATAAACTTAGTGAGTGTAACAGCTTTCGTGGGACATCCTCAACGGATAGGTTACAAGTTGTGAGACAGACACGGTTGTGTTTTACACGTTTGCAAGAAGTTCATACAAAGGTGAACTGTGAACAGTGACCAAGATTAGTGATAAGCTAAATGTGAAATCAAGGTCTGACTCCGAATTGTGTGAAGATAATGGTGCAGTGAAGAAGCCTGTAGTTGCAACTGGTAAGCCATTGTTGAATAGAGTGTCACAGACGACACTGCAGTTTGTGCAGGAGAAGAGAGTTGCAGTCTCAGATGGCAGTTCTGACTCCACAAGTTTACAAGGTATTACTAGCCAGAGTGAAGGTATGAAACATTCAAGGATTCGTGACGAAGAACCTAAATTGTGTACTTCTGTTATTAAAGAATTTGGAAATGGTGAAATTGACGGTAAATTGAATATTCGTGATAATGATCATGATAGTGCACATTTGGCTTTGGTTGATCATGATGAGATGAGGGGAATGCCTACTACTGCTAAGCTGAACAAAGGTTGTGTACAACTTGAACGTGAAGTATATTTTAGAGCAGATGCAGTGGTAGAAGGTTTGGATATTCATGAGACCGTCAGTGTAAGTGATCAGCGTTTGGTACACCTGTCGACAGATGTCAATGCTGAACTGGATCTTATAGTGAAATACGGCAGTGGTGATAATCTTGCAGTAAGACAACCTTCTAAAAGCCGAACAACAACAGCTTCTGATGCACCGCTACGTTCATCGACTGGTATCAATCAGTCGTCGTCTGTGTTGTCATCCACGATGGAAGGGACGTCCATGAACTCACGTGTGTTATGCGATGAATATGCTAGTATGACTCTGTTTGAAAGGAAGACAAAGAACAGTCAGTTTAGGGAGGATGAGCCAAGTGTGTACGAGAGGGTAATTGTTAAATTGACTTGCATGAATAAAGGTTTTGCAAGTTCCAAGTTACTATTTGAATGCTATTATTTTTGGTGTAAATTACTCCGTACCAAAGCTTGGTTGATTAGATACGTCTCATGTTTGTTAGTTACCCATATTCTAAGATACAATGACACGACCGTGTTACCATTCAAAGTTGAGGATATAGATGGGAGAAGGTCCGGAAAGAGCTCTGTGAGGATATTCCAAACTAGGGCGTCAACCTGAGAAGGAATGTAGGCGTACTGTTGTAAGTCCTACAAGTTTTCAAGTGTAGTACGTCGGTGCGCAGAACATCGTACTGGGTGGGTGAGTTTGTACATGTGTTCATGTTGTATATACTGAATCGGTATCATCTCTCATCTATCTCTTGATAGTTCTCTTTGTGTCCGGACGTCTCCCACTTGTATCATCAACCTGAGAATGAATGTAGGCGTACTGCTGTAAGCCCTTCAGATCTTCAAGGGTAGTTTGTCATGTCAGAATCCGTAACACTTGATGTATTGATTGTACATGTGTTTGTGTAAAGTAATTGAGTGGGTTCCGATTAATGTAATTGTTGGTTAATCTTGTTTGTGTCCGGACATTCAAAAACTTACAATCGTCAACCTGAGAAAGGTTGCACGCATACTGGTGTAAGTCCTGCAAAGGGATTCCATCAAGACATGATCTGTGAGGTTATCTGCACCCTGTGTATATATGTGGAGTGTCATATCGACTGATGTTTTTGCATTCATTCTGTTTACTTGTTGTTTTCGTATCTTGTTGTCATTGCATGAATTTGTTAAAATTTTCGTCGTGATTACTTCTGAAGTTGTTTCGAGTCTTCTACATCCGTGAATGAATTGATTGATGTTAGAGAGAGCAGATGGGTCGTATACGCCGGGGAGGCTAGGCTATTGCTGAGAATGACATGCACATGGAGATAATGATTAGCTGTGGTCCCACACGCCGGGGAGCGAGAGTGTAGACGGCTGAGGCTTTCATACGTCAGGGTTACTAGAACTGAGGCAGAATGAGTGACAAGCAATCGCGGTGGTAATTGGTAGTGAATAGATAAGAGGATGTGCGTAGAGTATCATGAGGCGCTGCTATGGTCACGTTGCGTTCTGCAAGAGTCATTCTAGCAAGTGGCGATTGTGTTGCAAGATGTCAGGTGGATGCTTTCAATTTAGTTGAAGATTGAACGATCGATTCATGGTTGTTTGCTCAAATCCAACTTCCCTATATTTTTGCGGAGGCATCAATACACCAGTCATCGTCTCACCGGTCGCTGTTTAGAAAGAAGAGTAAAAAACTGTCAGAAGTAATATTGTTATTAATGGTTGTAATATTTATTCTCAGACCTTACTCTGTAATAACCTTATTGCTGGTTATATGTTGGCGTTAGAATAAAGAACTCTTGAGTTGCCAATCAGTGTTCTGGTTTTCGCGTTGGTTAATACGAAGCGTTTCTGAAAGTCTTCGAGGGACAGCATGAGGCCCAGCGAAGAAAGAGCTGGACATTAACTGTTTATGAGACTTGACTGACAGTTTCTGACAGTTGGATGGTCTTCGTCCATCTTTCCTGGGGTCGGCCAAGTCTTCTTTGGACAAGCATTATCTGGAACATTTGGTCAAGTTTAATGGTGCCTGGATCAAAGAAGGGATAAGGCGTCTCGGAAGCAAGCAGGAAAGTAAGTGATGCTGAGTTGCTTGTTAATTGTAATGATATGTGTGATAATAATAATAATAATAATAATATATTCTCATTTTGTACATGAGGGACGCCAGTTTACAGGCATCATCAATATGATAAATGACATATACGATTAGCAGTCATACTTAATAATAATGTTTAAATAAAATACATATTTTTTCCTACCTGTGTAGGACACACCAAATGTACCGGCATGGATAAGCATTATTTAAATTTCCTAAATTTGGTTAATTGTTAAATTACATGGTTGCTGTCATTTTTGTCTATGGTTTGTGGGAACAATATGATAACCAGTCATTCAATGGAGCACATCATGAAATATAGAAATATTGACTTCGCATCAACAAAAAACCCAAGTATGTTTTGGATGGATTAAAAATACTTGGAAAAAAATAAAGCTTGAAGTAATTCCCCAATGTAACTTAGGTGTGTACAAAACTGAATCTTATTCTTGATTTATATCCAAATTGGGTAATAATTAAAATAAGTGATACACTTGTATAGTTTTGTCAGCGTTTTCATCGTAACATCACGAGTGAATTGTACTCAATGTAGACTAATAATAATGATAGTTTATATTTTCATATAAACGAGTGTTTTCAAGAAATGAAAGCTACTTTGACAGATACGATCAGTTATGTTGTAAGTTACAATCGTGACGTTGTATTACAAATTAATACTTTTCCATTGGTATAAGAGTATATTCCACAAATGTACTCCAGGTTGCGTAGTGGGGGAAGGTAATACGTATTTCAGAAGGGAAATGCAAGATATGGGACCAATAATGTTTGCAGACCATTTGTCATTGTAAATGGTCAAATATCCACATACTTCGTTCTCATTCAAAAAGTCAAATGGAAGCTAAAATGGTGGGAAAAAAGAAGACAAACAACAGCAACGCAAAAGATAGCAAGAGGAGTCCTTAAGGAGTGATTAATAAATATATACATATACACTCTGTTTAGTAACTGGTTATTTTTGTGCACTAGCTAACTAGTCCCGTTATGCTAACTTTTATATTATGTGTGAACTAATATTACTGTCCTGTGTAGAAACGTTTACCAGCTAGTTCCAATAATATTAAAATTTATAATTGTAGTTTGTTGTGACTACACGTTTAATGAACTTAAAATATCTATGTAGGGTGAAAAAGAGAGTGTAAGAGTCAGACGTAGAAGTGCATTGTCATCTTTGAGCAGTCTGGCGACTGAGGAGATGAACGCTGAGAGTGTGTTTACATCACGCACATTAGCTGGTAGTCTATTCCAAATGACTGAGAACTTATTTAAGAAGAAGTTGTACCGCACGTAAGTCTGACAGTGCTCTATAGCAGCTAGGTTGTGATGATTTCTAAGATTGTAACTGATGAAAGCGGTAGGTTTGGTTATTGACTCGGAGGAATGCAAGAGAAGATTAGTTAGGTTGTAGTAAAAGATAAGGTTTAGCTTAAGACGTCTTTTCGAGAGTGGTTCTAATCTTAGTCTGTCGCATCGCTCATGGTATTCCAGACCGCTTTCTAAACCAAGAGTTCTTGAGGTAAACTGCCGTTGCACTCCCTCTAATTTAAGCTTGTCATTTTGTCTGAGTCCGCTAAGAATAAACGGGCAGTATTCTAAGATAGGTCGGACAGATACTTTGTGTAATAAAACCCTAGTTTCACAACAAAAGCTTTTGCATTTGTGTCCGGACATTCAAAAACTTACAATCGTCAACCTGAGAAAGGTTACACACATACTGGTGTAAGTCCTGCAAAGGGATTCCATCAAGACATGATCTGTGAGTTTATGTGGGGCGTTGATAAATCATATCCCCTGTTTGAAGTGGCGCCTTTGGTTTAACCTTGACGGCATTTTCGGGGCTTCTTTGATTCGAGTTGTGGCTAGTCGTCCAGCAAACGTACTAGAGGCTATTTCGCTGCTTATTTTGCTCTTGTTGGATGAATTTATATGAAAATTATTGTTCGATATTGTTCTTGAGCATTTGCTGATTGCTTGAGTGACAGGACGCTTAAATACATGGTTCATGCAGTGATTTTTGGCATACCGAGTAAGCTTCGCGTACATTTCAACGACTGTCATTCGATAAATTTCTTTGCAGATTGGCGGAAACTTTTACTCGATCTCAACTTTCCCTATCAGCTATTGTGCAGTACCTATTACTGCTGCAGGAACCAAAGAATATGGTTGATATCGAATTCCTGCATCCTCCCGCACTTCTGTGTGTTGTTTTGATAGAGGAATGTCAATAGAATGCATAGATACAAGCGAAAATTAGTGTTCACAAATGGGCAGAAACTGCAATATGTTTTACGATCACTTATAACATTCACTGTTTTCTGCCGAAGTTTTTAAGTGAGTTAAATGCACACTGCAACGTTTTAGTAATTTGGTGGATTTCAATACCATCCTCGTGATCAGGTACGTAAAGACATCTGACGTGTGCGTCACTTTTTCCTACTAGTGAGTTTGGTTTCATAAACTTCCGATTTTTGTCATTGTCCTGACGCCACATTCGCGCTTGTTCGAAGTTAATTCACCAAATTATTTTAAAACCACGTAGAAGTAGTGTCCGACATCTCTTAAAGCTATGGACGTAAGGTTTAGAAGTGGTTGCTATATCCATTTACGGAAGGCTCATCGAGTTTTGCAAGTAAGGGCTACGCATCATATTCCTAAATGCCTCCAGAAGCAACAGAATCATCAGAAGTTATTAATGGGGTCCCAGGTCCTCTATTTCGAAACATATTATAGGGACAGGTCATAAAACTGGCGTTTGCACATTCTTTAAACCTATCTGTAAAACGTGTTTGGATTGCATTCTAAAGTTTGTGGGAACCGAAGTGTGATTAGGAAGTCTAAACCACTTTCGTGAATTCCAAGACTATTCGTCATCACACGAAACCTTTGTTAAACTTTGTTTTGAAACTAGTCAGGGTAGATGTACTAGTCCCTCAGATATTTGGTTTAGTAATCTTCATTGTTATTTTGACCTTCAATATGTGGTTTTAATTCCACCTAAATTTATTTTCCAAACTTTTAACTGTATTAATTTCATATGTATTCCTATAACAAGTTCATGCGTGACCAGATTGTTTAAAATGTGTTGCACAAATACAACACTACACGACTCGGACAAATTACGTCTTCTCATTACTTCGTCTAAATATCCACTTGTGTCAAAAATAGTGACTGATGTAATCGTACATTGATATAAACTTTCATTAATTTTTACTGTGCTGTCTCGTTAATATTATATTGGTAGTTATATTCATGTATGCACCCTGTGAACCCTTGTTTTCTTTTTTAGATAATCTGTAGTTCCAGTGACCTCGTGGGATTCATTGCTGAAGAAAGTGGTTTCCAGTACCGTTGATTTTGTATTTTGTGTCGAATCACTAATAAATGTATTCTCTATACCTCAAATAGACATTCTACTTGTTAATAGTTACTACTAACTTCATAGAATGTTGTGAGCTACAGAGTTATGGGGTTAGGGTCATGTGGTGTATTGAGTAGCGCGTTTAGAAAATACGTCCGCCCCTGAGGAATATTGTCGTCAATATGGAGTACATTCTCGTGATAAATCTGTTAGCAGTAATTATTATCAGTACCTATATTTCGTATGGATGGTACATGATGAAACGTACTAATTCAGTAGTCAAAGGTAAGAAATATCCGTTAAAATTGAAACAGGTGCTCATGTAAGGGAAAACTGATTAATCGGAATTTGAAACATCACGTAAGTGATAAAGTTTTTAGCGTCGTTTACATGCGAATAGTTAAGGTTATTTTTTTAGAAATGATGTTTACTCGTTGATGGTTTAAGGGATGTTGTGTTTGATAGGAAATAGATGGGACATTGTAACTGAAAAACAGTGTAACTGGATAAGCAACATCAGCTGGCCAGTATACACATATTTTGAAGTAAAACACGATCGGGTAAAGTATTTCAAAGACAGGAGTAGAGCAGTCTTCTGGAACTATTAATTTAGTGAGCAATTAAATTTGTCTTCGAATTAAGACTGAAAGTAAGCGGCATATTGGTAGGCTAAACGATAATCATTATTCGATTTCGTTAGAATAAGTATCCGAGTACTGTTTCACTCATCATTCTGTCTTTTGAATAACTTAGTAACATAGCGTTTACTTTCGGATCCAAATTACTAGGTAAAGGTTACTATCTTTAAGATTAAATTGTTGCCATAGTAAGTAAATATGTTCATATCTAGAAAATACCTAGATTTGAAGTTGTTTTTTTTACTTCCACAACGCCAGCTGACTCGTCAATTAGTCACAAAGCAGAACTAGATCTGCGAAAAACTGTGTGTTCCTGACTTCTAGGTATCGTGAAGGAAGAACTACATCCATAGATTAATAGGATTAGACGCATGATGTCAGTTCGAAACTAGGTATTTACGTTTCGCAGCTACAGAAAACACCACGTTACAATCTATTCCTTTAATCGTGTCAATCAATGTGACATCAATTAAGACTAGAGAAGGAACACCACTGGTTTTCACAAAATCCATTTGTGTTTCCTAATATAATGTACATTCCGTAATTATAGGCAAACTAGGAAACGCACCAAGTCATCACATATACGAACAATAATTAATTTAAAGGAATGCCTACTCGATATGGTCCAGAGTTCATGTGAAGTGACACATGCCTACATCTGAAAGTGCGTGTGTAAGGTATCGCATTTCGTCAGCCTTTCGTCTAAGTGACTCAATGGGTCGCCTCCATATTTAACAAATGCTCAGTCCATGAATTCTACTTGTACCTGTAAAACACAAAGAATACCCTGCTGGGATATGGTGCTGTGTTACACTAGAGTCCCTCAGTTTACAGGTAAATCACACTTAATATCAGTATTGCGACTTTTAGTTGAAAAAGTCATTCGACTGTGTCACAGATGCTTTTGGCTGGATTCCTCAGTACCAAGTATTATCTCCTATGAGAGTGCATTGAAGAAACCCTGCAGGGTGATATTGAAGCTTCGCCGAAAATTGAATAGAAGCATTCCACTCATACAAGATGTATGCAGTAAAGAATACATTATTAACTCATTGCGCTCACTCCTACATTACCCTATAAAATTCTCTAGTTTGGAAATGAAAAATCCACATATATATTGTGTCGTTAACTTCAGATACACACTAATATCTAAATTTCATACGCCTTCTGTCTCACTACTCCATGTAATAATAGTTTGATAGTTATTTACGAATGCAGTAATAAGTATTTCATGGGCCACGAGTAGCACTTGGTATTCAGCAGAGGTATGGGCACTTAGTGATTGTAATTTAGAGAACTGATACGACAAGGTTAGCTTTTTTCTAATATATACGCAACTATCAACACAATGAAAAGATAATGACGAATTGTTATCACAAGCATTCTATTTACTATGGAGGGAATGTTATTACAAACTAGCTTCACAGTAACATGTACAAGTCTTGCATGTCATTGCATCAGTAATATTAGCACACTAATTGTATTACGGCCAAATGTAAATGATTTAAAGGCATCGTAACAATAACTTTGCGGGAGGTAGATGTATTGAAAGACTGCTTGCAGACACTATGTATGACGACATCTAGTAGAATGTCTACGGAGACTGACAACCTGCAATGAGGAAGACAAAAATGAAACAATTAGGAGACACATAAGATAAGTATTTTTGATATAAGTATAAAATTTGGGCACTGTGGTAGAGTATAACTCCATTATGGATACGATTTTATTTTGATAAATCACACAGTGTTGTACAGCAATATTACTTGGTGGCGTTTTGAGCACAAACTATTGCTCATGATCATATCAAGTCAGTCACACAACTTTTTGCCTCATTCATATACATGAGTATTTTAGTTAAGCGTACTACAGGGATAAAAGGTCACTCATCTCATTCACTTCTATTCACACCATTTCTTACGTCCGTGTTACTGACTTTTGGTTTATGTTTTCCTCTTCGGTGCACTTTATCTGGACAGTTTAAGGAATCGGGAAATGCATAGAGTACTTAGGAAACGGCATGAATAATTGTTTAAGCTAATTAACACTAGGTAGTTGTGACACTACGCATCTGCAGTGACAAAGCTGACTGACTGAGTTTTAACATGGAACTCAGCACAGAAGTGTAGCAGTTCGATTTGTGACGTTCCACACTTGAAAAATATTATATTTGGTTGGTAATAAGCATAACATATTTCATCAGATGTGTTTCAACTTCGGCATTGGGCTACGCAATAAAATTAACTAACTAATGAGATATAACGAGACAGAGTGTGAGAGTTATCTCGGGTAAGAGGAGAAATTATTGTAAGATCACTTTTTTCAGTTAGACAAGAACTAAATGAAAAAATACGATTACCATTTGTTGACATTTTGCCTATTTTTATCCACGTTTTAGCATTTCACTATACCTGGACTATAGATCATTCTGACAGACTGACTTTCAACATAGAAGCTTGCACACAAGTGCACCCGCTTAAGTTAACACATTCCATGTAGCACACAAAGGTAGAAGAAAAAAAAAATTAAATGTCACTATAATGAGCATAAATGTGATGAAAAACAAACAGTCATATGGAAAAAATATAAGGGTTGCTCAGATATGTGAGATTACACAGAGTGAATGCATCTGTGTCATTAACAACGTTTGGAATCACATTTCTACTTAACACTAAGCTTAACCCCAATATTACTCACCATATTAGACTACTTAACACAGAAGAAAGGGTACAGACACTACGATCAAAAACCAGTAGTCTTTTCATATCTTCCAGTTTCAATGGTCACTTCTCGCAGCCTAAGTGGACAATACCATCAGCATACACTAAGTTGACAAGACTGTTCCCTGGTAAGGGCCTAAAGTGAGTAACAGACAATTCGGTTAATACATTTATGATGAAAGTGAACTAAAATAAGGACGACAGTTGTAGAAATGAGCCTTGTACTACATCCTTCTTTGAAATATCAGTTCCTTCATAGTTTAGTTTCAGTAATAAGTGAATGGAATGCAGTCTACAGATTCATGAAATTCGCATACTGACGTACTACTTTCCTAGAATCCTAGTTGATGTCTCCTCAGGAAAGTGGGAAATGAGCATTGCACTTGCGTAAACTCAATAGGCTGTGAACTGCTGGCAATGAAAACGACAACAATTTTTGGTATTACTTAATTCCAAAAACGATCACATAATCTTTTATTCCGACTTCTGGTTCCATCAGATGAAATTAAAGGGAAGAGCTGAGAATAGAAGGGGTGTTGAGGGTTAGACAGTATAGATTTAGACCATTTCTCGCATGAGTTTAGATGTCTTTTAACTAATGCATTAACGAGTTGACTAAATGGTACACCACTTGCCCTAATGACAACCTTAATACCTTGCACAATACGACATAGTCGTTTTTGAGTAATTCAGGAAAGAATAAGGGGGAGCAGTAAAGACCAATGCAAGAGTTAACAAGTTGTAAAAAGAGAGGTTGAATGATTCTTGACTGTCTTGACTACATAACATGGTAACCTAGACTGAAGAAATCGACAAGATATAGAATGACCAAGAAAGACCAGAGGATAGATTTACTCCAAGGTATTTTATGTTAGACTTAGTTTCTGTTTCAGTGCCCTCTTTGATACAAACATCTTGTGAACGACACAGTTCTTGCAGTTCACGCTTATGAGTGAGGGGAAAGTTAACTGCCTGACATTTAGAGGGATTTAACGCAAGACCACGTACCTTAGACTACAGACAGGAAGCAGTTAAGTTTGCTGCAGTCACATTGTAACATGACAGGAAGTGAGACGGTCAGATCAACAGCGTATTTGACGAAGTTGCTCTCATTAGAAAGAGAAAAGTCATGTAAGACGAGAGAGAAAAAAGAAAAGGGGTGATAAAAATACCCTGAGGAACACCAGCTTCAGCAGGCGAGGCGGAAGATTTACCCTAATATACAGTATGCTGCATTCCATTTGAGAAATGATAATGCAACCAATCAACTGCCCAGGACCCGTGTTTGCACGATCGAAACCTTATTCAACTAAAGTCATCTAGGCGCTGAGTCAACAGCAACGGCGAATGCTGAATGACCGAAAACTAAGTACAAATGTGACAAAGCACAAATCCAGTTGCAAAGTAGGAGACGAGTCCCGGGTGGAAGAAGAGATTACTGAAAGGTATCAATTTTTCATTTGGCAAAGAACAAGATTAAGAACTACACTTATCATTTGTTGAAATTTTGGAGATCATTTATCAATGTTTCGCATTTAGTTATGCCCAGACTGTGTCATTCTGAGTAGCTTTCAGTATGAGTTTGCAGAGAAGTCCACCTGTTTAATTTACCACATTCCATGTAGCACACGAAGGTAGAGACATAAAACTAAATGGAAGTTTAACGAGAGAAAATGTGAGGGAGAATAAATAATGACAAGGAAAAACATGAGTTGAATAGATACGTGAGATTACACAGAGTGAATGCACCTGTACCAGTACCAAAGATTTGCAGTCACATCTCCGGTAGTTCTTCCAGCCGACTGTCAACAATTTTATGAACCAATATCACTTTTTCATTTGACCGACCCAAACGCATTTTAAACCTTAACATGTGCTGGCTAGCATTGTCCCTGGAGAAAGGCGATGGCTTTGTATGCCAGCACGTGTTCTAGCCATCTCAACCTATTCAGCTTCCCTACCTTGAAGACTAACCCTCCCCACCTAAACATTTATGCGTAACCTCAACAGCACTCGCCATATTATACTGCTTTACTGATGAGATAGAACGCGGACACCTATAATCAAACACCGGTATTATTTTCATATTTTACAGCATCAGGGGTTACTTCTCATAGTCTAGGTGGACAATATCATCAGCAAACCGTAAGTTGATGAGAATATTCCCTGATAAGTCTCTAAAGTCAATTACAGACTATCCTATTAATATAAGTGTGATTGAATTGAACTGACATAAGGATGACAGTTTAAGAATTCAGCCTTGTATTACATCCCACTCGGAAATGTGTTTTCTCGGATAATTCGCAAACAGTATTCAGTGAATAGAAAACATTCTGTAGGCTTAACGAAACTCGTAAACTGACGCACTACTTTTGCAGGCACTATAGTATTTCCTCAATAAAGTGAGAATTGAATATTTCGGCTGCATAAAACGAGTAAGTAGTATCCTGGCAATACCAATGACTACAACAAGTCTAGGAGTTATGCACTATAACTTTTCCTTTACTGAATACACCAGCAGACTTTACATAAACACTTGACAGATCAAATTTATACAGGGAGTCAGTAAGATTTAGTAAACTAAAAGTGCTTTCGGTTTCCACAGGAGTTCTCCGTGCCGAATTTATTCCTTCAAGGGCCTACAAAGATTAATTCTTCAATTAAATACCACTGACGTGGAAGAAACTCGATTCTTCATTACTACACTTAATGAAAAGAATCATGTTTTTTATTTCAAAAACAGGAGCATTCCTAATGTTTTACTTTATGTAAATGCGGTTACATACAGTTGCACTAAGAACTCAGCGCAGCTCGATACACAATAGTATATATACAAATACACTGAAAAATAATGTCCTCCTTACCTTCTGAACAACTTGTCCTTATTCCAGGATTATAAATTTTTCACCTATGAGCCTGAGTTATGTCTAGGAAATCACAATATTACATCAGTTAAATCTTCCCACAAAACCAAGGCCACTTGAAACCAATAGCAACATAGCAACAAGCGTCACTGAGGGGATATGCAATAAAGTCGCTCTCATCAAACACATCCGCGTATTTACCAATTAATTCTGGCATTCGCTCTTGGAGAGGCGCAGGAGCAGATGGGTCAACCGAAATTTGATTTAAGGTGGTAGATATTGGTACCCTTAACACCAAAGAGGTCTGTTGTTGGGGGCTAAACAATGCTACAGGGACAGAGTCAATTGTGACGCGAGAATTGGGAATATCTATCAGGGTTTGGTGGGACGTCAGGAAGTCTACTCCGAGGATGAGGTCCCATGTTATTTGCGTACAGATAAGGAACCGATGATGCACATTTAAGTCTCCCAGGCGCAGCTGTAGATCTGTAGCAGATCGAACTTCCAATTTAGCGCCGTTAGCCATCGTCAAGATATTATGTGCGGTTACTGGGGGTGAGTGCTGGGGCACGCGTCGAAGGAAGGCCGCCTTTACGAGCGAAACCGACGCACCAGTATCTAAGAGAACTTTAGAGGGTACGCCATTAATATATCCCCGTAACATCAAAGGTTGCTGTGACCGAGAGTATGTAGACAGGTTAAAAATAGGGGACTTACTGCGGTCGGGCTGACGGTTGTGCCCGCACTTGCGGGCCTTCTTCCCGTAACGCTGGCAGTAGTAACATCCACGCGTCGGCTTCCGGAACGGTCACGGGAGTCACGGTGGCTGCCGTGGGTGCTGTTGGCAGTGGATATCGAGAGCTGCTGGGTGTAGGCGTGTAATCGTTCTCCGCGTCCATGAAACGGAGGATAATTCGCTGTAGTTCGACTGTGCTGGTTGGGAGCTGACGTCGTAGGTGTGTGCGCAGTTCTCCTGGCATCATTCCCTCGACGAAGCGTGTGCATACTGCCTGGACTCGTCTGGGGAGGTCCTTGTGGCAGTCAAGGCCAGCTTCCAGGAGCTGGAGGGCATGGAGGTAGTCCAGGAAACTCTCCTCTGGTAATTGTCGACGGGAGTAGAATCTGAGCATGGTGTGCTGCGAGCTCTGCCCCAAGTCGAAGCATTGGTCTAGTATCTCCCAATTGGTGCGCATGGAGTTGGTGTTGCTGAACCCAGCCGCGTCAGCTCGAGCGTAGGCGTCGTCGGACAGGCTGTTGAGGACGTGGGTGAAATGGTGGCTCGCGGGAGCGATGTCGAGGTATGCCTGCATGCGTTTCTTCCAACGTGGATAGTCTGAGGAGGGCTGGAACATGGGTGGGCGAGGAAGTGGCGGGATGCTTGGCAATGTGGAGGCACACTCCTCCGGAAAAAGCTTGGGAAGAGCATCTTCAGGGTAGTTTGCCATGTCTCTGCGTAGAGAAAACACCTCCGACACCAAATGGGTGAGGATATACGTGGGTTCGTGTTATATTTTCCGCGGCTCAGATTTTTTCGTCTTTCATTGGCTAGAATGGTGGCGGTCAATTGCAGTTTGAATTGTCCTTGGGTGCGTGCTTTCGGGTGCTGTCTTTGCGTGGTTGTGTTTGCGTCGTTTGCCAGCATATGTGATTGCTATAAACGTGAATTAGACTATTGTAACGCTTTGTTTTTCTTTGTTTGTGCATGTACTAGGCTTTACTTGTCGTACAACTCGTTGTTTGGTCTGTCGGTTGCTTGCGATGTCAACGAACCGGTGGGTTCTTGTGTTTTTCTGTAATTTAGGTTATACGTGCGGTATTTTCTTGATGGTTATCGATCATCCCTGCATTTCAATGTTGTTTTTTTACGATTTATCTTGGAATAGTTGTGACGTAGATGGATCCTAATTGATAATTTTATTTTAGTCCGTTGCAGTTAGTCAATTCGAGTGACAGGAGCACAGATTTAAGTGGAATGTTTGCTGAATACATACTTGGAAGGCGTTTCTTCAGCTGGGATGAATTTGAGAAGTCATTAGCAGAATTTCAAAAAGTGAGGAAGTCATTTAATGCTAACAATGTAGTTATCCTGCACTCACTATGTTCATAATTGCAGCAAAACGATACCGGATGACAGGTTTAAGTACGCTTATGTTGGTTTTAAATGCACTTTTGTAGTGAATCGTACAAGACCTGGCTTGAAATTGAAAAACAAGTCGTAAGAAGAAGTGTAATATGATTTCATGAATACTTCAGGTCTAAATGTTGCAATTGCTCGTCTTCATTTCGCGTGGTTTTGCATTATAGTGAATACATAATTGCTTCCCACAATATGGTGCATAACCATCCATGCAGCAGGGTGTGCATGCAGAATGACCCATGGTATAGACGACTAACAGTTGAAGAGAAAGAAAATATTGAACCACTTCTTCAGCAATCCAACTCATCCGATGAAATAATAATGCATGTTAAGGAGAAGTACAACAAGGATATAACTCGCATCGACGTTAAAAATATGAAAGCCGCAGTGAATAAAGGTAACGTTGACGTACTTGTTACATACTTAAGGTATTTCGAGTCGTCGTGATATTTTTGAATTCCTAAAATCCCGTGGGAAGTTAATGGAGTATTATTCCGATGAACCGATCAGGAATTCACTAACAAGAATTTGTTTTGCAACTTATGAGCAAATGGAATTGTATAAACAGTTCCCTGAAGTTGTTGGTATCGACTCGACGTATAATACAAATAAGGGAAGTAAGTTTACCAATTCATTAACCAACGTGCAGGTATTCTTTGTTCCAATTACTTGTGACGGGTAATTTTGGTCGTGGACGACCAGTTTTATTTGCGTGGACTAGAAAAGAATTCAAACGAGATGTAGTTTGGATATTAGACTGTTTCCGGCAAATAATGGAAGACACCTCCAAAACAGAATCCTTCATTATGGATTGTGCGCAAGCTGAAATAGCAGCCGTCAAGTTAACGCACAGACAAGCGCACATTGTTTTGTGTTCTTTCCATGTTTGCCGAGCTTTCTGTCGTAAAGTAAGTTTTTCGAAGCATACTTTACATTTTATTCGTAGACAAGAAATCCCATTGTGAAGAATTATTTATGCCGTCTAGTGCAGTGTAAAAGGAGATCAGAGTAATGCCTCTATTGTTCTCATTTTCCAGATTTAATTTCTACTTCAGAGTTATTAGCAGATTGGATGCTAATGTCAGTCAATATCTACAACGTCGTTGGATGCATCGACGAGAATTGTGGGCAGCATGTTTCAGAGACAACGTGCTGACTTTTGGGAATGATACAAATAATCGCGTCGAGAGTTCCCACAAGCAAATGAAACGGTACTTGCAAAGATCTGATAGTCTGCATAAAAGTATGCTAAAGGTGTATAAATGGTATAAACGAAGTTTTTCAAGAATACAGCAGGAGGCGAATATTGCTCAGTCACGATGCTTCACGTATCCCTGTTCACAACGTCTAATCCCAATTATACGATTGCTGACGCCATACGCCGCGAGGAAGGTAATACGTGAATACCAATGGCGACGATGGGCTATTGTTGAGTTTGAATCCTTTGATTATGTATTCTTCAAAGAAAATGGGAATACAGTGGAGGTTGATCTGAGTGCTTGCACCTGCACGTGCTTTACATTTCAGACCTGTCGGTACCCCTGCCGACACTTGCTTTTGGTCCACTTCAGAAAGCCGTATTTCACAGGTATATTTGCGTTTTTATGACTCCGTTTTTAATTTATGTCGACCGAAATTTAATTAATTAATGTTCTTGTATACGGAAAGTTGTACTTTTTATTAACCTATTCGTGTGTACATTGCCTTAATTGGAAACAAGACACAAGCACTACCATCATTGCACGTGTAATATTCAGTTCATAGTTATCTTTACGTTTTTTGTTTCACCTTTTGTAGTTAACCATGTGATGCAGAATTGCAAACAATGGGCATGGTCACGCAACTTGTTCGCATCTCAATGCACGTCAGCTGTTGTCCCTCGAAATCGAAGTGGCCCATTCGAAACCTATATAAGTATTGTGACTAAGGGCTTGAGGAAAATTAATGACAAATTTGGAGATGTGTTTGCCAGGAATTATGCTGTAGAAGTAATCGCAGGAATCAATCGTACTCTGAATATGTGAATAAACTGAATTTGTATCATAATTAAAATACAATTTTCATGTCAATTTTGTTGTCTTTCGATTCATGTGTTCCCTTATTGAGCACGGCATGCTAGACCGGTGCTCTCTAGGACTTTAACTATACGTAAGTGTAATTGCGTAGGAACGATGTCGGTCGTCATGCGTCATAGTCATATAGAAGTCTTTAGGGCCAAATGACAATAGTAGGCATAACTTAGGCACTGCATTCGAGTTCCAATTCTTATACGGTTACGTGTATTCTAAAGTATTGCATTACTAATGTTTTACTTAAAGCGTGATGTCATTCCATATGACTAAGGCTGTTAACATGTAGCGTAAATTAAAGTCTACACCAGACAAATTATTGAATTCGTTTAGCTTTAGCAATCGTATTTAGATTTAGCTTACACTAAAATATGCAACCAATTACTTCGTCAGTTCTTATTAATAAGTCATGTCTGTATCTAGTCAGCATGACAAATATATCTACACTCAGATACAATAAAAACGGTCTGGTAAGCAAGATATTAAATGTATTTAATGAAAAATAATAACAAGCAAATGTCTTTACGCAGTCGTTGGTCGTAATAATTTGTGCAATGTCGAATCTCTGTGACTGGGGTGACTGACGTTACCGGATATCTACAAATAAGTAAACAAAGTGTTTTTTAAATAGCTGAAGTAAGGAAGAAGTAATATTAAAGGTAAACGCTTTATATCTGCCTACCTTTGCTGAAAATGGTTCATTCTCCTTTCTCATTTTTTGGTAATGACATCATTCTTCTGGGGTTTTCACTGCCACACACATTATTCCTCTTCTAAAGGATAGCAGCAAGCATATAGTAATAATTTCATATTTCGTATAAACCAATGTTTACAAAGAATGCATGTCATTTCTACAGGCGCAATAAGTTATGTTATAAACTGCAATCGTGAAGTATCATAAATTATAAGAGTTAAATTGTAAACCCTTAACAATGAACACCGTACATTTGGTTAAGTGCTATGTCCTTGGAATGTGAGTATACATTTGCAATGTTTAATGCCAACCATATTGGTGTAAACATAGAAAATATGACGTTTTCCATGAAAATACAGCTTTGTTCAAACACTGGTGTTGTTGTGTTTCTAATAAAAGCAAATAGACTGTAAGCAAGCAACTAATAGGCACAAAGAGTAAGTCTCAGCTTTAATAAAGGCATATCCAGTTAACATAAAATGAAGTGTAATAGTGCACAAATGAAAAGACCATAGTGAAGTAGATAAGTGATATTTCAGTGAGAGGTAAATTGAACTATCTGCAACCTTACAATTTGGAAGACAACCTGACATGTAAGATCTCTCACAAATTTCTATAGGGCCTGTGGGGTACCATGGATGGTTTGGCGTCAATCGCAGCTTTGAAAGGATGACTTACAAATGCAAAAGGTAACAACCAACGAAACTGCAGTAGTATTTTCTAGCTGTTCAGCATTTTTTCCTTTGATGCAGTTTCTTATCAACAGTTTGCAGTATTCAGAACATCACAAGTTGCTTACAGATAACTTGTTTAATAATAACTGCTTTAAATATATCAGCCATAAGTGCATCTTCTACATCTTTCATAGCCACAATTAAGTCATTAAGGATCTCAGATTATCTTAGTGATGTGAAGCAAAATAATTTTTAAGATTGATATAACCTATGTAACAGGTGTAGTAGTTGTATGACACAGCCGCTAGCTACTAATCGACAGAAATCTGGTACTAATTTTAAGTACTCTGACATTTGAGAAGGACTATTTATACTATTCTTCCAGACACAATGAACACTGATGTCAATATACTCTGATGCCATTTCATGCACTGAGCAATTAAGGCCTTGTGAAATTCCATGTGCAAATGTCAATTAAACTATTTTTATATCTTTGCCCAAGCAATTTTAACCAGGAACTTCATCAAAATAGATATAATCACCAGGAAATTCAGCAGCCTATCTCATTCATCGCATAAAGTCGTCGATGTTTTATGAGTTATCCATTGTCATCCCGGATGATAACAGAAAAGTTTAACATGTTCAAAGCACACATCTAACCTATGTCTGCATGCTATTTCTCTTTCATAGGCCAGATTCTCATAGATTCACTGGAATGACAACAGCCATTGCCTGCAGTATATTTACAACCTTAATTCTGAAACAGCTCGCAAAAAAATCCCTCAACGCACTATAATGCAAATAATAGTCTTTCTATGCGAACTCTCTTAAAAAGGATTACTTCTTCATTGATAATTCGTCCGAGCTATAATATACAACTTTACGCTCTACTAAGAACAAAATACAGCAAAATACTGCCATCCGGCTACAGAAGTCTAAAACTAGTCAAATATAACCTATTTCCAAAAAAATAGGTGATTATAACGTCTGTTGACGTGAGCGCGGTAACCGATGGCATTGCGCGATAACACCTGGTGTCGGCCTATATCCTCACACTTATTTCAAGCAAGCAAGACTTGAATAGCCCGGGTACAAGCTAGTTCTCATCATTTATAACAAGTTTAGCTAACCGATCTTCTTCTTGCTCTAATGATGCCACATCAACGTTTCTTTCTGAAAAAGAAGAAAAAGAAACTTGTTTAGTGGCATTATATTGGTTTCTACTGCATTACATTACATTTTATTAACGCAAAGTTTCATAATTCCTGCATGAATCTGACTCACTATGAGTATATTAAATATTATAATTTAGACTTAAACCAAAATCTTATATTCTATTATTATATAGTTTCTAGAGGTCATTTTACAATTTTTAATTTCATAAAACAGTGTTCAATTACAGACTGCACCTGTCTAATATGATCATGCCTGTAAAAACGGTATGTGAATCATGTAAATGCTTGATTTATGTGAAATAAATATTATTATTATTATTTTGCTCTCTGATTTCTGTAATCCAGGGGTGGGATGCAGTTTACTAGAAAACTTGCTCAAAGCTGTCTTTCACCAGGCTCACGATACCATCAAACCTGGGATCTAAACCCTTCTACTCTAGACGTGAATAGACCTTCATGGATTTTTTGTAGACGAACAGGTAATCTCTTGGCAACAGTCCCAAGCACACAACTTGAATTCAATTCAACTACGCAATCAAGAGACACAAGGGTATTTAAAGAACGCTGCGAGTTCCTCTGAATTATCGTTTAACTGTGATCCATTTCCTTTCACGCTCTCAAAACGTTACGGGATACAATGTATGGTTTTCCAAACCTTTTACGTAGTATCCTCATGGCCTCCGTATGTGCTTCGTTTGGAAACATAAACCTGCAGCACCGTATAGCTCTTGCAGCAACGCCATTGCAGTACCTCAACAAATACATTAACTTCATTTCGTCATTTAATACAAAACCACTCTTCATGACCTCAAAATCTTTGATAAACTGTGGGTAGTCAGATGCGTTTCCATCAAAACACTGAGGCTCGAATTTAGGAATTTTAAAATTTCTATTATCACTAGACGGCGAAACATGGAAATCAATCTTATCGTGCTTAGCATCACACACATCATTACATATAACAGGCAACTCATCATTACTTACTTTCCTGTCTGATTCCAAAATGCTTTGTCCTTTCTTTGGCCCAGGCATTATTGAACTTGACCAAACGATCCAGAAAAGTTCCGAATAACACTTGTCTTAAAAAGGCTTGCAGATGCGAGGAAAGACGAATTGACATGAAATAAGATAAATAATTCCAAGAGAATCATAAGAAACTGAAAATTCCATACTTGCACCAAAAATACAGTGTGGAATCAAGCTGTAAATCAAAAAATGTCCGGGTCTAACCACACTGGACTCCACGCTGTCCTAAGACAACTTTCAGGACCTATGCGCAATAACCAACGCAAAAACACCAGAACACAAATTGGTGACTCGAGAATCCTTTATTCTCGCAACAATATAGAGCTTACCAGTAGGTTAATGTATGTGTACGACTTGGGCACTGTGGTGGTAAATAATTCGAATTCACTTTGTTTGTTAGATATGACACACATTGAAACAGTATTTTTTACAGTAAATAATACTGTTTCGCTGTGTGATATATCTAATAAACAAACTAATGTGAAATAAGCATTAGGTTATTGTACACAAAGCTGATAATTTTTCTCCGTCTTCCAACGAACAGCGAACGATGGAACGATGACTGCAGTATCGACGACTCCTGCCAAAATATACATTTGGGCTTGAGCAAACAACCATGAATTGATCGTTCAATATTCAACTACATTGACAATGGGTGATAACTTATGAAGGCTTTATCATGCCAAAATTTGCGATCTGCCTAAAGTTACACCAGTACGTCTCCTAGTCAGAGGTAAGTCTGTAGGGACCAATGACAAAAATACCTAATTTCAGCATTTGAAAAGTAAGAATGGAACTAATGCACTGAGGTGGAGTCCGATTTCGTATGAGGTTAAGTGTGTTCAAAACTAGTGCATTACAATTATTTCACTTAAAGCGTGATTCCAATCCACGTGATTACTGGTGCTATCGTATAGTGTAAAATAATTGAATAGTTTGAGCTGTAGCAATCGCATTAAGATTTCACTCACCTTGAGTTTTGCCAACATTTACTTTCTCAGGTCTCATTGGTAAGTCAGGCCTCCATCTCGTCATGATTTCAAATTTAGTTTCACTCAGATAGAATAAGAAAAGTATGGTAAGCAGGATATATAATATATTTAATGAAAAATAATAACAAGCAAATGTCTTTACGCAGTTGTTTGTCGTAATTATTTTGGTGATGTCGAATTGCTGCGACCAGGTTGGCTGACGTTACCGGATATCTGCAAATAAGTGAATAAAGTGTATTTATTTGGACCGCTGAAGTAATATAAAAGTTAAACGCTTCATACTTGCCAACCTTTGCTGAAAGGTTCATTCTCCTTTCCCATTCTTCGGTCATGACAGCATTCTACTGTGGTTTTCACTGTCACGCATATTGTTCATCTTCTAAAGTATAGCAGCAAGCAAATAATAGTAATTTAATGTGTTGTATAACCGGGTTTTTACAAGAAATGCATGCCATTTCTACAGGCGCAATAAGTTATGTTATAAATTGCAATAGTGAAGTATCATAAATTAATACTTTTACAAAAGTTTAAACTGTCCAGTTATTGTATATGAGTCATAAGTGCACCTTCCATATACTTCATAGCCACAAGTAGTTCATTAAGCATCTCAGAATATCTTAGTGATCTGAAAATGAATAACTATTAAGACTAATATAACTTAAGTAACAGGTGTAGTAGTTGTAGGACGCAGCTGCTAGCTATTATTCGACAGAAAGCTGATACTAATTGTAAGCAGTCTGACATTTTAGAAGGACCATATATGCTATTCTTTGTACCCCAACGCACACTGATATCAACATATTCTGCTGCTATGTTAAGCACTGATCAATTGCGGTCTTCCGAAATTCCATGTGACAGTGTAAATTAAACTTGTACCACGTCTTCCCCTGAGCAATTTTAGATAGGAACTCCATCGAAACGGATATAATCACCAGGAAGTTCAGCAGCCTGTCTCATTCATCCCATGATCTCTTCCATGTGTTATGGAATTTTTTAGTCATCATGGGTGATAACAGAAGTGTTTAACATCCTCAAAACATACATCTAACTTATGTCCGTAGGCTATTTCTCTTTCAAATGCCCAATTCCCATAGAATATCTGGAATGAAAACAGCCATTGCCTGTGGTCACTTTAAAGCCGTAAGATCTATTACAACTCGCAAACAACAAAGCGGTAAGGCTCTAGAACTCAAATAATAGTCTTTCTACGCGAAATCTCTTAAAGAGGATGACTTTTTTTTAGTAATAATTCGTCTGGGCTATCAAGACAATTTTGCGCATTAATGCGAACAAAATACAGGAAAGCATTTCTTTTCTCGTCTACAGAAGCCTAAAACTAGTGAAATATAATCTATTTTCACAAAACTGAACGATTATAACGCCTCTATAGGCGTGAATGCGATAATTCATACAGTGTGCGAAAATATATCACGATAACGTTTATCCTCAGCCATGAGTGTGTCGTAGTCAGGTCACATGACGTGGACACCAACATAACTAGACGGGAAATGGGAATTCCCATCAATCCAGATAACATATAACACAATTTTATTAAAACTTATTGACAACAAAATTTCCGAGCGAAATTTTAACAGAACGTGATATATAAGACAGATACTTTTCAACTATTACTTTTAATTCAGGGATTTCGTGATTTTGTCATGAGTTACCTTGTTTGGAAGTGACAAAATTTGTGGCGACTTCTTTGTTTGTCGCTTCAGCGAGATTGCCATTCCTCAAACTGCGTTGAACACCCATTATTTGCGGCAAGTTCCAGAATATCACTTAAAATTCTGACTGCGTCCAGCAGACTAAGAGGATAGGCAGCTAACTGTATTCCACAATTTTTGGTATTGAAACCACATCGAAAGGAGTTTCCAACCACAGTTGGAGTTTGGTTTCACCACCCAGTGGCTGTATAGATCACCTTCTACATAGAAGGTTAGGATGTACTTGCTAAACACTATGAAAACAGTCATTACGACCATCAGGAAAAGCTTTCTTTAGTGCATAATAATGTTGTCTAACTATAAAAATAATAATAACCTCAGTGGTGAACAGTTTTGCATGTAAAGTACGCTGAAATCTTTTGATGGATTCTGCCTAACGGAAACTTTCGACTGGCACAGTCCTGCCTCCCGTGTACATGGAATCATCATATGTGATATGGATTTTCCAAGATCAGATTAGGGGAGCATAAAGTAAACACCTTTTTCGGTTCATGACTAGTGGATGTTGCTGGGAACGTCCAAGCAAATTATTCAGACGGCCTATGTTTTCCTCTATGGGCGTGCTTGCCATAACAGAGCTACACAGAGAAGTGCCTCGACAAACCCCCTTCTGTGTCCATCGCTTCGATTTGATTCCTTAAGACAAATAACTCCAGTGATATGTGCGGTATTGACTGGACATGATGAGGTAATCCTGCAAACATATTTGAGGAACGTTTTGCCGTGTTAATTCCTGTGAACTTCTTCTAGTGGCAGTGTATCTGAAAATTCTTTCGGCTACCTCGCTCACATGTGGTAGGTAGATACCAACCCTGGTTAGATCACTGGGCTATCAGAACTTCCATTAAAAAATGCTTGAACTGTTCTACACTTCCTATAGTTTCAATCATAAAATTGTATCAGGTTACCTCTACTTAAACTCGTGTGCATATTCATTTAGCTTCTAACAAAACGCTGTGTAATTCCTGAAAGAAATGGAGAAAACACATAGAGAATTGGTTATCTCTTTATATTTGAGAACACTGCGCCACAGAATATACTTCAGATTATGACTTTATAAATAAATCATGTATGAACTGGATATATTTTTGAACTAAATACACCAAGAACGTCTGTACTATGCATTCACATATTGTCTGAAATAAAGCTTTATTATTATTACTACGTCCTTATGTTAGCATTAAAGCAAGTTTTCTAGAACGCTATCACATTGATCTTAAGCACCTGTGTCTAATTTTCGTGAGAGAATGCCTTGACTGCATAGAGATATTCAAATACTTGCGAAATTATTCGCGTATCCACAAACAATCACTCAGTAAGTGCTTGCCATTATCGAAGGGTAAATGTATGTCAGCAATCAGATGTATCAAGATGCGCTGGTCGTTTTCTTCACATTTGACTGATTCAGGTCGTGCGAAGTACATCAAGTAGCCAATAGTCGAACGAGATATTCATAAGAGCACGAAAGTGACGGGAGACACAAAGCGGATATCTTAGGTCTATTTAGTAATATAGGCTTACTAAAAAGCTTGTATCTATTTCACTTATCAAGTGTCATTAATTCTTTATCTGTTAGCGTCAACCATTTATCGCCAATTTCAATAATTCTGTTTGCAGAATCAGACGAAGTGGCTCGCCTTTTTCCAAGGTGAGTCTTAGGAATTGGCCTTCTAGGATTGTTAAAATTGTTATATACCACCTGAAAACTTCAAAACGATAGCCAGTTAGCGTGAAAAATAAAAATAACATAAAAATAAAATGACATAAAAATAAAAATAACAGAATTTGAAAATCACGGCAAGTGTTTTCGTACGCTAACCGTATTAGTAATTTATTCATAAATTAAAATACCTTGTTTTAAAAAGGAATGTGAAAATGTTCTGGTGGAGAGAAAAGCCTACTTTTCATTTTCCAGTCTCAAGTGTAGTGAAAAAGTGTACATGTTATTTTGTTAAAACATAACATCTTGAAACATAGGTGCTAAGGGCAAATATGATTCTCACTTTCCTGTTTACTAGCATTGCAAAACGACCACGATGCATGTACTAAACATAATAGCAACTGAAACGTTAGTTCGATAGCTTCGTAGACTGTATTGTAAAGTTTAAAAATGTTATGTTATCCGCAGTGCTCTGATATCGCTTATGACAACACCATAGGGCAAAATCAAAGAAGTATCCTTCAAATTTTGAACATTACTTCATTCGGTGTCTACTGAAACCAAAGTAGACCAGTTATTCGACTTGTCACTCAGGAATAAACTAAAGATAAGAAACCATTTTCTGATTTATATTAGCTCACAAAGTAGAAATTGAATGCTAAACATCGGCCTTGGAGGGCTATTTCTTCGTTAGCGGGCGTTGCAGCGTGTCCATGCGCAAGTTTCGCGTATTATTGGGTTGCCCCTTAAAATTTAATTGAATAAGCTAATAGTACTCAGGAACGCTTAATAATGAATATAGGCCCGATTAGTGGCTTGCAAATAATGGACAATGAGTGGCCAGCACTAGGTGAGCTGAAGTTGGACTCTATTGGTTCTAAACGGGTAAGTTCTTAGATTTCCTTCTATACTTGTTTGTTAGTTTGTTACCAGACCCAAAGCCAAACAAAAATGGGAGGATTTGCCCATTCAACTGACTTTCTCTAGAGTTCACCACAGCAATGTAGCTTCAAGAGACCCTCTTCCCGAGGACAACGACAATATTGATAGAGATGATTTGAAAACAGTGAATAAAATTCGTAGAAGCTGTGAACTTTCATCACAAGATGCTCCGGGTACCACAATTAAGACACAGAGGACACAATTCAACTCTCGTTGGTGCCTATACGTGAGTCCGAATTTCGGAGGGGTGGAGATTTGCAACTTCGCACCTAGAACAGGTTTTAGTAGGTTGCTGTTTTTATTCTGAAGCATTTTAGACCCTCGTATAATCTCACACTACCGCCATCACAACCTACTAAATCAGCCCTGTATTGATGAGAACAATGAATGCACCTCGTGCGTAGCTGAAAGACTGTCGAGAATTAGGAACCAAATTGAGTATTATTTCGGTGACAGGAATTTTACTCGTGATCGATACCTCCAGGAGAAAATGACGGTCGACGGTTTCGTACCTCTGAAAGTCATTGAAGAGTTCCCGCGGATGAAACAGTTAGACGCTTCTGAAAACTTAATTATCCAAGTAACTTCCTTTTGCTTAGCTTATTCATATATAGGCTTGTTGTAACAGCAACGTCGTAGAAATTGACGCTGCAAGAGGGCTTATCAGACGCCGGGCACCTCCGTTAGAAATAACCAAGGCATTTCAAGGTACGTTCTTCAATAAACATGATGTTTTATCAATTCAGAATGCGTGATGCCTCTGTCACAGTCTCAAGCTGTGGACGGTGTTGCTGTCAGCGTTTCTGGTGCTTCCACTGGTAATTGTGATTCACAGAAACTGGATATTGGTGAATTGGGAGATTCAAGTAGTCAAAAACATGATATGGTTTCAGACTGTAAGAATGACATTGACTGGCTCAGAGTCGAACGTCGCCAACGTAATCGCAACAAAGCTCTGTCTTCACATCCAACTAATGCTTCTGTAAGTATGCTTTGACTCATTCCCAGGGTCCGGCGGAATTTTAAAAGAAAATTAGTTACTACAGGTATTTCCCCTGGTGTCGTTTTCTTACCCCATTAATTATTAATGGATGGAAAGTTTTCATTACGAACTCATCAGGAAATTTGCAGTAATCATAACTAAAAAATCTGCTTGTTCTGTGCTCGTTTGTGTCTGTCGCTTATAATATTCCTACAATCAGTTGGCTAAATATTCTGCTTAAGATTAATAATTTAATCAAAAATCAATTTAATCCAATAACAGACAGTGCGCTTGTGTCCCCAATTAACTCAAGAAGTAGTTTCGTTTTGGAAACGTCAGTTCATATTATTAAATATGTGCTGACAAGCTTTCGTTGCTTTGAACTCCTGTTGGTACGTCAGTGTGCGGCAAATTGAATACACGACTAACCAAAGTACTTAAAACAATATTAAACTCAATAGCGTTAGTTTCTCGTGGCTATTTCAGAGCTAGTGATTCCCAGCTTTATGTATATGAAAGATCTTGTTATTCTGGTGACCACAGACTCCCATCACACATTAAGTATATGAAGACCATTCTCAAAATGGGTTGTTTCGTATGAAAAATGACTATTTCTGAGTAATACTTGGATATGTCTACCAGCTTCAGAAACTGCTTCTCAAATAACAAAAGTACAAGCCACTTATCCTAGTTGATCAGCTAATGCAACATTCAGATACTTAAATTTTGTGTTTTTCCAAATGTTCATGTCACAATAGTCAATAAGTGTCAACATTTCCGATAGTTATCACCAGTCTTTAGTCACTTATCACAATCCTTCATGAGTAATCCTTATTTTCTGTAACTTCAGTGAGTATCACTTATTACTTACAGACTTATGTCGTTAAGTACACTTCAATTTTTAGGTTACAAGTCACCGTCAGAGGAATGAATCTTCGTGTTCTGAGCTTAGTGATGTCGACGAAGATGAACTCCTAAATTATCTTATTGTTATTGTCCCTGAAAGAGCTGGCGGCCGCGCTCACGACCAAAACACAGTTGCTTCAAAAGTCCATTCTGCGAAATCATCTCGTTCTTCTGAATCTTGGAGTGAAAAAACAGACAGTGAGTGTAGTCATGTGAGTGCTGCACCAAATTCTAGTTCAACTATCGATAAAAATCAATCTTCGCATGGGGGATATTCATGTAGTGAACACAGTGCAATTTCTTCCCGCCTACTGGCCCGACATCCAGGTGGTGATCGTCATCCAAATCCAGATTACCAGTCTCGGTAAAGAAATTCTTTATTTATGACTATGCAGTGTTTGTTTCTCGTGATAATTATCAATTTTTGTTAACAAGTAAAGGTGGGCATGTTTACTTTTGATTACTAATAATACCGTCATGTCAGAAAAGTGGATACAAGGTCTAACAATAAGGATAATAGAAATGCACCGACTCTTGGTTCATTAGCTGGTTGGTTTTCTTATTGTTTTGAAATGGAGCAGTGCTCTGTTTCAAAGGCCTGTGTTCCACTTCATTGCTTACCAAAGTCTTTGCGCCCCAATTTATTTTACTTCCTCAATTTCTGTGTGGATTTCACTTTCCTAGGACTGATTTCGTCACGTGATGCCGACGACTTAAGTCTTTGTCAATCGTGCCTCAAATGAATTACCATATAGATAATTTCTTGTCTGAAGTTGATCAGTGGTCTTTCTTAGACGACGCTGAGCTAAATCCTATTTCAGTAATTGCCATATTCCCATTTACGCATTTAGAAAAAAACAACAGATTTAGTGAAGAAATAATTTCCTTTTCAATTCGATCCCCATCATCGGCTCTACACTAATACATAGTTTTTTGCATTAAAATTTTACCAGACAAGTGGTTATTTTAGTTAATCAGTGTAAGGTATAGGGAGGGGAGTGAAATTAAGAGTCATCGCTCCTCCTATGACTCAAACCGATTAACTAAAATAACCACTTGACTGGTAAAATTTTGATGCTAAAAACTATATATTAGTGTAGAGCCGATGATGGGGAACTAACTGAAAAGGAATATATTTCTACTCTCAATCTATTGTGTTTTCTAAATCCTATTTATTTAAGTTCAAGGCGCAAACATGCCTTGTTTCTGTTTCTGTTCCATTAAATTGGTCTCATAAGCGACATCATTGCACCTAAGAATTTACCGCTTCGATTATAGTATTTGTAACAGACCTTAGGTTAGGATTATGCTGCACTGCTCAGCCTAGGGAACTAAACACTACTGATAACCCTCACACTATTATGACTCAGCCTAATGCATAAAAAACTCTTCCTGAGCAATCGATTTCCGATTCATTGAACTTTTCAGTTTGTTGCGTGTTCCATTGATTTGGCAAAATCTTTTGTTGAACCTACTACCTGAAAAAGCAAGCAGAACTCATTCTTCATATATATATATATACATATATATATATATATATATATATATATATATATATGGCATCGAAGTTTATTTAATAAAGTCATCTTGGGAATAAAGGACATGAGATGTGCGTTCAAGCTATTTTCAATAGGAGGCATATTGCCTTGCTATTCAACTATGCAAAGATAAGTATGTCGCAAATTCTGGTGCGCTCATATTCTTGATTCTCAATGCTTATACTGTCAGTCGTTTTCACACTAGTGGTGATAAGTCGATATTACTTCATCGTAGGAATAATACTCTCTGGTTTCAATTCACGGAAATTCTCTCAATTTTCTTCTTTTAGTGCCAAGATAAATGCGGACATGTTGCAAAGAATTCGTCTTGGTCTTGAAGACTATGAACAAAATGTTAAACGAGAACGTTATAACTCGATTTGCGAATTGGGTTTTGAAGACGATGTGGGAGAGAATAGTCCTTTAGAGTTATCAAGCGAATCATCCAATCACTCTGTTAATCGCTTGGAAAAGGTATGGTTACTGTTCTGTCTTGCGTATAAACTAATTTTTCAACATTAGTCTATTAATTGTGAATATTCAGAAAGATTTTAGCATAAACGAAAGCAGCATGTTGTTGAAATCATGGTAGTGATAATGCAGTTGAAATTATTTATTAGTATGATGATTGAAAAAG
This sequence comes from Trichobilharzia regenti, assembly GCA_944472135.2. NCBI lineage: Eukaryota > Metazoa > Platyhelminthes > Trematoda > Strigeidida > Schistosomatidae > Trichobilharzia > Trichobilharzia regenti. The sequence continues at coordinate 107,129,499 of OX235262.1, forward strand.
TGAAAATGTTTTCTACTTGCCTTTTGTGTTAGTACACTTTTTTGGAAGTGTATTTTTCTTGAAATTCATTTTTTTCTGCAAACTACTAGATGTTTTTTCTACTCTGTTGTATGCTTGATGAAGTTGTTCTGAACACCCAAGATCATTATTCTTTCCTTAAGTATTCTAAATCTCTATTAGTCTTTCATATTTGTTTGTCCGTTAAAGGTTAAAGGTGACATTTTTTTGTGAAAAGTGTGAAATGTGCCTTCCCTGTATTTTTAGTCTAGGAATTTAGTTTTGTTGATGTACATCTTACTGGTTGTATTAAGATAGAATTGCACTAGTTCATTCTATCGACCTGAAATTGGAAATAACACACTGGTACTTTTTATCAAGTTTCCACTACGATTCAAAATCCTTAATAAATTCACGCACCTCTCAAGTATAAATATAATTATTGAATTGAATTTTTGATTTTCCCGTCGATTGATTGGACCGAAGTGCTCGGTCTCAGGTTGACATGTCGGCTTCTTGTGCAGATGCTTCGACGATGTCTCACTATTTAATTGGTGTACAATTGGTGGATGGTGGCTAGCAGTGGAATCCAGGATGCGCATTTCGTCCTATTTGGGACTCGTCAGCTGGATGTACCTTGCTTTGGCGTTTGAAACTATGGGTACTGGGTTCGAGCCTCGGTGGGAACATCATCACTCACTGAGAAATGCAGGTACATCCAGCTGACGAGTCCCAAATAGGACGAAATGCGCATCCTGGATTCCACTGCTAGCCACCATCCACCAATTGTATATAAATATAATTATTTATAATTTAATGAAATCATTTACTTGGTTGTACACTTATGAACACATGCAAAAGTGGTTATACCCCATCAAGAATCAAAATACATTGGAAGGAATTTAATGCATTTGGTGATTATTATAGTAAAGGAAGATTAACGGTTTGTCAGACTTTGGTTGCTCTAGCATTCTGGGCTTTAATTCATACTCAACAGTAAGCTGAATTTTTTCGCCTAGTAAAAACCAAATTATACACCTTTCAGAACACATCTCGTTTAAAAGTTGCTGGAAGGTAATCTACAGCTAATGTTAATTTAACTGTCGTCATACGGCATGGTATATGCATAAGTAAAGGATGATGAGTATAAACACATCTTTATGGAAAAGCAGCTTCTTGAAACTAATTAAATGTCCACTTTTATGAATTACGTAACCTGTAATGAATGGCCAAAAATCTAAGGTCAGAGTCCCATGTGAGATGACCTCAATCGTCAGACACTAAACTGAGTGCTTCTTTTCTTGCTTCAATCAATACAATAGACACAATAAGTAAACTTTAGTCAAAAAATAGTTGCGAGCAAACACATCAACCATTTATTGATTTATCTGCATATATGACCTATTTATCAACCTTTTCGTTTGTCCTTTCTCGGAATTCTAAGTTGAAGGTTTGTTTCAATAAATCTGCAGTTGAAGTTGTTTTTCTCAGTTATAGCGTTATTTTTGTGTGTTAAAATTTAATCTGCATTGTTGTCATACAAATAATATCTTTTCAATGCTTTGAATTAGATCAACGTTGTTTCTCCAGAAGATTTTGTCAGTCTTAAAGAAGCCGCTGAATCCGGTTCAGTTGAACGACTCACTTATGTTTCGCTCGAAAATGTTAGCAATTTAGAGAAAGCCCATTCAGTTTCAACGCAATCAGAAAACTTTCAGATGCAACATACGGTTGGTTCTTATCCATCATTCCCTTTCTTCTATCCAAATGCGTTACCTCCTGAACCATCACCACTAGTCACTAGCTCTGTATGGATCCCTACTTCACCCTATCCATTCTTCCCACTTAATAGCGATTCCTCGGAAATCTGGCCGTTCACAGTTGACATGACATCACTTACACCCAGTCAGGCTGAGCAACAGTTGGAGGCGGAAAATGCAGTTGCAGCCCTTGTCGCTGAGGTTTCCAGAGCAGCTGTTGCAACAGCTACTCAAAATCAGAAATACACAGTAACTGATAAACCTAAGAACAAACATGCAGTGAAGCGACGTATGACTGGTTTTTATCCTGCGAAGTCTGCTGGTGCTTGTGAACGAGATGAATTAGATGTTGGTTTCGCTTTTGATCTTTCAGCGCGACCGTCAACCAGAACCGTAGAAAAACAAGTATATGGTCCTGTTGTAAGTACCTCAGGTGATAATAGTCGTAATCGAGGTCCGAAAACGTTAGTATCAATGGCAAGGTAAGTTTAAGTTAAGATTTTCAAGAATAATTTTTAACTAGGATATTGTCTAGGTTTAATCAATAATCTAATAGGCGCATCTAACGGGATTAAAGCATAAGATTTTCTCGCAATCTAAGCAGTATGCTTCAATTTTACATTACACATTATTATAAAAAGGCATCTTCAATGTATTGATGTTCGCCTGAATGTATTCAAGATGACAGTATACGGTCTTAAGTGTATACTAAAAGCGTACTTCTTTTACTCTACACAAGACGTAAATCACACTGTGTAAAGGATTCTTGTTGTTACCCTACGTATTGTTGAGCTCCTGATGTTTCATTAAATAAGCTATTGATTTATAGTTTTATTTAGCTTTGCAGAAACTCTCACCCAAATGGCAAGTTATTCCTGTTTACCTTGAATCTAGCATCACTGCATTTAGTATATCCCCATCTTCACTCTCCGACAGATTCTAGAACATAGGCATTCCTACCGGCGACCAACAATCATTGTATTTCGTGACCTAAAGGCGGCATTCCATTCTGTCGACCGAGAGGTTCTCTGGCGATGCTTGGCTGTAAGGGGAATGTCGAGAAAATACATTGCACTGATTAAGGCACTCTACTCGTATTCATGCAGCCAGGTGAGGGCTTACGGCGAGTTGTCATCTGAACTGGGGACAACTAGTGGTGTCCGTCAAGGATGCCCATTATCCCCATTTCTATTCAACTTCATCATAGATGTACTAATGGACTTAACCCTAACTCACTTCAGCGACTAAGGGATTGACTTGCTACCAGGGAATAATTTCGTTGACTTAGAATATGCAGACGATATAGTCCTTCTAGGCGAAGACTGACAAAATGCAGAGTCTTCTAAACACCTTGAGCTGCAATCTACGAATGTTTGACATGTGATTCGCTCCCGCCAAATGCAAGATGATGTTACAGGACTGGACTACATCGACGCCTAGTTTAAAAATAGGAAGTGAAGTGGTAGAGCACGTTGACCGCTTCACTTATTTGGGTAGTACCATCAGCCCCAACGAGTTGATCTCTGACGAAATCTCAGCCCAAATACAGAGGGCTGGTTTCGCATATGCCAGTTTACACCGACTATCGACCAAAGGGCGGATGTACTGCTCATCAGTCCGCTCCGTCCTCCTTTATGGTTGTGAGACCTGGCCACTGAGAGTGGAAGACATGAAAAGACTAGCTGTCTTTGATCATAGGTGCCTGCGTTCTATTTCCCGTGTAAAGTGGCATAATAAGGTGAGCAACATTGAGGTTAGGCGTAGAGTTCTAGGTAAACAGGGGAAATCAATCGACGAAGTCGTGAAGCTACAAAGACTGAGATGGTTAGGACATGTGTTACGTATGCCAAGCCATCGCCTCCCTCGACGAGCTATGTTAGCGGATATAGGGTCAGGCTGGAAAAAAGCTAGCGGCGGTCAAACAAAAACTTGGCATCAGTCAATGAAATCCACAACAGTTGGTCTAAGCCACGTAGGAAGGTGTAGACTTCCAGGCTGGGGTCCTCGGGACGGTAAAAATCTATGGTTGGAAACAATTGGTGATATGGTTCAAACTCGTTTTCAATGGCGCAGATGCATCTACTCCTTGTAACTTATGATTTCCAATGAAACTGTCTTGTTATTCGTTACTACTATTCCTTTGTCTCACACCTCTGTTTACTGTCTCTACTATGCATTTCTTCTCTTGCTTTGTGTGCTACATGTAGTGTGGCGACTTGAACTGCCGCACATATGTGTGCAAAGTTCTGTGTCGGAAACAGACAGACAATATATCCCCATCGAAATAATCCTGTGGGCTGATTTTCTCCATTTCTTTGAGTTTTACGTGCAACATAGGGCTTTAGCTTTGAAGTCTCGGTAGCGGTAAATTTGTCTTTCACGGGATGAATTTGCTAGCTTCACGCCCAGTTTCCCCTCTTTACAGGGCTTACTACTGACTAGGCGTGGTTAAGGGGTGCGTTGCTCGTGAATCGAACCTCGGACCATGTGCGCAGTTGGTCTGATAGTAGACTTAACCCTAGGTGACTTCAGCGACTCAGGGATTGACTTGCTACCAGGGAATAATCTCGTTGACTTAGAATATGCAGACGATATAGTCCTTCTAGGCGAAGACGCTGACGAAATGCAGAGTCTTCTAAATACCTTGAGCCGCAATCTACGAATGTTTGGCATGCGATTCGCTCCCGCCAAATGCAAGATGATGTTACAGGACTGGACTACATCGACGCCTAGTTTAAAAATAGGAAGTGAAGTGGTAGAGCACGTTGACCGCTTCACTTATTTGGGTAGTACCATCAGCCCCAACGGGCTGATCTCTGACGAAATCTCAGCACGAATACAAGGGGCTCGTTTCGCATTTGTTAGTTTACGCCGACTCTGGCGTAGACGAGATGTTCGACTATCGACCAAAGGGCGGGTGTACTGCTCATCAGTCCGCTCCGTCCTCCTTTATGGTTGTGAGACCTGGCCACTGAGAGTGGAAGACATGAAAAGACTAGCTGTCTTTGATCATAGGTGCCTGCGTTCTATTTCCCGTGTAAAGTGGCATAATAAGGTGAGCAACATTGAGGTTAGGCGTAGAGTTCTAGGTAAACAGGGGAAATCAATCGACGAAGTCGTGAAGCTACAAAGACTGAGATGGTTAGGACATGTGTTACGTATGCCAAGCCATCGCCTCCCTCGACGAGCTATGTTAGCGGATATAGGGTCAGGCTGGAAAAAAGCTAGCGGCGGTCAAACAAAAACTTGGCATCAGTCAATGAAATCCACAACAGTTGGTCTAAGCCACGTAGGAAGGTGTAGACTTCCAGGCTGGGGTCCTCGGGACGGTAAAAATCTATGGTTGGAAACAATTGGTGACATGGCTCAAAACCGTTCTCAGTGGCGCAGATGCATCCACTCCCTGTGACTTATGATCTTCAATGAAACTGTTTTGTATTTCTTTATTACTCCTTTGTCTCACACCTCTGCTCACTGTTTCTATTATGCTTTTCTTGTACTTTCTTCTCTTGCTCCGCGTGCTACACGGAATGTGGCGACTTGAACTTCCGCACATTTGTGCAAAGTTCTATGTCGAAAACAGACAGACAGACAGACTGATAGTAGACAGTAGTAGCCTGCATCTATCAGGGAAGTGCATTCCGCTTTAAGTTGGATGTAATATTGTACCACTGTGAACACAATCCTTGTGACTGCTCTTTGTCATACTACTATGGCACCTAAAAGTTTTATTAAATCTAAGATTTTGAAATTTCGTTGTAATTGCATTCTGTCGTTTGCAAAGTTTAAAAATGATTCTCATTCTGTAAGACTCTTTGCATAGCTTTCTTATCAGTTGTACAGTGATTATATAGTTTCTAAACTTGTGAAACCTTTCAATGTTGAGGAATTTTAACGATTGCTGCATCCAGTTAATATTGCATAATTTGCTAAATGTTTTCGATCTTCATAGTAATGAGTACTAGAAAGTGTTTTTTGTCTTCATTATACATTTGTGTAACCATACAAACTTTAAGTAATAGTTTGTACATTTATTGTCTCTGCATTGTTTTATTGCTAGTGACATTAATACATCTGGAACCACAGTAATCATCAGTACTACTTCAGCAACTAACAATGATGATGAACTGGGATTTACAGCACAAGACTCCATGAAAACTGCTCAACCGCAATCTTCTACTCAGAAACAGAATCAACCATCAACATTTGGGAATCACATGAGTCAATCTTATCTTAAAGCCAGTGGTTTGACTTCACGAGAGTATTTGCGCTATCGTTCTTCTTGCTTGTTAGATCGTGAAAAATCAGGTGCTGGACAGTCTCAGGAGATGAATACCTTGTATCGATTCTGGTCGTTCTTTTTACGGGACAACTTTTTTCATAGAATGTATAAAGAATTCAAGCATTTGGCTCTCGAAGATGAAGCGGCAGGTTACCGTTACGGACTTGAATGCTTGTTTCGATTTTATTCTTATGGTTTGGAGCGTCGTTTTAAATGGTCCTTATATAAAGACTTCCAGGTAATCCGTTGTAGTTTTTATTTCAATGTACTTTGAGCATATAGTGTGGTAGACAGTCAAGTTATTCTCACCTTTTTATATTAGGTATTTTTCTCAGTGTTACTGAAAATTTCAGCTTTAAGTAACATGTTAAACGTGTCAGTTTAAGCATCGTCAAAGAAGAAAAAAGAACTTGTATCAAATATTTATAAAATTGGTTTCATTACTCATGCGTACACCTAAACTATCCTCTTCATATCCTATGAGATTGTTGTTGTTTGTTTATCTTCATTTGACCTGAAGGAACAAGCACTGCGAGACTATAAAAATGGGCATCTTTATGGATTGGAGAAGTTCTGGGCATTTCTGCATTACAGTGGACGTAAGGTAGACATCAATCCTGAGCTGAAGGAATTACTACAGAAGTATCAGACAATTGAGGACTTCCGAGTTAATGTAAGCTATTTTCTACTTAAAATATTTAATTTTTAAATAACCACATAAATAATTTGTCTGTGAGTCAATCGATAAATTCTTTAATATATACCAAGTCGTGATTGCATTTGCACTTCTATATTACTCAAAGATGTATACTTTGTACACAAATATTTAGTTCACTAATTAATTCATCCTAATATAATAAGGAATCGTGTGAAACAAATAATACAGTCTTAAAGCCAGGGACTTCAGTATTGTGCGGCACAAGTTAGAATTACGGAAAATTACTAGCCCTACTTGCGAGTATCAGCTAGTATGAAAACCAAGTCATATTACGCTTTCTTTTGAACAACTACAGAATCACGTCTCGGATCTTAGTGATTATAATATGCTCTTAGTCTATAGTTTTCGATAATTACTTGAGACTAGGTCATTATATGAGCTACTGATCAATGCCTGTATACTTCACCTTATTTGACCACACGTGACCAGGTGGCAGGCAATAGCAGCTCCATCTCATGATTATCTGAATTTGAACTGATGAGTTTATGTCCTAGTTTTGCGAATTGTGAACAGAAAGTTGTGCACGTACTCACGTGTAGTCGTCTTTCATGTTTAATTACGCGCTAATATTTGTAATAAATATTTTGTTTTTGCGTCTGTTACGTATTAGTGTTAGTCGTCGATAGTCGTTCAAACTCAGATTCCTTCTTTTGTCCCTTTTAAGTTGTTTTACCGTTATTCTACTTAAAACTCAGCGTCTAAATGCCCACTGAATGTAGCAGTGTTAGTCGACATGCATATCTCTCGTAATTATGAAGTGACAAGTAGTTTTGCGTGATAAATTCAGTGCTATCACTTTTCATAGCTGAAGATCACAAATATATGAACTATGAGAATACATTTTTCCTGCCTATGGTTTTGTTTTGCTAAACTCCATCCAGTGTTCGACGTATTTTGGTCCACAAACAAAAATGATTTTATAAGATCTTCGCAAATGTATTGTTTGGAAAATATTTGTATTCGACAGTAAATTTGTTTTTACAATTATGAAATGAGTATATTCTTCTGTTTAAAACTTAATATATCTTGTATCCATTTCTATAGTTTGAAGCTCCTGATGGATTTTATGGTTACCGTAAAAGATTACCTTCTACATCAGCTTCCGTACCTGCGAATGTTTCTTATAATCCCACTTCTCAACCTAACGTTTCTTCGGTTTGAATCGTATGAAATGTCGTATTCTACGTGTGATCAGTCAGGCGTTGGTGATCAATTGCTTGTCGTTTAATAATGATGCGTTGCTCACTTTGTACTTAACTCATCTCCCCTCACAAAAGGTTTACTAAAGATAACACGCTTCTATTGTCAACAACTGATCGGGATATTATAATTCACTGCTGACACATTTTCGAGGTTTATTATTACTTATCTTTTCGTTATTATTTACTTAACCGTCATTTTTTGAGCATTTTACCAAACATGTTTGCTGCACTACAGACTCATTTTCTAAAAGCTTTGTTAAAACTTTTGTATACACCTTTTTGTTTACTGATGATGTGATAATGTCAGGCATACTTTATTCTAGAACTTTTTACATATTTAGATAAAAAATAGTCCCTCTTTTATTGTCTGTGTAATCGCACTGAAAAACAACTTGCAGCTATCTTTTTGTTATTCTAAGGTGTATCTTTATATGAACTAAGCTCTTCTGCCTTTGACAACTGACGGCTCATTTGGTTTCCCTCTTTGTAACAGAGAAGCCAGTCTTTGAAGAATTAGTCGGTTTGCAAATACCTGGGTGTTGCCTGGTTTTCAATGATAATGTGTAGTGAAGAACAAATCAATTTAGATGTTGGCACAGATGCATGTTCCCCTAAGCGGCTAACTTTCACCAGTCCCCAGAATAATAACTGTCTTCACATTGTCATGAAGAATTTTAAATAATTAGTATAATCATAAGGAAGGAAACTGGATGTTTGTCCAAGGTGTGTGAATCCGTCACTTGATATGTCATCGACATCCTGAATGTGACAAGAAATAATGTTGTAATCTTTGATGACGAAATGTGGGACGAAAATCTGGGGCGTAGTAAAATTCGGACTACTGGTCTGGTGCTCCACCAACTAAGCCACAAGCATCATCTGAAATGCCCAACTGTCACATAAATGAGTAACTTATTTGTACCCAACCAAGACTCCCATATATCTTGATCACACAGAGTTTGGGAGCAACTTGTTGGTTAGTGGTGAAACTGTTTGGGATAACCTAGGGCTGGGAACTGGCGTGACTCCTGCTTCAACATCGGTTTTCTTTTCTGCTTCACTCACACATCCATCCAAAGCTATCTTACATATTGTCACAAGAATAATAAGGAAGACTTGGTCACCTTTGCCAGCTAAATAGAGGAAACCAATGTTATAGAAATCCATGTCGAGTTTTGTTTGCCATATCCTATGCTTCTGGAATTAATAATTTTGTTAGCATAAATATCTGTGTCAGTGCAAATTATCCTGCAAATATCTTGCATATAAGCCAGTTAATCCTATGCTGTTAATCAAAGTGCGTCGGTGGCGCAGTGGTTAGGACTCTCGTCGACCGTGCACATGGTCCGAGGTTCGATTCCTTGCCGACGGACACCTGATATTTATGGTCGGCCTGCAAAATTTGGGCTACCGATATCACATGCTGAAAATTCCATACTTGTACCGAAAATAAGGTGTGGAATCATGCTATAATCCAAAAAAATAATTAAAAACACTCCTGGGGAAAGAGTTAGTAGTAGTTAAAACAAAACATGGAATCATTCTGTCAAATTGTCGACTGTTCATCCGAGCCACGTAAGGAGGTGTTGACTGGCGTACTGCAGGCGCTAAAGACCAGTGACTCGAGACTCAAAATTATTGTCAATAACCCAAGTACATTCACTCTATGAAATTTCAGATCGATTAAATTGTCATCATTCTCCATACTGTTAATCTGTCCCCCTACATTTGGACTTTTTCTCTACCTTCGTTTGCTTGTGAACTGTAAAAATTTCAACTGCTGTCCTTTTTGTGCGTAGTCCTACTCTAAAATCTCGGTCTATTTAAGCAGCTTGGTTTCAACTGTCTAAAATTTCGTTAGGTTGTTGAATGACTTGACTAGGATGTGTACGGAAGAACATTAATGGTGAGCCTTGCTGATGGTTTCACGCCAAAATAAACTTATCTCATGACACAAGGGCATACATTCAATGATATTAGATGGTTGGAGGCAATCAGCAGGAAGCCTTGGACCTAGGTTTCGTCCTAGTTGGCACTCACCAGCAAGGCGTATCTGCAACCTTGAAGGAACTCGTGTCGCTTCTGAGATTTGAACGCGCGTCACCCAGTGCTGCGGACTTATGGGATTTAGTCTGCATCAAACAAATGACTTGATACTTCACACTAGTTACTAGTGTCCAATCAAAGAGATTAAATTCACTGTTTCAAATTAAACGTCTTATCGATGCAACTCGGAATTCTTTAATATATTACAATTGATTAAATTGCACAACATTATGAGTCTCGCCTCACAGTCGTTTTCGATACGTCTTGTACAAACGATAGGACACAGCACTAAGCTCTGGGAAACAGTATCGTTATAAATCTGATTTAGCAATCTCTTATCGGTGTGAAGTCTATCAACACTACAAAGTGAATGGTAAAAGAATTCTTCAACTGATTGTTCGTTTCACGAGTTCGATATATAATTTCTTACCCTACTTTCAATCAGTGAGTTATTCGTCCGAACACTGTTCCACCTTCGGAGCCCATGAATCCAGAAAATATCACTGGCCTTCTTTCACACAATGTGTAAGGTTTATTGCCAAGTTCTTCGACTTGCCTGTTTTGTTAACTTGCATACGAAACTGCGCAGTAGTTTGAATTTTCCAGCTAAGTAAAACAGAACAGTCCTGTTTTGGGAAACCTGGGGATACGTTACTCTTGATAGGACTTAATTACATTTACACAGTTTTACCTAGTGAATTCAGAGTTGCCTTAATCACAAGGTAAAAATTAAGGGTAGCGGTGTCAAAATAAGTAAATATTGAAGCCTATTTTTCAATGAAGTGTTGAGGGCTGAATACGTTCAAACCACTAGAATACTAACTAGCTATTCCTGTGAGTTGATGACAGATAGGATCGAATATGTCATTTGTAAATCATTCAGTTCTAGTTGAAAATAATCAGTTTTCTTCGGAAACCAAGAATACTCGGATTCCATTTAAACGAGCAGCTTTATCGAACAAATGAAAAGGGCAAGCGAGGCAGTGCGTGTTACTGATTAAGAGGAATAATCGGGTACTACTCATGTACTGGCAATTCGACGAAGTAACTAGGTAAGATTCTAGTTGTTTGGGCAGACTCGGCTCTGTGGGCTGAATCTAATTATGTATACTGCTGATAAGCTTGACTCCAAATGAGTAATATGCTCGTTGACGGCTTTCTAACGTCAGGCTGGTACTCAGTTTTATCAAGGGATTTCATTGCAGGCTTTTCATGCGTAAATGATTTCTTAGACATTAGTGTATCTATTGAAAAACATTTACAGTTATTAGGGGTGATCTCGAGGTCAACTGTGATTTACTTACAGACACGTCTCTGTTTGTGTTATGCCCAAGTTATTTTTGTACTACACGCAAATGATATAAATTTATAAAGAAAATAATTGCATGGAGGATTTGATCATGAGCTGACATCAGTTAGAGAACCACTGGAAAACCTGGGAGTACTGGACAGCTGTTTCGTCCTAGTTTGGGACTCCTCAGCAGTACGCACCCACCGGGATTCGAACCCAGGACCTTCTGGTTACAAGGCGAGCTCGTAGACCATTGAGCCACTGGGACCCGATCCAATGGTCCTTGATCAAATCCTCCATGCAATCAAACAAAATCCCTACAACAAACCAATACTTAAAAAAAAAAAAATTCATCTGGTGCTCACTAGTGACTGGCCCTATTCAGGCAGTTAACCTGGGGTTCTAGTGGGAAGCCGTGACCAGTAGGGTACAGCAGGTTGAAGATGATGAGGCAGTAACTCATCGAAGAAGACATTGCGAAGTGGTCGCGCTATATCGTGAACTGGCAGAAGTTAGAATTCAAGGACCATTGGATCGGGTCCCAGTGGCTCAATGGTCTACGAGCTCGCCTTGTAACCAGAAGGTCCTGGGTTCGAATCCCGGTGGGTGCGTACTGCTGAGGAGTCCCAAACTAGGACGAAACAGCTGTCCAGTACTCCTAGGTTTTCCAGTGGTTCTCTAACTGATGTCAGCTCATGATCAAATCCTCCATGCAATCAAACAAAATGCCTACAACAAACCAATACTTAAAAAAAAAAAAGAAAATAATTCGTGATGATAGGATGGGAACTTTAACAGGATATGATTTGGTGGTTATGGATTTAACTATTTCTTGTGTTTCGTCAAGATGTTGAGTGAATTCGAACTGCGGCCAAAGTGGATGTTTTTGCTGCGGTGTTCTCTGAGTTGAACATTGGAATCCTGAAGCCCTCATTATTAACATGAGTGATGCTTGCACTATATAAAGTAATGATTCATCTGATAGAAGTTAGAATGTCTGAAGCAAGTTAGCCTGTGTGCTTCACTTTTAAAAGGTTACTAGGACTTGATATTATGTTCCCTTTTTAGAGCATGTCATGAAGTTTAGTAAAATCATTACTGATGGATGTTGTAAATCACTGTCACCACACCTCGACAGATCGAATAGACAAGCATTAAGGAATTATTCTGCAGAACAGTTATCTCACTCCGTTAGTGAGTCTGTAATCTCATGTGCCTTTATTTGAGCGTATTGAAGAGGTCCACAAAATAGCATACCACGTTGCACCTTTCCTCAGCTTGACACGCAAATGTGACCGGTAGGCATGCCGAATGTTATCAGTATTGCCTAACGAGGTTTTTAGGGGAATACGTCGTAGAAAACATATTAAAAACTTTCAAGGATGGTATAGAAGTAGTGAGATGAAGTATATTAACATATTCGATATTGTAAAGGTTCACTAGTCCAATGATTGGAAGAACTTCATTTTTTGCTTATTATTATGGATGGGTACGTCCTACATATACATATATGTGATAAAACATACTTGTAAATTGATAAACACAGTGGGGTGTGACACTATCGTTCAAATGCCGTGAGAGTTACGGGACAAGATAAATGTCGTTTGCTTCTTGAAAACTAGTTTGTCTGCATAGGGAATTCTATGGAATGCCGCTCTGAGTTATGAGGCTTTGTGTGGTGATTGACAATTTCTATCTCTGTATTGTTTAAATGCTTACTGTTGCTTGTTAATATATTTCTTATATGAATTGAATAATAATCCCGCCAAATACAAATTCCTAAATTCATCCCTCTCTGTGTTTTGTTTGGATTCTTGTAATTCGGTCACTGCGAAATACTAATAGTACTATTACAAATAATTACAACACCTTGGTAGTCCAAGCTTAGAACCAAGGTTTATTTTACTTAATAATTTTTTCTACTTCTTGTCGGTGCTTGTGACTCGTCAGCCTTCTAATCTGTATTGATGAAATTATGGTCATATATCTTCCGTTAGCTTCTATGTAAATTTATTACAAGTATGTTTATGATCCGGATGTCTGAAATGTGCACTTGTACGTTTCAAATAAATCACGTTATCTTGCTATTCTATTCAGTAATTCTTGAGTTGTCTGTATCTCTATCACAAGGGAACCAGATTGTTGCTGATACAATAAAATATTAATCTCTGTTCAAAATTTTCTCTGAATTTAAAAGAGGAATCTTGATATCATGGTAAAGTATAACTCCGTGTGAGATAAGTTTATTAGATATAACACAGTATTATTATCTGGATAGCATTGCGAGAACGTTTTGGTGACAGTCATACGACTTGGTTTATATGATTCTACTTCCTCCAGCATTTACTAGAATTTTCTATATATCTGGGGTCATTTTTGTTACAGTTTTCGGGTGTTGAACAATGATTGATTGACCTCTGTGCGTAACTATGTCACTTCTCAATGCTTTTGCTCTGTTCATCTGTGTTATGTATTATGCAAGCTAACAGGATAGCAAAGACTGAGGTTTTACTTGGATTACTTATCTTACTGGAGTCGAACATCATGTATCTGAGCTAAATTTCGCGTTTTCGATATCCTCTTTCTTATTCTCTGTTTTATCCTATCTCTTTTCTTCTTCTCTACATGATCCTTGATAAATTATTATCAAAATAAAGAAAACTTAACATTTTTTGTAAACTACTGAAATTTTTTTATTCCTTCACGTTCCCAGTGGAACATAGAGTTTCACATTACAGGCTTGAAGTTTCTGTAGCAGTGTTTATTTTTACAGGAAGGCGGTTGCTAGCCTCATGCCCAACCTTTCCTCTTCACCAGCTGTATTTCTAGCTTAGTGAGGTAAAGGAGCACACTGGCAGGGGATAGAACCCCGGACCATGTGCACGGTTGGCGAGCGTACTAATCGCTATGCTACTGACGCACAATGCACAGGCTTTTCTCTGACATTAATATTTCCTCCTGTTTGCATGCATAAATGTCATTTCAATTTCAACGTTATTATGAATTCTGTGTGGTCTTCAGGTATGATCTCTTTAAATATAAGTAACAGATTTGTAGTCATAAAGGCCATAAAGTTACTGGAAGCCGGAAAAGCAACAGGATCAAATGGGATTCCTGCCCTCCCACAGAAGCACTGAAAATGGACCCAAGGACTTCAGCCGACATGATCGCGTCAATATTTTAGAAGATGTATGAGGGAGAGGAGCTGTCTGCTGATTGGAGGAAAGATTACCTTGCCATACTCCCGATTAAGGGCGACTTAAGCCTGTTCAAGAACTGGAGCAGATTTATGCTTCTTTTCATTTCAAGCAAAATGTTAGACCTCATCATCTCTGAAAGTCTCAAAGATTCCCTCGATGGCAGATGTGGCCTAAAATAGGGCGGATACAGGAGGATCACGTATTGCTCGGATCAAATCATACCGCTACGCATCATCATCAAACGGAGCCTGGAATGACAGTTAGTTCTGGGTCTTTATTTATTTATTTTTTAAATTTTCGATTACAGCTTGATTCCACACTGTATTTTTGGTACAAGTATGGAATTTTCAGCATGGATATCGGTAGCCCAAATTTTGCAGGCCGACCATAGATATCAGGTGTCCGTCGGCAGGGGTTCGAACCTCGGACCATGTGCATGGTCGGTAAGAGTCCTAACCACTGTGCCACCGGCGCACAAATAACTTCATCTATTTCGGACAAGCCTTCGACCGCAAGGTAATTTCATAACTAACCCAACACTACAAACTTCCGCAAGCATATGTAAACTTCAAATTGAAGTATGCGCTGAAGATGCCTAGTAAGGCAATGAAAGCTTCGCAAATTAACCATCCAGCTCAGAGAACACAACCACATCAAGATGTGTAAACCTCATTTAACAGCTATTTGGTGGTGCCGTATACCAAGTGATTTACAACTGAAAGTACATGTTGACTTTGAACTGCAGATTGGAGCAAAAAAAAGGCTGCCTACTGTCACCTAGGATTCTCCTCATTGTGGTAGACTAAATCATGCAGCAGACTGTGAGGAGTGAGATGGTGGACACAGGTTGGATCGACAAATAGGCCTCATTTTATTTCATAGTACCTTTTCATCAGCTACGCACATCCTAAATAATAAAATATGTGAACAATAAATGTAAAATAATTTAAACATACCTCAACTGAAAAGCGATTTCGTTCTGTAAAAGTAAAATAAAAATGTTAACGATGGAGACGGTGTGCAAAGTGTACGAGAAGTTGGATTAATGAATTATAACCAAAATAGAACATTATGCATTGTACATAGAATAATGTTCTGGAATTTTAGGGTAATTTATACATAAGTGGAAATAACTACATAGTCATTTGCAGAGTTGTTCAGCTGAAATGAAAGAGGTCAAGGGCACAAAGTTATCAAGAATTAGTAAGGAAACAGATGAATACAATTATCAAGATATAATTTTACCCTTATAAAATGAACTGGTTGTTCAGTAAAAATATGTTTAAATTATTTCGTATTTATTTTTCAAGTTTGACCACGAAGTGATATCAGTTAGAGAACATTGAAAATTAGGGAGTACTGGACAGCTGTTTCGTCTTAGTTTGCGACTCGCCGGCAGTTTATTGTTCAGGGTGTATGCAGCTGATGAAAATTCTACGAAATAAAATGAATTCATATTATCCCGCAAAACATGCAAAATAAAGGAACTAATTGTATGAGATAAACCTCAAATGATTTGCATTTTTCGGGCGATTTATGTCTAATGGCATAGAAACAAAGGTGTACCCGAGGAAACCAACAAGTTGGTTGAGTAGGTAGCGAAACTGGGACTTTAGATGAACAGAGAAAAGACGCGGTTCATGAAGATAACCAATCAACAACAAACACTAATTAGTATCAGTGGAAGAAATTTAGCACTGGTCGTATATTTCACTTATCCGATCTGGGAAGCATCGTTTCAATAACAGGCGGCCATGATAAAGATGTCAAAGCCAGTCAAGATAAGCCAATGAAAGCAAGACAGGCGTTAACTGCTCTGAAATCGATGTGGAGATCTACAGCAATTACCACAAGCAGGTAGGTTCGAATTTTCAACACTAATGCTAAGTCACTGATTCAAAGACTTGATGCGTCATCGAAAGCAATTCTGACGGTCTGCAGACTTTCACCAATAGCTGCCAAAACTCGATACTGAAGATCAGATGACCGAACATAAAGGATAATCAGTAAGGAACTCTGGCAGATAACCAGCAGCCATGAACCTATCTTCCGACAAATATGCGGGCAGACATGGAGATTGATTGGACATACTCTGAGGATACCGCTGAGTGAAATCACACACCTGGCCGTCGGATGAGAAACGATTGGTGGGTATCCGTGTGACTTGAAGCACATGCAAGGTTGTTGCTAATCGTGGGTGGAACCAGTTGGTAGTTATGCTGTATAACTGAATGCAATTGAAATGTGCCACTGAAGCCCTGTGTTTCACTCGGAACTCATGGGATAAATGAAAATAAGATGGAGATTTCCACTTTCTTACCAGTAACATTATCTCCTTCTTTACACCAATTTTGTTTTTTCTCATGATGCTCTCTCAATTTTCGTATGAATCTATTCATCAACTAATACTGGGCATAAATCATAATGGTGCATTTTGGTAGCATTCATTTGTCTGCCTCAATTAACTTAGACCCTTTTTGCATGTCATCCTGTTTCGCTTCATAAACCACTCTACTATATGTGAAAATAAAGTTGACATCAGGTTTGGATGTCCAGATCAAGTTCAGATTTAATGATTTGAAGAAATTAGGGCACTATGCTCATTTTCATTAAAAACTTGTATTTCCCATTGTATGAAGAACAAACCGCCTTACTATAGTAACAGTAAACTAGAATTCTCAAAATTTGACCTTATATATGGTAACTTTATCGTAGTTTTTCTGTATGAAGTAATTCTACGTTGCTAAGTTATTAAATAAAATAAAAATAACAAAAGTGCAGATTGTTAGATGTGAAATATCGAAACACCATGTGTTCATGTTTTACGAAAAATGCTTACCACATTGTTATTGGCTATATTACTTCGTGGTTGAGGGGTAGTAGACCCAGGTCGAATTGGGCCTCGATCTGTCTTTCGATCAGCCAACATGTCAAAGGAGACCGACAATTTAGGTTCAGTAAAATCAATTAATCCATGGGAAATTTAAATAATTATTTCAACTCTAACTTAATTTTGTGCGCAGTGTTTCTGGCGTGAGACTTTCGTTATTAGTTTTAAAATTTTGCTGAATGATTTCAGTATTATTGTATTCACTCTTACGGCCTGATATTATGGCGTGTAAATATACGACCGAAGGTTCTTCAATTTCTGTTGAGCATGTTTTTAGCCCAGTAGAAACTCTACTGTTTTACCATATATTTAACGTCGGATTTTCCAGGTGTCTGACTTAGGAAGTATATCGGAGACGCGAACATCGTTTTACATACAACCTTTAGTGTTTTACGCAAATTTGAATGGGGAATTTAACGAAGTCAAGTGACTGATTGGGAAACGTTAAATTCCTTGTTAATTTTCTGCCATTAAACGCTTTAGAACCAAGAAAGTTTCCGTGAATTTAAGGAAAATAACGTTACATCTCTAATGGCTGGACTAATTTGGCATGTTTTACAGCTTTACTCTGTTTTTATCTGGCTAAACTGCATTGGGAAAAGTCAGTATAAAGCAAGGTATTTTCGATACAAATGTGTTATAGATGATAACCAATCACGCTTTCCACTTTTTGTGGAAATCTACCTTTTGGATTTGTGGTGTAGTTACTAATGTGGGAAACACGACATTGAAATACAGTTACTTGTTAGAGTTTTGGGTATTGATAATCAACCAAAAGAAATTCCAGCATCCGAAATTCAAATCGCAAAGTTTTATTTCAAATACTCCAACTGCACATCAGAAAGCGGTACTACTTCCTATCTTTGAAATAACAAGTTCATATTACCCAAAGGTTAGTAAAACTGCTTAAACCAATCAGAAGGCAAGTCTCTTCCTCTTCGTCCGGTTCTAGACATGTCTAATTTGACCTACCATAGATTGGTAAAGTGGCTAGTCGGACTCTTGCAACCTTAACAACAAAAAGGTGTACATCATAGTGTTAAAAACATCTTCGAATTCACTTCTAATTTGCATTATGTAAATGTAAGTGAGGAGCATATGTTATCCCTAGATTGCATGGAGGATTTCATCATGAGCTGACATCAGTCACAGAACCACTAGAAAACCTGGGAGTACTGGACAGCTGTTTCGTCCTGGTTTGGGACTCTTCATCAGTACGTACCCACTGGCCGTCCACTACTCTCAAGTTTTCCAGTGGCTCTCTAACTGATGTCAGCTCATGATGAAATCCTCCATGCAATCAAACACAATCCCTACAAAACCAATACTTGAAAATTATCCTTAGATATTGAATTACTGTTCACCAATATGCCGTTTATGGAAAGTATGGAGTTCGCATGTCAGCAGGTAATAAAGCAAATAATAGTAAAGTAGATTAATAACGGTATTCCGGCTATTAGTTTCAAAGAGCTGCTTCTAAGATGCACTATTAGTGTACACTTCACATACAACAGCATCTACTTTATATAGGTCAATAGTATTCCTATGGATTCTCCATTGGGCCCAAATCCGACAGATTTCTGTTTTGCTAACTTTCAGAATGGTCCATTTGAACAAGTAATAGTTAAAGTGGATTCATATTATCGTTATATTGATTATGCATATATTTTTCGTGATCAGAAAGTAAACTAGAACAACGTACTTGTGAAATTTATTGATGTGTATGCATCATTTATATTCACATGACAGTAAATTAAACTTTCTTGATCTTCAATTCAGCAGAAGAGAAGATGGTTCATTCAAGAGTGATGAACTCATCCGATGCAAAATTATTTTGGTCCTATATTTCATGAATACAGCAAGAAAGGAGACACAACGGCACTGTGTACCGTAGAATGAAACTGATCATGGTTAAGAAAGAGTTGTTCCTGAAGCTTGGATTCAGTGAATAGGTGGCTAATGAATTTCCTTACCTGATATTACCTAGATCCATAAGGTGGACTTATACTGCTGCCACTCTTTGTGTATCATTTTTCAGCCGATCATTATGATTTCTCAAATGAAAGATAAGCTACCTGTTTGTGCCATACGCATATACAAATTTAGCTTATGCTGTGGAGAAAGCTATACGGAGCAAACGACTAGACACCTTAAGAACTACGTTACTGAACAACCTCCTTCGTGGTTCGGAAAAGGCTACAAAAAACCTGTTGGAAGCCCTGTTTTGTCCCATTTAATTGATAACGGTCACCAAATAGATAGAATGAATGCTTTGAGTTTATCTATTACATTCCATCGTCTTTAACACAGCCAAATATGTGAGAATTCGGGAGAATTGTACTGGTCTTCACATAAAAGGGATATTTGCTCTACTTTTGCCTGACCTAAATAAATCTAATAAACTAATGAAAACTTCCCACTCTTTCTTATTCTTCACTTCTTAAGTACTTTTATGATATCCATTTAAACTCCGATCATCTATCCACTTCATCTTTTCGTACTGCACAAATTTTAGTTTTATAAGATTTTGACCCGTTTAATTATTGAATTTTTTACATTGTCATGCTATCTTGATTATTCTTATATCCACCTTCATCAACTGCTTATACTTTTGTTATCACTGATCTTATCATTATTATATATATTATAATTCTTGTTAATCACTGACATGCAGTATTGATCACTTACTTTTTCCATCCACAAAATCACCGTCATCGGTTAAATATTTTCATACATAAAGCTATGTAACTTAGCGCAAAGTTTGTGGATCTTATTGAAAACAATATTACTTGCTTATGTTGTCTTGTTCTAATCTTAATAATTGGAATATTGAATAATAATGATAAACTAAAAATCTTAGAGAGGTTAAATTTTGGATAATTTTATTCACCAAGATGGAATCGGAATTCCATAATATAAACTCCATAATCATTGATTTCGACTATCTGGGAAACCTAAACCGGAGGCTGAAATCAGTTGTCATTAAATTGACGCATATCAAACTTTCTTAAAATCCCTAGGGCTTTTTTCTGTATTACGTATACAGTAGATAGAATATAAAACTACTATTTGCTGTCTATACGTCTTTATGGACCAAAGCTCACAGCGCTATCAGTTCATTTACCTCCAGCTCGTATTGTATACCGAATAACAGTTGATAATCTCTGTCTTTATAACATGCTAGTGGTAGTTTGAATGTATAAGTTCAACTAAATGTAAATCTCACTTACTTTTCAATTCCCATACATATATTTCACAGTTATACTGTAAGGGTAATTCCTGCTGCTTAGTATACTTGGCTGTAAATTAAGTACTAACTTTCTAGTATGGGTCATATTCATTGCAAGATAGTGAAAAGAAACGATTCTTAATATTTCCGGAGACGGTTTTTAGGATACCGAGGTAGCAGGATAACTAGCTTATATTATAGCTCATCTTAATGTTACAAACGGACCAAAACATGGGCGAGTAAACGTTTTAGTGGCAAAGTGAATAACTTATTTGCCTAAAAATAGCAAATAATTATGAATGAAACAGAAATTGTATGTTTATGAAATTTGGTTTTACTTATTGAATGACCTATATAAAAAAGATCAGTAGAGGTGGATCATTTTAACAGACATGTTCCAGAAGTATGAACATCTTATTACTGAATTAAATAAATAGTGGTACATACTATCTAACGACGTTCAGTGTAGATTCGAAATGATATATTTTTGAGTTCGTGGAGTGACATGAAATCACTTCTATTTGCTAGTCTTCCATCCTCAAATTACTAAACTGAACACCAATATTACAAAGTAAGTAATTATGAATGACAACGCATATATATTAAATTCTCCTGAGTCATGCTCATGTTACATTCCATTCATGTTGATTATAAACTTCAGAGGTGAGAGTGATAATGTCAAGGTCGGGGGTAGATAGAAGGGAGTTTTTGGGGTTGAATTTTATGTGCTTGTATGTGTGCCAGTGTAAGGTAATTACTACGTTTAAATAAGAAAAAATAAGTTTAGTATACAATTGGTGGATGGTGGCTAGCAGTGGAATCCAGGATGCGCATTTCGTCCTATTTGGGACTCGTCAGCCGGATGTACCTGCATTTCTCAGTGAGTGATGATGTTCCCACTGAGGCTCGAACCCAGTACCCATAGTTTCAAACGCCAAAGCGTTATCCACTAGACCACTTGGGCCACGAGAGCCACCTCTTGTGCAACGGGTCATATTAATCATTGAATTGAATTTTTGATTTTCCCGTCGATTGATTGGACCGAAGTGCTCGGTCTCAGGTTGACATGTCGGCTTCTTGTGCAGATGCTTCGACGATGTCTGGGCATTTAATTAGTATACAATTGGTGGATGGTGGCTAGCAGTGGAATCCAGGATGCGCATTTCGTCCTACTAGGGACTCGTCAGCTGGATGTACCTGCATTTGTATACTAATTAAATGCCCAGACATCGTCGAAGCATCTACACAAGAAGCCGACATGTCAACCATAGACCGAGCACTTCGGTCCAATCAATCGACGGGAAAATCAAAACTTCAATTCAATAAAAAAATAAGGTTAGTTAATGCAAGTGTACTGACAAGGGGTAGGAGAATTTATATGTACAAGATGGAGGGCCAATACCAAAAAGGCCGATGTAATGAGGTATTTATGAATTTGCTAACTCTACAGCAGGCCAGGACAGTAATGGTGGTTGGACCTGTTTCTTCTACACGCAGAGCACTTGTTGGCTCATGCAAATCGCGATAGCCCCTGCTGTTTGGAGTATGCCGCACCTGGATTTTTTCGGCAGTTTGTTTGGTACCTGACAGATGGTGTAGAAGGTCTCTTCAATATTGGCTTTGTGGCCGGTTTGGATCAGGTGTTGTAATATCGAGCTATTGATGCTTCTAACTACATCTTTACCTGACCACACAGGTATATGTTCCCTAGCGCGAGGAAATCAAACGGCCAATATAGCTCGCTCCACAAGGCAGTTGAATTGATAGATACAATTTGAAGTGGTTAGTCAAGGTACTTCATCTATCAATTGAGGAATGACCATCGGTGGTGTAGAAAATAAGACTTGTAGTTTGCCAGCATTAAAAGTTCTTTGAACCTATTTTTTAACTTCTTCGTAATTATTTCACTAGGTGTATCACCCTTGAATTGCAGTCGTATGTATAAAGGCTTCTTGTTTGCGGACAGTGAGTAATCCCCTTCAACTTTCTTAGTCGTATGTTTCCTGATGAATTTGTCTGGATAGCTATTTTCGATAAAGGTATCATATACAATCATTAGTTTATCTCCAATTATCTCTTCTGAGCATACAGCTGTAATCCTGTGGCTGAGGGTTCTTAATAAATGGTTTTTGTACTAGAGAGGGACGAGGCTATGTATATTATCCTGTCCATGTGCTTTTCCTATACAAATTTCTCTTTGTACTACCATCTGGTTTTATTGTGAGGAAGACATATAGGAAGGCAATTCTATTTTCGGATTTCTCTTCGCACGTGGATTTCATAGCAGAATGTATTGCATTGAGTTGAGTTATTGTTGTGTTCCTATCCGAATCATTATTACAAAGCATATACCGGTTATAAAATGAGAATTTTCGGACGAGGTTGTTCAAAGAACCATTCTCTAGTTTGCTTAGAAAGAAATGTGCCAACATGGGACATAACAGAAAGCCTATCTCCACTCCGTCCACTTGTCTGTAAAGTGTGACATGAAATTTAAAATTTACATTCATGTTGCACCTTAATAACAATTCTTTTAGAATTTCCTTTGGAATGCCAATATTTATCGACTTATTATAAACTTGTGCGCATATGCTACAAACCATTTCTACTAGAGGTATATTTGTGAATAAAGATGGTATGTCCAAAGATGTCACATTTTCATTGTTGATATTAATATCATTGATTTTGTCTACGAATTCAAATACATCTTAGACACTATGTTTCACTATCTGCTCATGCAAAAATTTGAGAATATTCGCTAACCATTTGGTTAGATCAAGGTAGGGAGAATTTCGCATATCAAGTATTGGTCTTAATGGTACTCCTGGTTTATGAATTTTAGGCGGGCCATACAATCTTAGCGTTTGCCCGTTGGCCTAATTTCTTCATATAAACTTTCGGGAAATACCTGTTCCTTCTTCAGTTTCTCCACACGTCTGGTTAACTAGGTCTCTGTTTTTTTATTGAAATCTTTCTTCTCCTCAAGTTTTTGAAACTTCTGTGTGTCTTTCACTATATCATTCATCTTTTCGATATAGTCGCTTCTGTCGAGGAGGTCTATTCCTGGTCTTTTATCTGACTTTGTGATTATCATTCTTTTGTAATTTATCAGTTTCTTTAGATTTTTTCTGTGCTCTTTGGTTAGGAAACTTTCACTGTCGTATTTGATGTTCTTCTACTGATAACAATAATTTACTAGACTGGATTTGAAGCGTTCCAGTTCCCGGGTGGATGATGGAACTAGATCCCTTGTCTGACTAAATAGGTATTCATATTCAGTGTCAGTATCTAAGTGATTGGCTCGTTTCCGTCCATCTCAAAAGTCTAAGACCAAGAGAAAGTACTTCAAGTTGCACCTTATTCAATTGAGCAATACTAAAATTGTGGGTGTACCTTTTAGAATCTACCGGAAATTTACTAACCTCTGGCTTGCCTTCAAGTCCTTTCATAAGTTCTATTTGCTTCTTATGTGCTTTTCGTTCAATAACTTGAGTAACGCATTCCATAAAAGGCGTTCCAAGATCTTCTGGCAGTTAATCTACTGCATATTGCCTGTGGGTGATATCCATTTCATTCGCTTGTATATAAGTAGATTAAGAGTCTATTTGGTTTAATGCATGTCGTTTCAGCGTCTTCTTGTTGGGATGAAATTGTGGAGGTCCAAAAATATCAAATTATACGTTAATTGTAAAATATTAAAAATAATGAATTCACTGAACATCATGGTTGTTAGTTGAGATTGAATAAGGACACGATCTTGTTCAGATCTCAGTACGGAGGACACGACTTCCCCCTCCAGTTTCTTGCTTTCCACTATTGCCAATTATCTCTAGCTCGTACCTGATCTGTACATCCACATTCGGATCCTTTGCTTCAGTCTCCTTTTCTATCCTCAACTACGCTCGAGCTAAGAATAAAACTTGGGCACCGTGGTAGAGTATAACTCCATAGTGGAGTTGCCCTCGGGCTTTTGGCTTACTCTTACTTGGAGTGAGCAACTGCATACCAAAAAGAAGTCTACTTCATCATTACAATTCTGTACATCTTTACTTGTGTATTTTAGAGACAATTATAACTCACCAATTAACTGTCTTTTACATGTATAATATTTAGTGTGGACTGAATTCCTCTCTACAGACATACATTTATGTATTGGTTTGTATTTCTCCTTTTTATTCGCATATAAACGAGCTTAGCTGTTTAGTCCGCAACAAACTGCTTCGACAAAGAGACTTGTAGTAAACTTGAAGACAGTGATTTGATTCTATGAAATTGTTCAAGAAGTCCAAAGTACGCCTTGTTTCATGAAGCATAGCCTTATACTTCAGGTACTTCTTCAGAACCTTCAACGCTACAGATGACTCACAATATTTTAATTAATTAAAGATGCCCATTCGAAATGGGCTGATGATGAAATTATTGAGAAAACTAAAGATTGTTTGAAAAGAAGTTGGAAACAGGAATTGGTTTAAGTACACAGTCATTCACTGGATTATTTTAGCCAAAATATACAGTCAATAAAAAAAGCGTCTGATTATCAGCAAATCTGGCTTGAAAAACGCAAAACACATGTAGCACAATCAAACAACACAAAATGTTCAGAATAGTCACAATAGTCGACACGATCACCAGCAGTAACCTCACTCGAAATATTACTAATATCAAAAACTTCATATCTGTAAACAACCATTAAAACATAATTATAGGCAAGTGATCTATTCCACAATGCACAAACTTTTCACCGATATTGTTTCTGTTTCAGAAATATTATTATTTTCGCAAAATGGGAAGAGTGAAAAATTATCCATAAAGGTCGTACATTATTACACAAGTGATGGTAGGGGTTCTAGATTTCACATTTTATTAAATTGGTGGCAAGGAATGAGAAGCAAGAAAAAGAAATAAACAGTTGAAATAGGTTATTTCCAGACAGGTTTATTTGTGACATAAAGCAGGAGCAAGATACACAAATGGATCAGTAAGTAGTGACTATGCCACGCTGACTGATTTATGCAATGCTGACATTCAGTACTTGTCTGTGCATCTTCGAAAGCAGCAGCCGGGACTTATCATCTGATTCCCCTTGTCGATTGCTGTGTTGCACACTGTGTCTTAAGCCTCAGTTATGTTGTAATATAAACTGTTACTGATTTTCTGAGAATTCTGTCTATTAATTCTAAAATATCTTGGAGTTTTAGAATCTGTTTTTAATAATTCTGAATAGCTTATTGACCTGATCTCCTTCTTCATCATTAGGTGTATTGCGCTATACTTTCACGCCAGATTGCCTAACAGCCTTAGGGCACATTCAGTTTGCTGATGTCGATGAGCAGTTACAACTAAGTGGCTAAAATGGTTATCTGAAGCATAAATGTAGTAATTTATTGTAATCGTAGTATTAGTATTTCAAGATGACCGAATTACAAGAATCCAAACAAAACACGGAGAGGGCGGAATTCAGGAATTTGTATTTAGCGGAATTATTATGCAATTCATATAAGAAACATATTAACAATCAACAGTAAGTATTGAAACAATACAGAGATAGAAATTGTCAATCACCACAATAAATCATTTGCTATCATAAGATAATCGTAATTACTTACCTTCTTCTCATGGCATTCGTATGTGTTACATTTTGTTTAGGATGTTAACTTGATGATAACTTACATCTGCAGAATATCAAACTAAAGTCCAGTACAGTATTCGCACCTTGTATTCCGACTGGAGCATACTACATCAGCAAGAAATCTCCAATCGACTCTATTCTTTGCTATTATTTTCTGACCATCCATAATACGGTGTGTGAATGGAAAAACCTATTCATTGGGGGTAAATTCGAACAATTTAAGAGCAAGAATAATGGTGTCCACTGAGTTGAATAATGAGATCGCCTTAGAAAATTATATTTGCAGACATCATATGGAAGTTAGACGTCATGACAGAAAATTGTGTATTTGGATTGATTTCGATGATCATCACCATCAGTTCCAGAACTGTAACAGAATTCCTATACATATGGCTTTCAAACTACGTGAGACTCAGCAAAGACATAAGTAATATGAACACCATGCATCAACAAGTGATGAACAAAAAAGTGAAGAACTTTATCCATATGAGTTCAGACAGAAACCACCACTGAAAGAATGAAGAAACTGTTAACAAAGCCGGAAAAGCTACAATTATGGATGACAGTCTTCATCACTAGGCTATAACTACTAGATAAAGTCGAAATTAGGGGTATTTAGTTAAGAAATATAATTTGCAATATCCAAACCGAACACATCCCAGTCAATTAGAGATCGAGGAAAGTAGCTTTTCCTGTCTGTCAACGTAAAATTCTGTAAAGTAATTCGAATCAGATGCCAAATATACGCTCGTCTGAATTTTTACAGGCTATTTGACTAGAACTACGCTATCAGCAAACTCACCTCAGCATACACTTCCATCTAGAAAGATCTCATTTACCCAGTTATAAATGTAGAATATTACTACATTGCTCATGGCCACTGAAAATGACTTATTAAAATTCTGTAAATTAAGTTACACGCAAAAGAATATTTTCTTTAGTATCCAAATGATTCTATATGAGTAATATATGAAATCACTTTGTCAATAATGTTTTATAAGACTCTGATCAGATGCCTGATGGTTTGGTACAGAATGTAATAATCTTTGTGTAAAGTATGTTGGTGACAGCTGACTACTCGAATGATTTCAATAGGTAATATTGATCTTTCCTTGAAGAAAATTGGTGATATTACTGTCTTCCGTTCCGTAGAATCTAAACGAATAGAATGGTGTATAAATCTGCTTTGGTCACCAGCAATCAGAGGGACTCAGCTCTACTGCCTTGAAGTTCAGAATCTAAGTGAAAGGTTAGGCGAGTGGTCCCTAAGACAACTACCTGCTTCAGTACGGGTGTCCTAGTAGTGTCTCAACCCTCACACAAGTCATGAAACAACAATTAATAAGTTGCTATAGTTTTGTGCTCTTTATCATAGACTACTTCTTCAATCATATATTTGGCAGATCGATCCTTTTTCACCTTACTTTTATGCACATACTATTTGTTCATACCTAACGCGCATGTTTTACCTCACCTAGTTAACTAGCTGGCTAGTTTTCTAGCCTGCCCCAAGCCCGGGTAAAGAGGGAGGGTTGGGTGTGCGGCTAGCAATCCCACACCACTAAATCTTTCAAACCGCTAGAGAAACTTCCACACACAGAAAATATATTAAAAATACAAAAACTTCAAATAAAATCTTATTTTTCGCTAGAATCGGAGAGGCGAAATGACGCGGGCTGGTGAAAGCCTCCGGGAAGCTAGTCAGCCGATGTGTCTTCTCTCAATGAAAGCAAGAATAGAAATGGGTACGTGGAATGTCCGTACAATGTAAGAGACTGGAAAGGTTGCCCAGGTGGCCAAAGAGATGCGAAGACATGGTTTATAAGTACTGGGTATCTGAGAAAGCAGATGGAATGGATGTAGATTGACAACACTGTCAATAGGAGAGTCAGTAATCTACTCCTGTCCCCCAGACAACAACCACGAACACACTGAGGGAATGCGAGATAATTATAGCTAGATTCAACTCAACAGTAAGGAAAGAAGGAAGGTCTAGTGCTACACACAGTGCTACAAACAACGCGGAACAGGAGAAGAAGGAAACCTGTGTGGAAGAACATTTTTTTGATTTACAGCTTGATTCCATACTGTATTTTTGGTACAAGTATGGAATTTTCAGCATGGATATCGGTAGCCCAAATTTTGCAGGCCGACCATAGATATCAGGTGTGCGTCAAACCTCGGACCATGTGCATGGTCGGCGAGAGTCCTAACCACTGTGCCACCGACGCACAGTGGACTCTCTGAGAGCGATAATTGAGAAAACGTGTACAACCGTTCTAGGAAGAAGGAAGAGACAAGACAAGGAGTGACTGTCAACGGATACGTGGAAGCTAATCGAGGAGAGGAGGATGGTAAAAGAGAAGATGACTCAATACAGAGATGGACAACAGAAGGAGGATCTGAGTTAAGTGTACACTGAACTGAATAAAGGAGTGTAGAAGGGTTCTAGAAAAGACACACGATAGTTCTACGACACGGGCAACCGAAGCAGAGCAGGCAGGCCGCATGTAGAAGAGACATCACGACACTTTCAGATAACCAAGTCTCTGTCTGGGAAGAGATCAACTCAGATAATGAAACCAATAAAAGATGCTCAAGGGAACCTGATTACCAAAGACGAGAAACAAATCAAACAATTGGCTGGTCACTTCAAGGGACTCTTGAATCAACCACCACCAGCGACTCATCCACAAATACCATCAACAGCACGCATAGAACTGCCGGTGGACACCACTCCCCCAACGGAAGAAGAAATCCTAAATGCGATCAAGCTACTGAATACCAGCTGAGAAGGCAGCACTACCAGGCGGCATCCCTCCCGAAGCACTGAAGACGGCCTCAGAGAATACGGCAGATGTTCTCACTTCATTACTGCAAAAAGTTTGAAAAGAAAGAAAGGTGCCTACTGATTGGAAGAAGGGCTACCTCATGAAGCTGACAAAGAAGGGCGACTTAGGCCCGTGCGGAAACCAACTGGCGTGAAATAATTCCTTGTCCAAGCCAAGTAAAATACTAAGTCGCATCATCCTGGAGAGGATAAAGGATGCACTGGATACAGAACTCCGCCAACACTGAATAAGCTGGATTAAGGAAACGCAAATCATATTCTGATCAAGTTGCAACTCTACGCATCGTCATCGAACAAAGCATAGAATGTCAGTCAAATCTCTACCTCAGCTTCATTGACTTTGAAAAGCGAGAAGTAATCTGGAAACTGCTTCAAAACTATGGCGTACCTCAAGCCTTTACCAACCTCATTCAACAGCTATATAAGCCTGCAACCTGTCAAGTGATCCACAACAGAAAACTCAGCAAGGCGTTCGAAGTGCATACAGGAGTAAGACAAGGCTGCCTGGATATTATCACCGATGGTATTCTTAATTGTGGTGGACTGGATTATGAGTCATACTGTTGGGGGCGAGGAGTCAGTAATACGCTGGATAACCGATGAGAAGACTCTAGAAGATATGGATTTCGCATGTGGATGATATATGTCTAATGTCACACAAACTCGTAGACTTGCAAGTGAAAGCCAACAAACTGGCAGAAGAGAGTGGTGGCGAAAACAGGATTGCAGGTGAACACAGAGAAGACGGAGGTGATGAAAGCAACCAATCAACAGCAACAACAACCAGCACCAATCATCATCAACGGGAGACGTTTGAAACAGGTCACTTCCTTCATTTATCTGGGAAGCGTCGTCTCAACCACAGGCGGAACGGATGACGATGTTAAAGATAGTCAGAATCAGAAAGGCAAGATACACTGTCATCAACCTGAAACCAGTCTGGAAATCTTCCGCACTCAGCATAAACGACACGATTCGGATTTTCAACACCAATGTGAAGTCGGTACTTTTATCTGTCTGTCTGTCTGGATTCAACATAGAACTTGGCACCGAAGTGCACCAGTTCGAGTTGCCCCGTTCCAAATAGCACACAGAGGTAGACAAGAAGATGAGTGAAGAGAATCAATACAGTCTGACAAGTATAAGAGTGAAACAGAATGGGTAATGGTAGAAAGGAATATGAAAGATTACAGAGACTGAATACATCTGTGCCATTGACAACGATTTTGAGCCATGTCACCTATTGTCTCCAGCCATATACGGGTCAGAAACTTGGTCAGCAGGTCACGAAAAGGATTTCCAACAGTTTGCAGACTTTCATTAGCAGCTACCTTCGCTGGCTCCATACTGAAAATCAAATGGCCAGGAAGAATAAGCAACAAGAAAGTATGGAAACAAACTAACCAAGAGTCAAATTCTCAACAAACCTGTAGGAGAAAATGGAGATGAATCGGGCATACATTAAAGAAGCCATTGAATGACATCGCGCGCAACTCAAGCCAACGCTTGAGTGGAATCCCAAAGTGAAGCGACGAATTAGTCGTCCTAGGGTGACATGGAGAAGATCGTGTGAGGAATAGGTGAGAGTTTGGGCTATAGGGGATCCAGGTGAAGAGGACGGCAGAAAACAGAAGAAAGTGGAAATGTGTTGTTGAAGCCCTGTGTTCCACTCAAAACGCAAGGGAATAATAATATATAATGAAACTCTCATGTCTGCTGATATTTTCACATTGGTTAGGCTTTTGCTATTGTTTGAAATCCCAACCTATTCATACCGTTTCAAGTTGGCAGTTAGGTGGCTTCAAAATATCGACCCTTGACCCCGCTATTCTGAAACTGCGTGTTGCGTTCAAGCTTGTCACCTACAACTTTCACATATTAAAGTAAATCGAACAACAGACACGTCTGCCAAGAACCTTGGGAAGTTTCGCTATTGGTGTACGCCGCATCACAGAAACCTGCATACAAGATCCCAGTGAAGGACTTCGAATATCTCCTCCATCTGCAAGTTAGACTAGCGTCGCAGCTGGCTTCAGTGTTGTGCTAAGCACTACATCCTGAGTCGCACTACTTGACTAGGTCCCCACTTACAGTCGTTTAAATGCTATGAAGCTAGGTTATATCAGAGCAAGAAACAACCAACCAGATAAGCAGTACCTACTCTTCATCTTCTGTGTGCACCAACAGATTACAGCCCGGAGGCAACTAAGGATAAGTTTCATTACCATTTGAGCGAGTTTCTGAAGTAGGTGCACAAAGACATATCGTTGTGCTAGCTGGAGACTTGAGTGAACGGTTTGGGCATCTAGGCTAAGAGGAGAGTCATCTAAGTGGTTGGTAGGGACTATATAGTTACAGGTCAGTTAATGAAGACTCTCGTCTGCAGCTTTGCTCAGATCACAACCTATTTCTAGCCAGCACGAACATCTGGCACTGCTGTCTTCACAGTGCTACTTGGCGTCCTTCCTCTACAACTGAATCTTGAACTCAAATCAACCACATTACTATCAGTTTCCGAAGGCATGGATGCACAGTAAACTGACACTCATTCTGGCGCAAATTTCTAGATTCCAATCATGCTTAAGTGTGTACCAGGTCCATCTTGTGGTTTTGTAATGATCATAGGCTGACGTAGGTAAACTGGTAACAACTGTAGTTTGTAGCTGACAGAAACCTGTATCTCCATTCACCCTGACAGATAAACTGCTAGAAAATTGAAATAACTTATATATCGTAGTTGTGTGAGTACAGATAGAGATGTGACGGCTGAATTTCTCTATTTATACAATAATTTTCCAAACCTCCTTTAAAAATCCTGTTTTATAGTTCCCTTACTCACTGCTTTATATTCTCGCATGCAAATCATGATTGATCCCTCCAATGTATGTGTGATCTGATGCACATGCAAACTTGTATATAGCATGGGATCCGGCATAATTACTTGTGCTTGTGGTAGAGCATGCTTTGGCTTTTTTAATAATTGTAAACAGGGCTGCGTATCAGTTTCTACGGATGACAGAGTTTAGTCTCTGCCTTAAAAACCTCGTATTTATTTCCCGATTGTGTTGTAATTTAATGAAGACTTTATTCTTATGGACCAAATAAGTGATTAGTCATATTTTAATGCACCTTTTTTCATTTCATTTCTTTTTTAAATATTTGCAGAATTTTGTCTGCATTTGAATCTTCTTAACTTCGAAATATCTGTACTGGATATAATCTGATTCAGCCTATGTTCAGTGACAAAAACAAGTTAAATGCATTTATTTTGAAGGCAAGCTATCCGAAACAGCATTTTTCAACATCATTGGTAGTGTGTACAATGAGAAATACCCATGAAAGTTAGTCAACATACTTCGACCACTACATGCAAAACTATGTCACTCTGTTAGGAAAGCCAGCAGTTAATTATATTAGTCTTCATGACCATACTTCACAATATATTCTGAAAAATCACTTCTTTAATCATTTCCTCATTTGACAGTAATCCTTTGATTAAAATAAACTTCGCCAATGAAAATTACATGGTGGTGCCATATGGTGTTTGTAGGTGGAAGAGTGTGATCGAGTGTCGCGACAGTATTGGCGGACTGTGATTAAAACAAAAAGTCAGTAATCTCGGGGTAAGAGACAGTGCTATATTTGCAAGATAGATTACTCGATGAGATCACACATCTGTATAAAGCAATAGCCTGAAAATGCTAGGCGTATCAGGTTATCGTGTCTTGAGATTAGCAATTTCAAGTTGGTAAAACAGTGATACAACTCATATTTGTTTTTTTATTTTTGATTACAGCTTGATTCCACACCGTATTTTTAGTACAAGTATGGAATTTTCAGCATGGATATCGGTAGCCCAAATTTTGCAGGCCGACCATAGATATCAGGTGTGCGTCAAACCTCGGACCATGTGCATGGC
Organism: Trichobilharzia regenti; assembly: GCA_944472135.2. Lineage (NCBI taxonomy): Eukaryota > Metazoa > Platyhelminthes > Trematoda > Strigeidida > Schistosomatidae > Trichobilharzia > Trichobilharzia regenti. The sequence continues at coordinate 107,162,513 of OX235262.1, forward strand.
CGGCGACAGTCCTAACCACTGTGCCACCAACGCACACATAATGATACATTACTGTTAACTGACCTAAAAAGTTTTGCAATAAACTTTGATTTTGTCATTGAATGGAACATCTCCGTGTCAGATCATGGAGAGAACCTGGGAATTTCCAAGCTTGTGGATACGCTTTTGTCCCGTACATAATGCTATATCACCATATGGCATAGCAAATAAATGTATATAATTTGGAATTATATTTTGTAGCCCTGTTTAAATTCTCCTGAATCTATCCACTAGGTCTTTAACTGTTTCCCTGAGAACAACTAAAGATTCTAGTTTTGAAAAATTCCCTTGTGATGTAGTTAAAAAAACAAGTCAGTAAAGAGATTTATTTTCGTAACTTCACTTCAAAACTGAACAGTTATATAGGGATCTTTACGTACAATGTTAACTGATAACAGAGGTTAGAGGTTGTTATCAGTTGGATGTCCCACCAACGACAATGGTTGGGGTCGCGCTAAATCACGAATTGGTAGAAGTTAGAATTCATGAGCCACTGAATCGGGTCCCAGTGGCTGAATGATATACAAGCTCACCTTGTAATCGGAAGGCCCTTAGTTTGAATCCCACTGGGTACGTACTGCCGATGATGCCTAAACTAGGATGAAACAGCAGCTGTCCAGTACTCCCTGGTTTTCAATGGTTCTCTAACTGATATCAATCCATGGTCAACTCGTAAAAAGGTAACGAAATAAATGAAAGTGTATGAGAAATATCAATGTGCTATAAATAGAGAAACATTTTATACAGTCAGGAGGGTTGATAACTAATTAGTTAAGTGATAAATAGTCATTAGGAAATAACTGATAACAGACAAGAGAATAAAAATGGATAGTGGGTTACAGGAAATAAAAAGCAGCAGGACCACATGGAATGTGTTACTCAACCAATCAGGCTATAGTGGTAAAAGAGGCTGGATGAAACGTTTCTGAAAGCGAAGCATAAGTGTTTATATGTGGAATGTTAGAGCTTCAACTGCATGAAGAAGATGAAAGTGAAGTCCTTCTGAACGGCCTCATCTTACTTTATATGTAACGTTGAGTAAAGTCTCTGGTGATATTGCGTGACCAGAAGTAATGATGTACTCAAGAATTGAGCTGCTGACTTTCTCATTCTTCTTTTGATAACCGTAACTGTAAGTGTTCATGGACGCATCTAGACAGTATCCTGCTCTTCGATGTAGAACTTTTATTTTTTTCATTTGAGTATGTAACTCATCTTCAATCGTTTGCCTTCTTGTTTCCTGTTAGTTATTTTCATCATTTGTTGTCAATTAACGTAATGCATAAACCCCCGGCCGGCGTACTCCTTTACCTCACTGAGCCAGAAATAATGCGGGTAAAGAGGAAAGGTTGGGCATGAGGCTAGCAACCCCATCCTGTAAAAATTAAACACTGCTACAGAAACTTCAAGCCACTAGCTTGGAGCCCTATGTTCCACTGGGAACGTGAAGGAAAAATTATTTATTATTATTATTATAAACCCCTACAGCTTTGTATTTAAGTTACGAAAAAAAGATATATTTGTTGAATGCGAGTTGACAAACAGGATATTGCTGCCAGGATTCGAACTGGTCTTGACGCGGCAACAGATCAGTGTTCTAACTGCTAAACTACACCAACAGCCGTTCGCCGCTTCCATATATTTATGCACAACCACACCATAAACCTCAGATGAAGACAATCACAATAAAACAAGCACACAATGAAAGCAATATATAAACTGAAACAACACTGAAACATAAACATTGGAGAATCGAATCAACGCTTATTGGACGGTGTGATGATGAAGATCACTAGAATCATTTTGGTCTTCAGTGGCTCCACGTGCCTTCGAACTGGAGCCACACACTTCACAGTGCCCATCACTTTCATCAATCAACTAGTTGCTATGAATGAGGAGGACTGACTTTCAGCTCGTTGGCTTCACTGATGATGCGTGCAGTTTCATCACTTGTTGTACAGTCGAATGAGACTTCAAAACATTACTCAACAACTTCGAGCGCCAAAGCGTTATTCACTATGACAATGGGACACGCGAGCCACCTCTTGTGTAGTGGGTATGATCTGAGATCATTTATTCATGTTTGTGATTTTCCGATGATTTATCTGTCCGCATTGATCAGTTTGGCATATAGGTTCATTGAACGGATGCCTTGATATTACTAGGAATAAGAACTCACATTTACCACCATACAAATAACTAGAGCATCCAAATGACCAATCTCAAATAGAAAGAAATTCATTTCCAGGATTCTACCACTAGCTACTGTCAAACACATAATTCTAAGATCTTAGTCCGTTCAAAGAGGCGCTGTACCAAACTGAAGCTGATTATTTACAGGATTTCATCATGAGCTGACATTGGTTAGAGAACCACTGGAAAACCTGGGAATACTGGACAGCTGTTTCGTCCTAGTTTAGGACTCTTCAGCAGTACGCCCACCAGTAGGGTGCAGCCGGTCGGGTGTGAGGACAAATACTCGCCGAAGACATTGGCTAGGGGTCGCGCTATGTCGTGGGTTGGCAGAATTTAGAATTCATGGGCTGACCATTGGATTGGATCCCAGTGGCTTAATGGCATACGAGCTCGTCTTGTAACCAAAAGGTCCTGGGTTCGAATCTCGATGGGTTCGTACTGATGAAGAGTCCCAAACTAGGGCGAAACATCTGTTCAGTACTCCCAGGTTTTCCAGCGGTTCTCTAACCAATGTCAGCTCATGATAAAATCCTGTAATCAATCAAATCCCTACAAACCAACACTTGAAGCTGATTATGTATGCCAACACGGAATCAAAAATATGCAGAAATAAGTTACGATTATTTCTTGTAATAAAATACAGCTCTAGTTTAAATGGAAAACGTAATTATATGTCTCTTTAGATATTATGACTTTTAATAAATTATATCTGGTGAGGAAATTGGTCCAAAGGTGTGAAAACATGAAATAATAATAACAGTCTGAGATTAAAATATTTGTGGTTATAATCATGGTTAAATAGGAAGTGCCAAAACAATTAATGTCATTTATAAAATAATCCATAAAATGTATAGAAGTTAGAAAGGCGTGTATAATTATACGGTTAGTAGGCTGATATAAAACGTTTCATAACGTGGTGTTAAATTTGATAAGATAGAGTTCAACATTGTATAAACTTTTGGATTTAGAATGACCAGTGGAAGCAATTCAAACTGAGAATAGTGAGAATAATAGTTATAATCGTAGTAATGAAGAAAAGGTGTGTAGGGGACTTAATAGTGAGCTCGGTAACGGTAGAAATATTAGAATAAAAATCCAAGTTAATGAAATAATAATGTAACAGGATATTATGAAAAATACAGTTAACGAATTATGAAAATCAATGGTTACATGGTAATACAGTTAAAGTCCGCTTCTACAAATTACTAGTACAATCCACAGAAGCCTTCACTTCTGGAGTCATGTCTACTAATAGAATCTGTGGGCCGGTTGTGGAATAGTTTCTGGATGAATATGAGAGGTTCCTGCAAAATCCAAAGGATACAACACTGTTAGTTGTGGAGCTAGTAAACATCATAGACCAGTGAGAAGACAAAGCGTCGAGCAGTAAACTGTAGTTTTGATTGTATTTCGAAGTTATGCATATTTCAAAATGAATCATGAAGAAAATAAAAGACACATTAAGCGAAGAAAATTTTCTTTCATACATTTATTCCCCTTAATGAATTTGAACAATGCAAGAACTACAGTTTTAGCAGAATAAAATGGTACCATCTTTTATTTCGTTGCCTTCTCGTCAGCTGCTTACATGGCAAAGACATTATTAAATATATCTACAACAACAATTTTAACATACTTGCACAGAGTTCAGTTTAAACAAAAAATCAATCGATCAATATACGCATACACTAAAAATATATACATATATAAATATGCAATATTAACCACTATTCCGAACAATAATAATCAAACACAATGGAAACTTTTAGCATTTCACATTCGGAGGAAAGAGAGGTGAAATTATCCAGTCTACCTTCAGCTTGATTACAAAGGTGAAAATATTGCAGCGATTATCAACAGAAGGCTGAGTACATCACTAGCCATAGCGTATCCTGCAGCTAAGCTCGTTCCCGTCTATCGAACAACTTACTCTTTGGTGCAATCGAAAATCGATAGATATCCTTCTCATGTTACCTCCAACTGTGTATACAAATTTACATGTATCTGCGGGAGCAGTTACATTGGAAGGACAGAAAGAAGGGCATATCTACGATTTTCCGAACATGTACCAAAAAGCTTACGTCTAAAGGGAACAAATGCTTTAAATAGTGCCATCACCAGGCATCTTCTCGACACGGGTCATGAGGTGGACGTTGAAAAATCGTTCAAAATTATCAATAAGCAAAATAGCTCCATTCTCCTTAAGTTTGCTGAAGCCATTTCCATCAAGCGCATGAAACCTGATTTATGCGTCCAGAAAGAAGCGGTTATCAGCCTTTCTTTGCCCTGGTAACTGGATAATTTCACCTCTCTTTCCTCCGAATGTGAAATGCTAAAAGTTTCCATTGTGTTTGATTATTATTGTTCGGAATAGTGGTTAATATTGCATATTTATATATGTATATATTTTTAGTGTATGCGTATATTGATCGATTGATTTTTTGTTTAAACTGAACTCTGTGCAAGTATGTTAAAATTGTTGTTGTAGATATATTTAATAATGTCTTTGCCATGTAAGCAGCTGACGAGAAGGCAACGAAATAAAAGATGGTACCATTTTATTCTGCTAAAACTGTAGTTCTTGCATTGTTCAAAAATTTTCTTTATCGACGGAATCATCTTCAGAGGCTGTACAGTCGTATCTATGTAACAACAGAAGACAAGGGCCAGGCAACAGATCGTTTTATTATGAAAATCAACACGTATTTATACATATTTCACATACATTATATAGACAAGCGCAGTCATCTGATTGGTTGTTTATCAGAAGTTAGGCAGACAAACGCAGGCTTCTGATTGGTTGTTTCGGGATTCCTTGACAAATAGAGTTCTCTATCTGCGAATCATATTTTGCCACGTTAACTTTGCTGTGATTGGTTGTTGACTCAGCCTTGTTCATATTTTCTCACGGCCCATATTAACGTAGCTTAGTGTCAACCAATCGGCTAGCAGCCTGCTCTCACCACATCTATACTTACAAAAATATATAGTGGTCTATTATTGAGTAATAGGGGGTGACATAATTGATATAATTACTCAGAAGTGGCTTTAGAAGTAAAAATTAAAAGTTGTAAATTACATGGTACTCAACGGAACAAAGGTACAAGTTTCATAAGGTTAAAATTGCTCTTGAGTGAGAATAAAGGTATTTGGGTGTCATTTTAACAAGTGTGAAGAGGGTGGGAAATGTACAGAAGGAGAATATGAGAGTGATAATAGTGAATTAATTGTTAAAGTAAAAGCAAACTAAAAGTAAAATAAAAAAAGAAAAGAAATAATCAAATTTTTTAACGATTAGTGAAGAGGTTAGGACCAAGGTAGAATAAGAGACTGGACAAACTTTTTCTGTATACAGGGTTGTATTGATGAATTGCCAGCGCCTCCGCCATACACAAAAGCCGAAGCCTGACGCCCTTTGTACCATTTGGCTTCACTTTGTGTGTTAATCTGGTGGAGATTCGTGGCCTGAGTTCACCAAATGCTCAAGAATAGAGCTAGTTATTGTCTTGCATTGTCCCTTTGCTAACCATGCCAGATAATGTTCAGAGATGCGTTTGGAAAACGTGCGCTTTGTGCGGCCGATATAACTAGCTCCACACGAGCAGGTGAATTTATAAACACATATTGAGGTGGCCCAAACGGTAGTTTATCCATGACGCATCCGTAGATCATTTGTCGGCTGTAGAAATTGATACGTAGCTCAGCCATAAAGAAAGGTTTCTTTAGTGATCTGCTTAAGCGATTCTTCAGGATCTCAGCTGCGGTATCACCTTTAAATTCAACACTCATAAATAGCAGTTTCTCCGGCACCGTCTGGATTATTTCAGGCTTTTCTCTTAACTTCATGTTTTTCTCGATAAGTCTTAGAGGATATCTATTCTCTATGAGAACTTTTCTGAGTCGCTGCAGTTCCCCATCGATGTATCACTTGAATATATCCTTCTTCATCTTGAGGATAAGGAGCCGATTAGGTTTCTATTTCTTCTCAAAAGGACCCAACTATGGAAATTCGTGTACTGGCCATTCCATGTTGGTTTCCTGTAGATTGATCATTGAAGAGAACCATCAGATCTCCTCTTTAGAAAAGCATCCAAAAAATGGAATTCTGAGTTAATCTCTGATTCCGACGTGAACTCGATGGCATGATGGCGGCTATTGAACTCCTTAGTTATCAATTCGATGTCGGTATTGTCGTCACATATGATGAAAGTATCATCCATGTATCTTTGGTACAGATGGAAACTGTTGATAGTAGGCCGTAAAATACTATTCTCCAAACTATTCAAGAAGCAGTCTGCAAGTAAAGGACCCAATGGTGACCCCATTGCCACTCCATCTCTTAGTCTATAAATCGTGTTGTTGAACTTGAATTGAACATTCTGAGTGCATCTCAAAAGTATTTCTTTTAAGTAGTGGATCGGAACACATACGTCTACATTATTATCCTCAATGAATTTGTATATAAAGCAGATAGTTTCAGTGAGGGGAAAGTTGGTGAAAATTGGAGTGACATCCATAGATATCATTTTTATTACGGATATATTAGCGTCATATATTGAAACGAATATTAAAAAGAATCAGAATAACTATGATTGCAGGGGATAATACTCATAGGTAGCAGGTTGTCTGCAAGATATTTCGCAGCAGCTTGACTAGGGGAATTTGTCATAACCAAGATTGGAGGTAGTGGAAGGTACGCATTCTGTGTATTCGGCAGACATCTTCACTAATCGTTAAAAAAATTTGATTATTTCTTTTCTTTTTTAATTTTACTTTTAGTTTGCTTTTACTTTAACAATTAATTCACTATTACCACTCTCATATTCTCCTTCTGTACATTTCCCACCCTCTTCACACTTGTTAAAATGACACCCAAATACCTTTATTCTCACTCAAGAGCAATTTTAACCTTATGAAACTTGTACCTTTGTTCCGTTGAGTACCATGTAATTTACAACTTTTAATTTTTACTTCTAAAGCCACTTCTGAGTAATTATATCAATTATGTCACCCCCTATTACTCAATAATAGACCACTATATATTTTTGTAAGTATAAATACGACTGTACAGCCTCTGAAGATGATTCCGTCGATAAAGAAAATTTTCTTCGCTGAATCTCTCGTATATTTACTTGCCTGGATATGTATTTTCTGAGGTATATCTGATATAGAGGGCGCTGTTTTCCTACTGTCACTTTTGCATGTCTTTCTGTATTCCTCCCACCCCACTTATTTGTTTATCAGCTGACTTTCTCTTACCCTACTGATGACCTTTCTAATCTTTTCGTTAGCTTTTTGCTGTCTCAATTCATCATTGACACTAGTGCTTTTCAAGGTCATCCTGAAGCTTTGTCAACTTTTATTTGACTGTTGTTTTGAGACTTTAAGAGTATTATTACAAACGTCCAGTGTTCTCTTGTCTTTTGCGGACCGGTATTATTATTGTTGACGCGTGTTTAGGACAGATTGCCCAGAGCATTAAAGTCAGTATTCGCTCATAGTGTACTAGGTCATAGTTCTGGTCATAGCAATATTGTGTGACGTAGTGCTGCTGCATATGAAGAAAGAACCAGTTCTTTATATGTTTTCTTCATTTCTTTCAAGAATTGCCCGGCGTCTTGTTGAAAACAAATTAAATATGCACACGAGTTAATGTAGTGATCATATGATATTTCATGATCAAAACAATGGGAAATGCAGAAGAGCTCAAGCATTTTTGATGAATGGAATTTCTGATAGTCCAGTAATTTAAGCAGGCTGCCGTTGGGACGTTATATCTCACCATGCTGATGTTACACCACTTATCACTTCAGGAACAATTCTTATTGGTGAATCAAAGTGTGTAAAAATTTCATTATGACTAGTTGCACTAGAAGTTATAGATTATACAGCATATGAAATGGAACAATGTTGACTTTTCTGTAGCACACCGAAGTAAAAGCTAAGCAACCAAGGTCAATCTATTCAACTATTTCCCAATATAACTGTTATGTACTGCTGAGTGGTTAATAGTCCTGACGCGGAAAGGGGAAAATCAGAAGACCACCTCGTTCACGAGGATACTCGTATTTTCCAAACAAGGAAAGAAATGACTGTCACACAAGTGTGAGATTGGAGGGGTACGTAGTGTACGAAATGTGTGAACAAGTGTATATAAAAGTTTACAAAGCAAAAGTATGTATGAAATGACTAATATAAATGAACCAATAAGATAGACAGTAGTTTTTTCTTACCATCATTGGATTCTGATTGGTTGTAATGTCATGTGATAACAAGGTCATTGTTTATCTAGTTAATGGACAGACAAAGCATATTGTGAGTTATAATGAAATATCGATCAATGTACACATAGCAAAATATATCAAACTGTCGAAACCAAAACAGACATCATGTGACTACATAACAATAACATTTAATGCCATGATTATTCGACGAATAGATGTTTGGATCTTGTTTCCAGTCGTTACTGAATATATCTCAAATTATTTGGTAGTGGATTAAAAATGGGTTGAGAATGAAGCCATAAACACTTATCAAATAGTTTCTCCAGTAAATATTAACTACAATATTAAGCGAGAGGACGACTATCTTCAGTGTAGATTTCTCCAAGAACCAACATCAGGTAGGGAATCATTCTAGCTTATAAGAACGTTCAGTGTCGACCCAACTCGGTTGGTCATCATCAAAGTATGGCTTCATTAATACTTCCCAACTCTCTCCTTGCATCTCATCAGGTAGAACCAGAAATCAGTATAAAATAATATATGCTCGCACAACCAAGTATAGGAACTCAACGATACCATATTTGGCCCGTGTTCTAAGTGACAGAGACAATGTTAGGCGTGAAACCTATGACTTGCTTTGTGGTTAATAACATAATTTTGGCCCTTGTTTTTTTCCCCCTTACACTCTCTTATTTGTACTCTATAGTGAACAACCTTCTTAAACATACTTAGCTGCTTAAAATTATTATCATTGGCTTACATTTTTATTCTTTATTCTATTCCTTCTTTGTACATCTACTGGGTCTGACTATATTATCGCTATGATTATTAAAAATTGTCCCGTCTTTAACCATCATGTAACATTAGTTTTGTGGTTGTTCTTTGTTCGGCACTATTTAACTGACAATCTTGTTTGTTATTGCCACTATCACCATCTTAAAAATTTTGTATTATGCATGATTCCTCACACTGCCACTACAAACAAACCGCATTAGTACTGACAAAAAAAAAACCGGATATGTTTATCTTATGATTGCTTAGCGTTGCTCAATCAAATTAACTGATCATCTTGGCTATAAACATTTTTAAGAACATCTCATAATTTCCCGTATGACTATAGCTGTTACTGTTCACCACGCATACACATACCGTAGCTTCCACTAACCAATACTGAAACATTTTTTTTTTCATTGTTTGTGTTTATCTTCCTTTTTACTTGGTATTTTTATTTGCATTTTTTGTTATTTCTGTGTTTCTTTTTTTTTTTGGTTTTTTTGTTGTTTTTTTTATATATATTTTATTTTATTTTTTTTATAATACTCCTTTTAAATGTACGATGAAATTAGATGCAATATTGTAGATATGTGCTGAAAATTCCACACTGTACCACAAGTACTGTTTCTGGAATAAAGCGAAATTGTTATGTTATGTTATGTTATGTTTACATTTTGTCTCATGGATATTTGTTTAAAATGCTGAGATGTCTTATTCCTCGTTAACACTGGCCCTCTGAAGACCTCAGGCTACTATCATTCTGTCAGGTATTACTTTGTCCACCAATTTCCTATTATTCATCTTGCAGACAAAAAGATTTAGATTTATGAAATATGTCACTTGTGGAGAGGAGAAGGAAACATTCAGTACGTTTCTGGATAACTTGCCAAGTAGTCGAGGTGGTTCACTTGAGAGTAGGGTAAACATATTCCCAGGACGACACTTTCACTACCGTAGTTATGTGCCAATCAAATATAAAAGAAATATCATTAAATTTTTTGTGAACAGAATAAGAAAGATACGTACGGAAGATCATTTACAAAAGGAGTTCTGATATATTCGTGGTTCCTTGATAGAGAATGGATACTATCCGAATATTTTCACTGGGAGACATTTGAACAAAAACGATCGAAAACCTCAGACGATGTCTCCACGGAAGAAATCAATATTTATGAAGTTTATACTTAAAACGGACTCTTTAAGTGATTCATTGTTCCATTGACCACCAAGAGCTATACGGAAAGCGTTTTACGCAGCAAACCTAGTAGACGAATAATCGCATCCCAAAATAAGGATAATCTAACTAGTTCTACCACAGCTATGTGTGTTAATCATGTCAACTGATCTTGTGGAGACAGTTTTATTTTGGGTGCAACACTAAGCAGTTTAGCCAGTGTATCACCGATCATCTCCTATTGTGGTATGGTGAAAGAAAGATAAAAACCATACCGAATTCTGTTTTGTTGGATTTAGTTGATAGTGGGCAGTCGGTAGACAAGATAAAAGCAATCAAGTAGATTCATCACATCCTATTGAATCTTTCTAATAGTCTTCGTATCAGTCTACTGCATATGTCTGAGGCGATTGACACTCGAACTATTAAGCGCACACTATTTGTTCAGAAGAAGTTCGTACAAATACTATTTCTTCCTTTGCCAGTGAAGACCTAACCAACTGATTATACCACCAACACCCCGTACATATTTCTAACCTATTTTTCATTTTTAATCAATCTTTTATTACATGGAGGATTTCATCATGAGCTGACATCAGTTAGAGAACCACTGGAAAACCTGGGAGTATTGGACAGCTGTTTCGTCCTAGTTTGAGACTCTTCATAAGAACGAAACAGCTGCCCAGTACTCCCAGGTTTTCCAATGGTTCTCTAACTGATGTCAGCTCATGATGAAATCCTCCATGCAATAAAACAAAATCCCTACAAAACCAATACTTGAAAATTAATCTGATGATCAATAGTGACTGGCCTATTCAGGTAGTTAACCTGGGGTTCTAGTGGGAAGCCGTGACCAGTAGGGTACAGCAGGTTGAAGATGATGAGGCAGTAACTCATCGAAGAAGACATTGCGAAGTGGTCGCGCTATATCGTGAACTGGCAGAAGTTAGAATTCAAGGACCATTGGATCGGGTCCCAGTGGCTCAATGGTATACGAGCTCGCCTTGTAACCAGAAGGTCCTGGGTTCGAACCCTGGTGGTGGGTGCGTACTGCTGAGGAGTCTCAAACTAGGACGAAACAGCTGTCCAGTACTCCTAGGTTTTCCAGTGGTTCTCTGACTGATGTCAGCTCATGATTAAATCCTCCATGCAATCAAACAAAATCCCTACAAAACCAATATTTGAAAATCTTTTATTAGTCTTATTGTATCTGCATCAAATTTGCCTCCCCTACAATCTAGCATTGTGTATTCATATTGTTTTTATTCTAAGGCTTTATATGCATCTATTGAAACATTTGTTTGTATAACTGTGTTGTGTTTCACTATCCTTCTGGTCACAGATCACTCCATTTTTCATTATTTTTGATGACAGAAATATTGTTGTTATTACTATAACTAATTACACAATTTATGTGTAGAATCGTATCGTCCCATTGACAAATCAGCACGATAGGCGTATATTCCTTTGATAAACCTATTAGCATTAAACAGTGAAAGGTCAGTCGAAACAATATCGTTTTGTTTTTCATTCATTGGGAAATACAAAAACTTCTGTAATAATTGGTTTATATTTAATATTTGTGTGTTATATCTACTAGAGTCTGATAATATCTAATTGGGAACAACACTGTTTACTTACACGTGTCGTTCTGACTTTTACCAAGGGTAACTTCAATGCTGATCCAGATGGAAGTACTATGAAAAGACCGCTGTCATGAATCAGGCTGCTGTGACCTTAAAAATTAGGTAACAGAATCATTCTTGAGACTTTATATATCAGATGTTCGACGTCAGTACTAAAATGAATACTCATTTTTAGTAATAATTTACAGCCATGCTCTAGAGTAAGATTTAACAGGAAAGCTTAATCACATACTTGGAGTCATCCATCATAGTTTATAATTGATTAATAGTAAACAAAGTTTTTATCAGCTTACATACATTTTCCAAGACAGATATTGTCGTAAAGCAAAATCAGTTAGAGAATTACGGATAGTTGATTCGGTCCAGTCTGTGTCTCTTCACCAATGTTCACTCAGATACCTACTACAGGTTGAAACTAGGAATTTCATTTTACGTGGAGCATATATTTTCATCCAACCAACTGGCTGAAATCCAACGCTCATGCCTATAAAATCACGATATTTAAATTACTTACGAATTTGTCAATTTAGATATCTTATACGTGTCTTTTAGCCAATTGCCTTCATCCTTAAGACAATACGTCTATTTACAAAAGTTACATCGTATTAACCCCGAAAAGTGGATTTTCGTCTTTCCATCAGCATATTTTATTCATCAAAACAATATTTCCAAAAAGTAAATCTCACTGAAATACCATTCTACATTAATAATAATAACTGACTATACAGTAAGCGATCATATTACAATGCAATTATCCTTTTTTGTGCTAAAACTAATTATTTCTCTATTCAAATTTCGCAGTATTGACTGATTAATTATGGAAATATAATTTGTGTAGGCTTTCTGTTTTACAGTTATATGATGACCTAAGAAAGACTTAATCAAGAGTCTTACATACCAACAACTAACATATTCAGAGCTGGAAAAAATTCAAAAAATATATCATTTGTATAGTTGGATAGGTTTGTCACTCATTAAAATTATGAATTCCACTGATTATTATTTCATGCATGTAATAGACTATAAACAAGTTGTTTGTCTATTGGAATTGAACCCAGGATACTGCTGCTAATTTTAGTTATTATTATTACTATTATTAGCCTCGTTAATGCCTTTATCAAACTCGACTAGCCAAGGTTGAACTCATTACCTCGAATACTAGCTTTAAAATTTTTATTATTTTCAACCTTCTATGAGCCTATCCAAATGAAGAACAATTTCTTTTGCAGAAAGTTAAATTTTTTAGCGAAATGAGATGCACAGAGTGATATTCTAACTTAATAAAGACGTGATGAAATGATTTGAGGAACAAGAGTACCCAAATAAGAAATATATTTAAGTGCTTTACAGTAATATTTACTGATGACGTTTCGAGCATAATTACATCAATGCTTATAGTCATATCTAGGTACTCACTCACACAACTTTCTTGCTTTGTTTATTTACATTAGTAAAAGTTGTTTAGACATTTGAACTAAAATCAGTATAAGACATGCGTGAAACAGAAAAGAAGATAAAGTACATTTGGAACGAAATTAGTGTTGTCAATAGAAAACAATAGGATGGGAAATAAGACGAGTGTTGTTAGTCAATAAGATAGAAAATAAGATGTTTTTATAGTAAAATAAATGACTTGTTATAATGGTAGATGATTGGAGGTAATCGGCGGGAAGCCTTGGACCTAGGTTTAGAGCTAGTTGGCACTCATCATCAAGGCGTACATGCAACCTTGGAGGAACTCATATCTCTTCTGAGATTCGAACCGGCGTCACCCATCGCTGCAGTCAGACGTTACCACTGAGCTATTCGGGCTCGTGACTGACCTTCTGTAGGACTGTAGTGGGTACTTTGATTGGACACTAGTAACTAGTATGATGTGTCTAATCCTTTCTTTGGAGCAGACTGAATTCTATCAGTCAGGTTTGCATTGCAAACCTGGGTGACGCGGGTTCGAACCTCAGAAGAGATATAAGTTCCTTCAAGGTTGCAGATACGCCTCGCTGAATGGTAAGTGTCAACTAGCACGAAACCTAGGTCCAAGGCTTTCTCGCGTTTTCCTCTGACCGTCTAAAACCAATGGCCAAATATACGACAAGTAAAACGACCGCCGATGAGATCTCCCCTATCAGCACTGGTTGAGGAGGCTTTTATGCAAAGACTGTAAACCGAGGTTCTACCAATAGTCAAACCGGAAATCTGGATACGTTGCGTATTCGACAGAGTCGTCATAATGAAGCAAACTGATCTAGAAAGCACCCACAAGCTAATCAAGATGTGACCGTTAACATAACCTAGTAGTTTACGAGTCTGTTGAGCTAATGAACTTTATTACCTACTAGATTTGTCAGCCGTCTGTCGTAATCACTGTTCGCAACGACAAATACTTTGATATGATGACACAGTTAACAACCAATAGGGTTCAGCCATCATGAGGTGGGAAATACAAACATCGCGGTATCGTAAGTAAGTGTAGTTGTTTAAAAATTTGGAAATATTATATATATATATATATATATATATATATATATATATATATATATATATAACAGAATGTTTTCAACACTAGTTTGACAAGAGAAAGAGAATCAGAGAAATAATCCCCATTTTCGGATGCCTTAGTCAAACTCACAAGTATGGGAAAATTAGGAACATAAATATATAGGAAGTTAACTCATATATACGGAATACCCTGTTGCAACAGGAACAACACAAAAACACAAACATCATCCAAAAGAACCAAGAAAATAAAAAAACCTCCATGCTTGAGGAGAATAGAAGAGAGAGACTTCACCAACATCTTCCGGGGAAATGGATATCCAAAAAATGTGACTAAAAGATATATGTTATCAAACTAGCACAACAGTATGAAATCATCTTTTGAAACCACAAGGAAAATCAATCTGCGTTTCCGAAATCACTGCCGAAATACTGAGACCTCTCGGAATAATTGTCATTCGCAAATCAACGCGGTGTCTTTACTGAATGCTGTGTAAATCAAAGCACCCAATAAAGAAGACAGAAGAACGCTTCGACAGCTCAAGCGAGTACTCTCTTCATCTTAGTGTCCATGGTCACGAAATAGTAGTTAAAAGACATCACACATCAATTCATTTATATGATCATAAACAACGTAAAAATCTTTGTAGGATTGAATTTGCCTACAGATTTTAGTTCTCACTATAATTACTGACGACACAGAGTCTAGGCTTCGCAATAGTTGAAACACAAGGTGACTTGACACTAATTCTATCCGTTTCTGAAATATAGAGGAAATAATACATTCACATAGAGGTAACAATACAAAAGCAAGGTCAAAAACGTACCGAACAGTAATGGCGTGTAGAACAAAATGGTCAATGAGTTACATTTACATACATACAGGAAGTTAGAATACAACTAAAATACGAGGTCAGCCTGAAGTGGTGGGATTTTGCATTAAAATAACACGACAGACAAGGTGAGGTCTTATTGATTAGTGGGCTGTTATGACGTCAGTTTGTCTGTCACGATTACAAATCTTAGACGGAGGCAACACAAAGGACGTCACGGAATTTCTAGATGCCTGATATTCAGATTAATTTGCAATTAATAGATATGTTGATATTTATCAATCAGTAAACAATGGACCACATGACCAAAAGTTGAATATTGTGTCGACGAGAGAAGAACTGTCAAAACAAGTGAACACAATCATAAAGAAATATACGGGGAAAAGCCGTAACAGTGTTATGTACTCGTCGAGTAGTTAATAGTCCTGACGCGGAAAGAGGGAAATCAGAAGACCACGAGGTTTACGATGATACTTGTATTTTCCAGACAAGGAAAATAAATGTCACACAAGAGTGTGAGTGAAGTGGCACTTAGTGTACGAACGTGAGAAACAAGAATTATATACAAAGTGTACAACGCTAAGTATATATGAAAATGGCTAATACACATGAACCAATAGACAGTCATCTTATCATGATTGGTTGTAATGTCATATGATAACAAGGTCATACATGTTTATTTAGCTAGTGGACAGACAAATCATATTGTCAGTTATAATGGAATATCGATCCATACACACGTAGCAAAATATAACAAACTGTCAAAAACAAACACACACATCAAGTGACTACATATGAAACAGTCAAGGTCACCAGGGAAGACAAATATCTTATTCATGAAGAATTGCGAAAGAAAAGTTCACATTCACAGTAATACTGAAGATGTTGTTCAGAAGGACATTGGAAGCCTTGCATTTGAACCACGCAGCTGATAGAAACAAATATTGCTATTAAAGGTATGAAATGAACTGGCAGAAACCCCTTAAACTAGGTTTTGCGCCTGTTGGCACTCCTCAGTAATTACTATCTGCAGCTTCGGAGGAAATTATGTTGGCATTTCTAGTAGTCTCATCAAAAAGTTACTACACAATATTTAATTATAATTCAGGGTGTGATAGCACTACGATTTATAGGAGAATTAAAAATATAATTTATTTCTCTAGATATTCTTCATATCACACTTTATAAAAGTTTACATAGCCTTTACTTACACACTTATTAAAGTGTACATTAGCAACTACATTTACGGCGCAAATTAAACTAGATGAGTTACCGAAAATATATGCGTGTTTTCCTAGACGATGAGTAATAACAATGGTATATTGCTGAAACGCTTGGAAATGTGCACTCTTTATAAACACTGGATGTTATATTCAATACACAGACGTATGACTGTAAAGAATTGTTGTTACATTGAAATTAATCGTCGCCGATTGGTTGTCACCGTATAGATCACAGCACTAACCAGTCCAACAAGTCTTTAAGTATTTTTCTCGAAACAAGTTGCCAGCTTTTAATTTCTGGTAATATAAATCAAAGGAGACAAATGACTGATTCTCAGCACCAATAATGCAGCGCTAAAATTACTATTCACCACCTAATGATGAAGAAGGAGATCAGGTCAATAAGCTATTCAGAGTTATTAAAAACAGATTTTAAAACTCCAAGATATTTTAGAATTAATAGACAGAATTCTCAGAAAATCAGTAACAGTTTATATTACAACATAACTGAGGCTTAAGACACAGTGTGCAACACAGCAATCGACAAGGGGAATCAGATGATAAGTCCCGGCTGCTGCTTTCGAAGATGCACAGACAAGTACTGAATGTCAGCATTGCATAAATCAGTCAGCGTGGCATAGTCACTACTTACTGATCCATTTGTGTATCTTGCTCCTGCTTTATGTCACAAATAAACCTGTCTGGAAATAACCTATTTCAACTGTTTATTTCTTTTTCTTGCTTCTCATTCCTTGCCACCAATTTAATAAAATGTGAAATCTAGAACCCCTACCATCACTTGTGTAATAATGTACGACCTTTATGGATAATTTTTCACTCTTCCCATTTTGCGAAAATAATAATATTTCTGAAACAGAAACAATATCGGTGAAAAGTTTGTGCATTGTGGAATAGATCACTTGCCTATAATTATGTTTTAATGGTTGTTTACAGATATGAAGTTTTTGATATTAGTAATATTTCGAGTGAGGTTACTGCTGGTGATCGTGTCGACTATTGTGACTATTCTGAACATTTTGTGTTGTTTGATTGTGCTACATATGTTTTGCGTTTTTCAAGCCAGATTTGCTGATAATCAGACGCTTTTTTTATTGACTGTATATTTCGGCTAAAATAATCCAGTGAATGACTGTGTACTTAAACCAATTCTGTTTCCAACTTCTTTTCAAACAATCTTTAGTTTTCTCAATAATTTCATCATCAGCCCATTTCGAATGGGCATCTTTAATTAATTAAAATATTGTGAGTCATCTGTAGCGTTGAAGGTTCGGAAGAAGTACCTGAAGTATAAGGCTATGCTTCATGAAACAAGGCGTACTTTGGACTTCTTGAACAATTTCATAGAATCAAATCACTGTCTTCAAGTTTACTACAAGTCTCTTTGTCGAAGCAGTTTGTTGCGGACTAAACAGCTAAGCTCGTTTATATGCGAATAAAAAGGAGAAATACAAACCAATACATAAATGTATGTCTGTAGAGAGGAATTCAGTCCACACTAAATATTATACATGTAAAAGACAGTTAATTGGTGAGTTATAATTGTCTCTAAAATACACAAGTAAAGATGTACAGAATTGTAATGATGAAGTAGACTTCTTTTTGGTATGCAGTTGCTCACTCCAAGTAAGAGTAAGCCAAAAGCCCGAGGGCAACTCCACTATGGAGTTATACTCTACCACGGTGCCCAAGTTTTATTCTTAGCTCGAGCGTAGTTGAGGATAGAAAAGGAGACTGAAGCAAAGGATCCGAATGTGGATGTACAGATCAGGTACGAGCTAGAGATAATTGGCAATAGTGGAAAGCAAGAAACTGGAGGGGGAAGTCGTGTCCTCCGTACTGAGATCTGAACAAGATCGTGTCCTTATTCAATCTCAACTAACAACCATGATGTTCAGTGAATTCATTATTTTTAATATTTTACAATTAACGTATAATTTGATATTTTTGGACCTCCACAATTTCATCCCAACAAGAAGACGCTGAAACGACATGCATTAAACCAAATAGACTCTTAATCTACTTATATACAAGCGAATGAAATGGATATCACCCACAGGCAATATGCAGTAGATTAACTGCCAGAAGATCTTGGAACGCCTTTTATGGAATGCGTTACTCAAGTTATGAACGAAAAGCACATAAGAAGCAAATAGAACTTATGAAAGGACTTGAAGGCAAGCCAGAGGTTAGTAAATTTCCGGTAGATTCTAAAAGGTACACCCACAATTTTAGTATTGCTCAATTGAATAAGGTGCAACTTGAAGTACTTTCTCTTGGTCTTAGACTTTTGAGATGGACGGAAACGAGCCAATCACTTAGATACTGACACTGAATATGAATACCTATTTAGTCAGACAAGGGATCTAGTTCCATCATCCACCCGGGAACTGGAACGCTTCAAATCCAGTCTAGTAAATTATTGTTATCAGTAGAAGAACATCAAATACGACAGTGAAAGTTTCCTAACCAAAGAGCACAGAAAAAATCTAAAGAAACTGATAAATTACAAAAGAATGATAATCACAAAGTCAGATAAAAGACCAGGAATAGACCTCCTCGACAGAAGCGACTATATCGAAAAGATGAATGATATAGTGAAAGACACAGAAGTTTCAAAAACTTGAGGAGAAGAAAGATTTCAATAAAAAAACAGAGACCTAGTTAACCAGACGTGTGGAGAAACTGAAGAAGGAACAGGTATTTCCCGAAAGTTTATATGAAGAAATTAGGCCAACGGGCAAACGCTAAGATTGTATGGCCCGCCTAAAATTCATAAACCAGGAGTACCATTAAGACCAATACTTGATATGCGAAATTCTCCCTACCTTGATCTAACCAAATGGTTAGCGAATATTCTCAAATTTTTGCATGAGCAGATAGTGAAACATAGTGTCTAAGATGTATTTGAATTCGTAGACAAAATCAATGATATTAATATCAACAATGAAAATGTGACATCTTTGGACATACCATCTTTATTCACAAATATACCTCTAGTAGAAATGGTTTGTAGCATATGCGCACAAGTTTATAATAAGTCGATAAATATTGGCATTCCAAAGGAAATTCTAAAAGAATTGTTATTAAGGTGCAACATGAATGTAAATTTTAAATTTCATGTCACACTTTACAGACAAGTGGACGGAGTGGAGATAGGCTTTCTGTTATGTCCCATGTTGGCACATTTCTTTCTAAGCAAACTAGAGAATGGTTCTTTGAACAACCTCGTCCGAAAATTCTCATTTTATAACCGGTATATGCTTTGTAATAATGATTCGGATAGGAACACAACAATAACTCAACTCAATGCAATACATTCTGCTATGAAATCCACGTGCGAAGAGAAATCCGAAAATAGAATTGCCTTCCTATATGTCTTCCTCACAATAAAACCAGATGGTAGTACAAAGAGAAATTTGTATAGGAAAAGCACATGGACAGGATAATATACATAGCCTCGTCCCTCTCTAGTACAAAAAACATTTATTAAGAACCCTCAGCCACAGGATTACAGCTGTATGCTCAGAAGAGATAATTGGAGATAAACTAATGATTGTATATGATACCTTTATCGAAAATAGCTATCCAGACAAATTCATCAGGAAACATACGACTAAGAAAGTTGAAGGGGATTACTCACTGTCCGCAAACAAGAAGCCTTTATACATACGACTGCAATTCAAGGGTGATACACCTAGTGAAATAATTACGAAGAAGTTAAAAAATAGGTTCAAAGAACTTTTAATGCTGGCAAACTACAAGTCTTATTTTCTACACCACCGATGGTCATTCCTCAATTGATAGATGAAGTACCTTGACTAACCACTTCAAATTGTATCTATCAATTCAACTGCCTTGTGGAGCGAGCTATATTGGCCGTTTGATTTCCTCGCGCTAGGGAACATATACCTGTGTGGTTAGGTAAAGATGTAGTTAGAAGCATCAATAGCTCGATATTACAACACCTGATCCAAACCGGCCACAAAGCCAATATTGAAGAGACCTTCTACACCATCTGTCAGGTACCAAACAAACTGCCGAAAAAATCCAGGTGCGGCATACTCCAAACAGCAGGGGCTATCGCGATTTGCATGAGCCAACAGTGCTCTGCGTGTAGAAGAAACAGGTCCAACCACCATTACTGTCCTGGCCTGCTGTAGAGTTAGCAAATTCATAAATACCTCATTACATCGGCCTTTTTGGTATTGACCCTCCATCTTGTACATATAAATTCTCCTATCCCTTGTCAGTACACTTGCATTAACTAACCTTATTTTTTTATTGAATTGAAGTTTTGATTTTCCCGTCGATTGATTGGACCGAAGTGCTCGGTCTCAGGTTGACATGTCGGCTTCTTGTGTAGATGCTTCGACGATGTCTGGGCATTTAATTAGTATACAAATGCAGGTACATCCGGCTGACGAGTCCCAAATAGGACGAAATGCGCATCCTGGATTCCACTGCTAGCCACCATCCACCAATTGTATACTAACCTTATTTTTTCTTATTTAAACGTAGTAATTACCTTACACTGGCACACATACAAGCACATAAAATTCAACCCCAAAAACTCCTTTCTATCTACCCCCGACCTTGACATTATCACTCTCACCTCTGAAGTTTATAATCAACATGAATCGAATGTAATATGAGCATGACTCAGGAGAATTTAATATATATGCGTTGTCATTCATAATTATTTACTTTGTAATATTGGTGTTCAGTTTAGTAATTTGAGGATGGAAGACTAGCAAATAGAAGTGATTTCATGTCACTCCACGAACTCAAAAATATATCATTTCGAATCTACACTGAACGTCGTTAGATAGTATGTACCACTATTTATTTAATTCAGTAATAAGATGTTCATACTTCTGGAACATGTCTGTTAAAATGATCCACCTCTACTGATCTTTTTTATATAGGTCATTCAATAAGTAAAACCAAATTTCATAAACATACAATTTCTGTTTCATTCATAATTATTTGCTATTTTTAGGCAAATAAGTTATTCACTTTGCCACTAAAACGTTTACTCGCCCATGTTTTGGTCCGTTTGTAACATTAAGATGAGCTATAATATAAGCTAGTTATCCTGCTACCTCGGTATCCTAAAAACCGTCTCCGGAAATATTAAGAATCGTTTCTTTTCACTATCTTGCAATGAATATGACCCATACTAGAAAGTTAGTACTTAATTTACAGCCAAGTATACTAAGCAGCAGGAATTACCCTTACAGTATAACTGTGAAATATATGTATGGGAATTGAAAAGTAAGTGAGATTTACATTTAGTTTAACTTATACATTCAAACTACCACTAGCATGTTATAAAGACAGAGATTATCAACTGTTATTCGGTATACAATACGAGCTGGAGGTAAATGAACTGATAGCGCTTCATCAAAATCAGTTCCTGTTCAGAAGAGTAGGTTTTATCTACGTGAAAATATATGAACTAGGCTGATTCATTAACCAGTCGCAGCTGATTTCATTGTGGGCTAATATGATTCTCGGAAACATGGCTCCTTTTTTCGTGAAACTGGGAACCAATCAATCAGAAATCTGCGTTTGTCTACTTGAATAAGCTCTAATAATGTACATAAAATATATATAAATACGTGCTGATTTCCGTAATAAAATAATTTGTTGCCAGCCCTTGTCTTCTGTTGTTACATTTGGTGTCGCTGCCTCCAAATATGAAGATCCCGTGGCCAGCTGCGTTTGAAGAAGGAGACATACCGAGCTTCATACGCGACTTCGAGGCCGTCGCTGAGCTGGTGGGTGTCAAGGAGCAGGCGGCGAAGGCAGTTGTCCTGGGAACGCTGTTGAGTGGCCGAGCGAAGGCGGCATATGGCAGCATAGATAGGTCAAATGGCAGAGCGTCTTGGAAGAAATTGTTTGAACGATTAGTGTCGGAGTTTGACAGCGCAACAGACAGACAGCTAGCAATGCAGCAGTTACGGTCAACGGCGCTGGGACCTGCTTGGGACCCGCTAGTGTTGGCGGTGAAATTGACTAATCTACTTCGACGTGCGCTTCCCACTTTGGATGAAGAATCAGAAGCGTAGTTACTGTCTTCCCAATTCATTGAGAGTGTCCCAGACCACATTTCTCAGCGATTACAGCTGGTTAACGCAAAGCAGCTGATGGATATTAGTGGGCTGGCGAAGATAGTCAGACAGCTGATGAGCACAACTATAGCCGCTATAAAGCAACCAAAACCAAACGAATACGAGCAGAAAATTGAAGTGTTGCAGCGGGAAGTGGTGGCGTTAAAGTTGGGTGATAGAAAAGACTGATGTTTTGGATGCTGTACGCCGGGATGATGGAAATTTTTTTAAATTTTATTAATAGCTATTTATTTCAAGTATTCTGAGGATTCACGTTAATTTTGCATCTGATCAGGAGCCAGGTGGTATTTTGTTAAGCATTTCATTTGTCTATGTAACATCATTAGCTTCAGATATATGCGAAAAATTTTTAGGATATATATAATACGATATTGTAGATAAAGGGATATAATCTCAAATCTGTCGTTTCTACTTCGATTTCACTGGGCGAACTGCACTTCAGAATGCTGGAAAACAGAATCTATCCGGAATTAATTATATAAACAATAACACGCAATCTATGGTGCTGGACATAAAACCTAAAAAATATTGCAGTTTCATTGAAAGTAGGTGCTAAAATGAACAACGAAATCATCCTTTCACATGACAGGAGTATCACAGCGATAGTAGTTATGTGGCGGATCTTAGACTTTGCTAGCCCAAGTTCGAATAGAAATAAAAAATACAAAATCCGTAAAGTTACTGGAAGAATATATTAAAATTTGTTACCTGGGTTATTACAAGGCCCAAATCCACCATTAACTTAGTAGACTCCATAATTATTGTGCGAAGACTGCTCCAATATCAATATTGCCAGAGGTCGACCTAGGTAACTTAGGGATAAAATACGGCGTCCCTGCGAAATTTTGAAATAGGCAACAGTAAAGAGTAGACACCCATTTCAGATGATCTTGAAACAGCCGATCAAATTCTTCTAGTTGAAAAGTGGTACTTAATTTACAAAGAAGTGTATCTACGATATACCTAATAAAAATGAATCATATAGGGTATATATCTCTAATATGCTGCAAAAACTGGTTCCAGATTCTCATAGAAGTGTTTATAGACATATCAAACCAATGTATTCTATATTTCTCCAGCTGTAGCAGATACTGGTTACATATATGCAATATATCACTATGGGAGAGCTTCGATTTCGAGAAGGAAGTGTCTAGAAAAATCACCAAATATGTACGACTTGCCGACTTCCCCATATAAAGTGGTTCCATTTGAATGTGTAACCATCAATAGCCCGGCAGCACTTTTTCAGAGTTATTATCCCTTCACATATGAGTGTTTTTATTCCCCCCCCCCCTATAAACCCATTTTCCAAAGAGAAGTCAAAAACCAAATCTCGGAGACATTTTCAATGAGGATTTTGATAAGCAACCATTGGTAATGCTGAACTATCTGATTGGTCAAACCAAGGTCACTTGACTTTGGTGTCTATTATTTACTCTTGCCTTGAAACAGAAGGTAGGTAATTAGAATTGGCCGATGGCAGTTGAGATGGTGGAGAAGACGGAGAAATGTAAGCAGAACTATATTTTAATTCAAACCACGAGGTTAAGTTCGAAGTACAGAGATTCTGGTTAAAACAAAGTAATGTACAATATGTTCACTTCTCACATAGTCTTAAAAGTTGGATAAGTTTATTTTTGAGGTCTCCATAGTAATATTTCTGCATCGTTTCAGAATCACACAAATTAACAAAATTGCTGCAACACATTTTATGAAAAATCGACTTTACAAAGTAAGTGGCGTGCATCGCAAATTGGGAAAATTAAATTAACTACAGCCTTATGAGTACAGGTTAGTTTATTGTCAAATAACTTCACCTTAATTGTTGCATCTTCATATATTATTACTAGGACAGATTTGAAATACTTGAACTTGGAGGTTTTAAAGCTCGTGACAATACATAAAGATATTGATAAGAATAAAAACCAGTTAGGGTTATTGTTGTCAAGACATTTCAAAAATGTGATGAGTAATGAAATTGTAACTAGAGGGGGGTGAAGATTGGTAAGAGGGTAGTGGTGAGGTGTTGTCGAGATACATATTTATTAATGCATAAAATAAGTTTAACAAGCGTAATCCAGTCGCTTAATAAGATGAATAGTTTAGTGAGTGAGTTGTGATTAGGATGCACATAGAAACAAAGGAAAATATGGAATTATGCAAGAGTTCTAAAACTTACAAATATTTTAAGGAGTTAGAAAGGAGAAAAAACGAACACACAAGCACCAAGTCAGTAGAATTCAACATGGTTGTTACCATGATGTAGAAGTGTTTGGATGATTTACTTTTGTATACATAAATCTGGCTTTTCAAACTGAATGGCTAAGGCTTCAGCAATACAGTTGTGGCTGTATAGAGAGTGCGATAATCGAACATCTGGTCATTCCATCTCAACAAATACCTCCTTCAAAATAAGTACATATAATTGCGATTGTACAGTTAAGTGAATGAATTCGCCGAAAAGAGACTCTTCGCTGAACTACGTGTTTTGTTTTCATTAACTTCTGCTTTAATTGGACATATTATCTATGCTCTAAGGTAGTACAGTAAGAAGCGATGGATAGAATCACACACTGCTGTAGTTTAAATTTATATTTGAAATTATGCTACATATCATTAAGATTCTAAATTTTATTAGAATGCTGACGAAAACTACTACTTAGTTGCGTTGAATAATTGGCAGTTTGTTTAAATTACTGGGTTACTTATGTTTCTGTCCACAATAATGAGTCAAACTTTCTCGATTTCTTATTACTTTAATCACTCACTCATGTTGCTAGGTAGCAAAATGTGCTCACGTACAATTTTAATTGTGCTTTAACCTGCTGTTATGCATTTCCCGAAGGCGATGAAGAAAATGTGTATCATCAGGAATTGGTTTTTGCATAAGATCGAACAGCATTGAGTCATGCGATACACCAGTATTTTACTCGAGAAACCTGGAAGGACTGTATACACTGAGCAATAAAATGCTCTGAAATTCAGTACACTGTGTTCAGAATAAAGCTCTTAGTCTTAATATTCTACAACGGTTATTCTCCTTCACTAGAAGCTATTTCCAATCAAACAGATATTAGTCAGTCATCCACTTCACTCTCAACCCTAATTGCCCATACACTTATGCTCAACATTCTTATTATTAATTGTACCTAGGATATACGGTTGTTTCGTAGATCTAGTGAAAGTCCATCTGTTTAACAAAGTAGACTGTAAACATCGCACTGGAATTACATAGACTTTTGTGATTAATAACAAGCCTTTTAACCTGTAAGACGAACATCTTTCTCATCAGTGTGATTGAATATGACATCGATTATCTCCACAAGCGGTTTATGATTAAATAAGATGACACAACATTCAAAAAGACTGAAAGCTTGTTGCTAATACGGAAGAGTATTGACTTTGTATCTGGTAGTATGTATCCTGCAAACCGATAAGGCATGTTATCGTCCGATTTACACACAATTATTTATCCGGGAAGTATCACAATCCTAATCGAATGGTTACAGTCATCAAAGAACTCCTTCGAAGTAGCACGTGGTTTCATTAATGACTCCATTCATGGATGTAGGATGAACCCATCGATATAATCCACATAGGCTTCATCCCAGTTTTCGCAACACAACTAAACTGCTAATACCTAGTAGTAATTATCTGATTGTAAAAGAACTCATCAACTTCTTGCTCACGGTGTAGATTAAGTACCGAACAAGTAAATCTACCAGAGCCACTAAAAAGAGAGAAACAATCGAGTTACCTCATACTGGTTTAGGGCTCTTCTACATATATACCTAGCACTCGATAGGTTAAACCAAGTGCTGTCAGATTATGAAACACGTCACTGTTTTGTTGACAAGGTAAGAAATTAAAATCATATTCCCAAACGAGTGACAACTACACAAGGAAGCCTGGAACGCATACCAGGACAGTTATGAGTTTTGGCTTTAACCATCCAACATTAAATAACTCATTACGCCATTGAGAAACATGCACTGAGGGGAACACTGCAAACTTGACTAGTAGTTATGTTAATAGCACATAAGATAAGACGTAACACTGACTACACACTGTGAGATTCATGTACCCTAAAGATGTTCGCTATTTAAACTAATAGAAAATAGGATCAGAAACTTTAACTTACGGAATGTCACACTTTTATACATAAATTAAGACACAGTAGTGACAGTTTTTAAACAGACTACATATCAGCTCTTATTTCACTCAATATGTACTTAACAACTCTGTAATCTGAACACAAAAACCCACTACTGAAGCCCAAATGATGTATGTTTCCAGTTAAAACACATTTAGAGAAATATACCTTTATTAAATTTAAGTTTCATGACAGTACATATGAAAAAATTGGATAGACGAATGCTCTGTATGACAATGATCAAGATTCTTGTGTTATTGAAGGATTGAATTGATCTAGTTTAAGTACAGTCTCCTGATAACTTTCCAATAAGGCGGCAACTTCTTCTCGCAATTGGGTTTCCAAATACTTATCAGCAATTTCTTCACATGCTTTCTTCACTGGATTGCAATTAGAACCACATGGTTTCGCCACCGGAGAAGAGCCACACATTGCATTTGGTCGAACTCGCTAAATTGACATTTACAAAAGTGAAATTAATCAAGAAGAAAATAGCCACACATATTTAAAAAAGTGTGTCAAACCACTAAAATGGGAGAAAGTTATAAGTGTAAATAAACTGAATCTGAGTAACAGTTTATGTATATATTTATATACATACATATATATATATATATATATATATATATATATATATATATATATATATATATAAATATATATTTCACATTATGAAATCCCAGAGAATACTGTTTTCATGCTTTCACTTTAGATGTTCCATTGGAGACAGAATAATATCAATGAGGAATTAACAGTAATCCAAATTACAAAGTCGTGGAAAGAAGTGACTATAGGAGAAGAATGAAACAAAGCAAACTATTCCAGTAACAGAGTTATGATATAATCAACGAAAACAACAAGTATCAATCAAACCCAAGTCCTGGTAGTGCTAAAAAATACACCCAAAAAGCCATAGTTATCTGTTCGTACAACAATTCATCAGAAAGATATTCTTATATATCCATGGATTAAAGCTGTCACTGCAATAAAAACTGTATAATGATTAAAGTGTTCCCACTAGTACAAACCAATCCGATAATTCATAAATTCAATTTTTATCCCTTTTCAACAGCAAATCAAACTAGCAGCACACGTCATCAAGCTGTGAAGTTTTAATGAGTATGGCGATACTGAAATGCGATAAGCAACACAAATGAATGCAATTAGGATTATTCGACCTCAAATATCTTCTGCTTTCACTAAACCGAACAATATCAGTAGATAAAGGTCGGCCTTAAGGACACGAAATTATAGCGGTCAAATAACTAACCTGACTGGTTGTATAACGTCGAGGATATTTTATGAGGACAAAGACTGTCCGACAAAATTAACATCTGGAAGTGATAGCATAAATCTAATCGTGAAATACATCTCCTTCAACAACCAATGGCTTGGAATGTCGATTCTAGTTTCAGCTGTCTCTTATCACAGTCAGTCGAGACAGTTGTTCACTAGAATATGGGTAAATTCAAATAATGAGTCACAAATAGAATGAACAAACTGTCCAGGACTTTAACGATAACCACTGACAAACAGTTACTGTCATAAATCTGACTATTAGCATACAAAAAAATCTAGGGACTCATGAATGTGTATCTATAAACTAAACAAGAGTATAAAATACCTGGAAATGAGCTGCAGTGCGTTTAGCTAGTGCATCAGAAAAGGATTTTACACATTCTGGTGAGCGAGGTAACAAAAACAGTCGAAGAATCTCATATACTCTTCGACTCTGGTAACGATTTAACTTCAGCTTTGTTCTTGCCAATTCTCGGAAGCGTATTGCAGACGATTTTTCATTATTACCTTGTTCATTTTTGATTTTATTAAGGTGTGAGATAGTTTGTATTACTTCCGGAGTTTCAAGACAGCGTTTGCAATCCAAAAAGTCTCTTATACTTTGGAAGTTAGGTGATGGATCTTCAACTGTAAAGACATGAAGAAAGTAATACAGGAATTATATACATACTACCCTAACGACAGTTAACTAATTTATGATTATAAAGTTCTTAACCTGGCATACACCTACAATTTTATCCACTTATATTTCAACTAAAGACACTCAGTAATTGAAGGTCACGTCACCAATAGAGAAAATGGTGGATTATTCATAATATAGTAGAAACGTCCGTGTAAAACATTAATTATTGTGCCGATAACACTGCCTGATGTAATGTTAGCTGTGGGCGGCTCACTACAGCAGTTAGTATGCACTTAAACGTGCAAAGAAGTATTATTACTTCAACAGTAAACAGCAGCAGGTAATTTCAGTCCATACGCTGTCGGGAGCCAGAATAATGGCAAAATAATCCATATAAAATTGCAAGTGAAGCATGCAGGAGCTGAAGATTACCGTCATATGGGTCAGTGAGATTATAAATGCAACCACCAGGGCATTCTCATCATTTCTTAAATTACAAGGCTTATTGGCGCTGTAGACGTAATGGTTGGGATCTGACTATTGACATGAAGGAAATATTCCACAATTGGCCTTGAGAATATGCCAAAGAGAAAACATGAAGTTGTCTGTGAAGCATTTATATGGCTCGATACCGATAAAGTTTTCAGGTATTTTGAGATTACTATTGTAAGTCGCCAGATATTTACTTTCATTATCATCGTCAAGAAAATCAAATACTAGCTAAAATGGTGAGGAAAGGAGTCAAAGGACAGCAGGGTAGAAAAAAGAACGAGGGGTCCTCGAGGATTAACTTGTAAATATACGCATACATTCGTTTTATGTAGGGACATGATTTCTGTCTACTTACTAACTGGTTATTTTATGCTTACTTTTATAATGCCTGTATGATGCAAAGTCTACGTCCTGTCTCTAAAATGTTTCGTATGTTCTTCCAATGATATCAACATTTGTTAGTGGAGTTTGTGACACTCTGTGGAGTGTAAAAGGTGTAAGAGTTAGACAGAAGAGAAAAATGTCATTTTGAGGAGCCTGTAGACCGAGACGAATACTGGGAGTATGTTTGTGTTACGCAAATTAGCTGGTGGTCTTTTCCAAACAACTGAAAACTTTGAAACTGAAATCTCTTTGTAACTTAATGTACGGGTGATTATCCCCGATTCTACCAGCCATTTCAACTAATTTATCTCAATAACCTGAGTTTCTTAGCATATTAGAAACCTATCAGAGACCACTATGCCTGAAGCTCTGGTGATTAGAGGCTGATACTTCATTCGATTATGGCTAAATCATACTGTATTATAGTATTCAATATACTACTCGAGTTAGAAATCTAAGTAATAACAAAAAAAGACAACCATTTAATGATAATTGAAGATGATTTACTGATAATGCTATTTCTACTTCTTACTTAACAGGCAAAGTACAAACACCAACCTCACCTGCAATATCTATAACATCCCACATTGGCACGAAATCGCGGTAGAATGTTTCTAAAAGTTGTGTGGCATGGCCATTGTTTCGAAAAGGTGGGAGAATCAGAACTTGGCTAACTCGTGGACGAAGATTTCTTGGATAAGCATAAAATTTGTAAATAGTCATATAACCAATAAAAGTATATTTCGATTTGCCGTCGGCCTTCTGGTCGACATTTTCGTAACTAGAAAATGAAGCCATTTAGAAAAAAGTTGGTGATTTACATCATATAATAACACCATTGAATATCATCAGTAGGTATAGCGGATGCGCCGTCTATGAAAAACAGAATGAAGGATTCCATTCGTTTGTGATACTCGAGAAATTCTCCAAAACCAGGCATACCATGTTCGATGAAAAATATAGAAAACTTCTTTGGACATTTGCCTGAAAGGCATATATATCAAGTAATGTCTGACGCACCTTTAGCAATTTCATAACTGTGTCTATGGGTCCCATATGATGTGAACTGCGACTCTTCGTCAATTTTCTTGGTGAAATCAGTAAGATTCTTACTGACATCATAAGTGTACACACTAGATAACAGGTGCATAATATCATCAGGCTGGAACATAAAAGACAATATTTAGGCAATAGAACAATCTTACCATAATGCCTTTAGAAAGTTCAGGATTAACTTTTGACGAATAAGAAATATCGATATATGTAGATAAAAAACCTGGTGTGTAATAAATATCAATCTTGAGATTTCGGTATCCGAATATCTGCTCACTAAGATTATTATGAACAACGACTTAAAATTTACTAACCTCTCACCAAATATCTGGTGAGTGAACTCGGGATTAAAGCCTTGTACAGAATTTATAGCTTCTCTGTTATCCACTATTTACAAAATTAAACAACTGATGAACTTGCCTAATTTAAATTGGATAACGTCACAAGCATTCGCACGATAGTCATCAAGAATTCTTGTATGCAAGTCCTCCATGTTATACACACGTCAGAAGCTAACAATTCAGAACAGAAATACGAGATTATGAAAATTTAAAATGTAGAGTTATGATGATATATCAAAAATAACATATTACACAAGGCTTGGACATTACGTCGTGCGTCACAGAAGAGGCAAAGAGAAGAAAGAAGAAGGTATCTGAAGAACAACAGGTCAAGCAACCTGTCATTTTTAATAAGTACGTTCAAGGGACTTTACACTGTATTACTTTCAGTAATAGAAAATTGCATCGCAATCGCAAAGGATTTCAATTCTGAGCTATCTGACATCCCAAGCCACTGAATCACATGACCTTCTAGACCTTACCCAGGAAGTCGTTATTCACCGACAACTGTTAATCCAAAGCCAATATTCAAAGAAGATATCACTTATTGAAGGACTTACACTTTCGCTGAACATACGTAACTAAACCTTACAACCAGTTGGAAGGACACGCAGCACTACAAAGATATTGATGCACGAAGACAATGGTTAAATATCCTCAACTCGGATAGGTCAGATTTCAAATATGTAGACAGAGATTGTATGCATCAAAGCACGCTGAACCTAACCTTCGTACTTAAAAGTTATGTAGGGACGTCAGAAGTGACTCAAATGCTATATACCTTTCCATACATTACCAGCACTCACACAAGTGCATAGATACACAAATTTTCTGACTACTCCCAACGCTTCGCCTAAAAAGTGAGTGAAAGCACAAATTAATATTTCACAAAGTGTATTTGTATCATGACTTCATCAGTACTTCCTTCAATCACAGCGATGTAAATTTTCGAATGAGAGATGATGCATGTCTTCACCTGCTTAAATTCTTTTTTAATCTTAATGGTGTAAATCGGTTCAAGAACACTATCTCACGTGCTATAATAAGGATAGTGTCTTACATACTATAAGATATCCATGTATTTGAAAAAACTGAGAAAATTAGCATAGTTTCTGAAATGACAGAGGTTTGAGTTTCATGTGGATGTTCTTTTGGTGTTGTGGTAAGTGAGATTATCGTACTGTAAAATTCTTATTGTTCTATCATAAACACCGAAATGAAGCTGAGGGCATAAAAAACTCCAAGACAAATACACCGTGCTAAAATAATCTTATCGATAAGTGTACTAAAGTAACTAGCGCCTTAAAGGTAATATTTCTGCCTCACTTAGACTCCCTGATTTCTCTTTTGCCGTAATTCCTCTATCACACCCAGTACGTCTAGTGACATTACACGGACTGGAATGTCCTTTCACCTAATTCAGTTTAAGCAAACAGTACTGCAAGCTATAAATTCACGGATCCAAGCCTTGTCTTGTATATCAAAAGTTGGTCATCCAAGCAATTTCCTAACCTTTACACACAGATGTTGTTATCAGTTAATTTGACGAACACTCATGTGTTTACAGAATCCGACTATTTACTGATTTATTACTGAATAAGCCTGCAAAATTGATACTGTGGTTGAATACATAACTTAAAACATTAAAATGACTGGATTAGTTATCATCGAATAAAGACTGGGTTACATCTGTCTTCAACAGCTTTATATCTTTTGAATCCCAATCAAGTGACGGACAGAGCCATTTGAAACTCAAAAAGAAAAATCCGCCATCGGCAAACTGCATTTCTGGAAGCTCCTTGGACTTTCGCGCACATCGATACGTTGTCTGTCTGTTTTCAACATGGAGCTTTGCACCGATGTGCAACAGTTCAAGTCACCACATTCCATTTAGCACACAAAGCAAGAGAAGAAAGCAGAAGAAATGCATATTAGAGACAGTAGACAGGGATATGAGACGAAAGGAATAGTAATAACGAAGAACAATACAGTTTCATTAGAAATCACAAGTCACAGGGAGTGGATGCATCTGCGCCACTGAGAACGATTGTGAGCCATATCACCAATTGTTTCTAACCATTGGCTTTCACCGTCCTGAGGACCCCAACCAGAAAGTAGTCTACACTTTCCTACGTGACTGGCTTAAACTAACTCTTGTGGATTTTATTGACTGAGGCCATGTTTTCGTTTGACCACCACTAGCTAAGTCTTTTCTAACCTGACCCTATGTCAGCCAACATTGCCCGTTGTCTAGGAAGGCGATTGGTGGCTAGGCATACATAACACATGTCCTAACCATCTCAGTCGATGTAGCTTCACAGCCTCGTCGATTGATTTCCCATCCTTACCTGGTACTTGACGCCTAACCTCAGTACTGCTTACCCTAGTATACCACTACTTCACACGGGAGATGGAACGCAGGCACCTATGGTCAAAGACAGCTAGTCTTTTCACGTCTTCCACTCTCAATGGCCAGGTCTCAGCCATGTAGGAGAACGGAGAGGATTCTTAAGCAGTAAACACGTCCTTTGGTCGTAAGCCGGATATCACGTCTACGCCAGAGACGGCGTAAACTCTTATATGCTGAGTGGTGCTCGGGAAGCACAAACACTAGAGAGCCAGGCAGGCTTTAGACCAGGAAGAGGGTGTATTGATCATATCTTCACCCTCCGACAGATTCTAGAACATAGGCATTCCTACCGGCGTCCAACAGTCATTATATTTCTTGACCTAAAGGCAGCATTCGACTCTGTCGATCGGGAAGTTCTCTGGAGATGCTTGGCTGTAAAGGGAATTCCGAGAAAATATATTGCACTGATTAAGGCACTCTACTCGTACTCATACAGCCAGGTGAGGGCTTACGGCGAGCTGTCATCTGAACTGATGACGACCAGTGGTGTCCGTCAAGGATGCCCATTATCTCCTTTTCTATTCAACTTCATCATAGATGTGTTAATGGACTTAACCCTAGGTGACTTCAGTGACTCAGGGATTGACTTGCTACCAGGGAATAATCTCGTTGACTTAGAATATGCAGACGATATAGTCCTTCTAGGCGAAGACGCTGACGAAATGCAGAGTCTTCTAAACACCTTGAGCCGCAATCTACGAATGTTTGGCATGCGATTCGCTCCCGACGAAATGCAAGATGATGTTACAGGACTGGACTACATCGACGCCTAGTTTAAAAATAGGAAGTGAAGCGGTAGAGCACGTTGACCGCTTCACTTATTTGGGAAGTACCATCAGCCCCAACGGGCTGATCTCTCACGAAATCTCAGCACGAATACAAGGGCCTCGTTTCGCATTTGTTAGTTTACGCCGACTCTGGCGTAGACGAGATGTTTGACTATCGACCAAAGGGCGGGTGTACTGCTCATCAGTCCGCTCCGTCCTCCTTTATGGTTGTGAGACCTGGCCACTGAGAGTGGAAGACATGAAAAGACTAGCTGTCTTTGATCATAGGTGCCTGCGTTCTATTTCCCGTGTAAAGTGGCATAATAAGGTGAGCAACATGGAGGTTAGGCGTAGAGTTCTAGGTAAACAGGGGAAATCAATCGACGAGGTTATGAAGTTACATAGACTGAGATGGTTAGGACATGTGTTACGTATGCCAAGCCATCGCCTCCCTCGACGAGCAATGTTAGCGGATATAGGGTCAGGCTGGAAAAAAGCTAGCGGCGGTCAAACAAAAACTTGGCATCAGTCAATGAAATCCACAACAGTTGGTCTAAGCCACGTAGGAAGGTGTAGACTTCCAGGCTGGGGTCCTCGGGACGGTAAAAATCTATGGTTGGAAACAATTGGTGACATGGCTCAAAACCGTTCTCAGTGGCGCAGATGCATCCACTCCCTGTGACTTATGATCTTCAATGAAACTGTTTTGTATTTCTTTATTACTCCTTTGTCTCACACCTGCTCACTGTTTCTATTATGCTTTTCTTGTACTTTCTTCTCTTGCTTCGCGTGCTACACGGAATGTGGCGACTTGAACTTCCGCACATTTGTGCAAAGTTCTATGTCGAAAACAGACAGAACAGATATGCTAAACGAGCCTTCTGTATCCGTGCTGAGATTTCGTCAGAGATCAGCCCGCTTGCGTTAGCTGATGCAACTTCCCAAATAAGTGAAGTGGGCAACGTGCTCTACCACTTCACTGCCTATTTTTAAGCCAGGAGTTAGTGCAGTCCAGTCCTGTAACATCATCTTGCATTTGGCGGGAGCGAATCGCATGCCAAACATTTGTAGATTGCAGCTCAAGGTGTTCAGAAGGCTCTGCATTTCGTCAGCGTCTTCGCCTAGAAAGACTATGACTGCATATTCTAAGTCGACGAGATTATTGCCTGGTAGCAAGTCAATCCCTGTGTCTCTGAAGTGAGTTAGGGTGGCTAAAATCTAACCTATAGTATTTGCCTGTTACTTGGGAAATATGTACTCGGAAATTTGTCCGCAGTCTGATCAACCAACAGTCTGCTAGTTCATGTAGAGTGGCTTAAAACTGAGCACTGTTGTGTAAGTTAACTAATTGCCGAACTCTTGAAAATCTCGCCTTTATTTACTTATTTTCCCTTCTCTCACTTTGTACTTATATTGAGGTCTGAAAGCCCTTCGTTTTGCTTGTTGCTACACATTCCTCTGTCAAGAAACTATATCTACCATGGATTTCAGCAATCCACAGGTTGTCTCTAGAAAAACCACTCATCCCGAACACCCGATCTGTAGAGAACTGGTTACTACATATCTCTTCGGATCAGATAACAATGTTTCTTTTAGTGTGAGTGATGAGATCTATTCACGTTATTTAACAATAACTGACAGTTCCATGCACCTGGCAATGAGGCACACATAACTTGTGTGCTAGTGACTCGCCCTTATCACCCAAACCTTGGCAGGCGACGTGTAAACGTACGATCAACTAAATGGCTAAAATCTGAGCCCATAAGTCTACAGTAATATCGAGTTACTTCAGAAATTACTCACTATAGAAAATAGTGTCAGTTTAGAATTCGCAAGCATTACTTCAGCAATAATATTTGCTCGGATGGGTGAGACAATCTCAGTTGTACTTTAGGTCAAGCAGTCTTTCAATGCTCCAGCTGATAGATTGTATGAAGTCATGAGTTACAGAATCGCATCACGTACGTGTTTTTCATTTTTAGGCAAATGAAGAAGATACCGGGGGATATAACAGTGGCACTTATGTAAGTAAACTTTTATAAATGCTAAGAATGTGCTGAGCACAATTTTTCACCCACTAATATTTTATTTTGCTTATTTGCAGGATGCTACCAGTGGATCGTACTTGACGGGATTGCAGTGACATTATACTACAGTTAATAAATACAAAAGTCTCAATTATAAAAACTGATTTTTTTCTGTAAACTAAATGAATTGGGCCGCCGTAGGACACAGGTGATAATAAGTAGAAGTCTTTTCGTTCTAAAGTAATGCGAGTCAGTGCTGAAAATGATCTGCGAAGGCCTGAATTAGGCTGAAAAAATTGACACTATGTGCTTAATTTAGTCTTTGCTATGCTTAAAAGAAGAACACGGTTCTGAATTAGCGCTAGTTATGCTGAAAACTAGCACTGAGTTCTAGTCTGTGCCACTAAACAAACGATTTCATAACAAATTCAGAATTTACTCACTATAGGATGCTAGAATTATTTCAGAATTAATGAGATTTAATTCAGAATTATAACAAGCTTGGGCGTGTAGCTCAGGTCACAGGAGTAAATTTACCTAATTAAAATAAATGAAACAGCTTGTGCCAAATTATGCATCAAAAGAAAAAAACAGAAAAGTAAAACCACTTGCATATCTACTCTAAATACTTATCTGCGCTTTTGCCGAGAAAGTGGGAGACCTCACCTGTAAACCAAAGTTACAACCGCGCTTTCTTTAAACCTCAAGGTCAATCAGCAGCACACTAAAACGCTCAGCCTGTCCATTTAGAGGAATCAGTTGAATGACATTTTACTCCCTCTTGCAGTTGGAAGAATCACGACGATGAAATAAAGTAAGTTACTCGTTGTGTGTATTTCAGAAATATTATTCGAAACGAGGAGGGAAGACTTTGGAAATACCCCTCATATTCAGATTTAGATTTATTGGTTGAAGATGGAAGTCTTACTGCCCATATTAAACCTTTTCCAGTAAATTTCTGTGTTTTTCCAAACCCTTCCTGAGTGAATCAGTTGAGGTTGCTGACACCACTTCTTCTGGGTGTCGGTTCCAATAGTTTAGGATCAGGTGTGAGAACCTGTATTCCACTTCAATATGATTTCTTCTTGGCTTTTGAACCCTCCTGCTATGTCCTCTAAAGTGTTCCGTCCCGGTGGGAAGCAAAAAAGAGAATGGATCAGGTCCCCAGTTACTATTAAAATTTCAAACTCAATTAAATCTCTCCTCTACATATGGCATGATAGGGAAAAGAGATTTAAACTGTCTAGTCTTCCCTCGTATGACAAATTAGTCGAGAACCACATGTGTTGCCTTTCTTTAAACCCTTTCTAGAATATGTGAGTTCCCTATAGGACAAGAACTGGCTACCTGGATATAGTTTTCCAGCCTTGACCTCACTAGAAATGCATATGAGGAGATGAATACGTCCTTGGTGATCCCAGTAAAGGCTCTGCGAATTGCATATAATAGTCTGAAACTACGTTCATCCACCGAGCAACAGTGTGTTGCAGTTTTCAAATCGTGGCTAACTATGACACTTAAATCTAAATGGGCCTGAACTGATTGGAGTGTTATTCCCCGAGTTCGTAGGAGCTGATGCTTTTGTGTAAAATGCTCATGGTTGCACATTATTATTATTATTATTGTATCCTTTAACTCCTAGAGGAACATAGGGCTTCAGCTGCGCACCTCCATTGCCTTCGGTTTTCTGCCAACTTATTCACCCCGCTCCAAGTCTACCCACATGCTTCCACGTCCTCCTCACATAACCTCATCCAAGTCACCTTTGGACGACCAACTCGCCGCTTCCCTTTCGGGTTCCACTCGAGCGACGGCTTGTCTAGTGATGTCACTTGATGGTTTTCTCAGTGTATGGCCAATCCATCTCCATTTCTTCCTGCCTATTTGCTTCGCAATCGGTTCCTGGTTGGTTCGCTCCCAGAGATCTTTGTTGCACATTACGATACATTGATCAGGAGCATCCGTTATCTGGACCACTCTGACAATTTGTTCGGGTCCTTTCGCAACTGTTGCCCTTCATCTCCCTCCAAATTTTTAAGTTATCTGCGTTTAGGATCATAGGAAGTCGGTGAGAAGAGATAACTCGTTATTATACAAAATAAATAAGAGAAGTCCGAGTTCCGTGCCTTGTGGCATTCCGCTACGCACTGCTGTCGAAGAGTAGAGTTTCGGGTTGACCCTAACCTTCTGTCTCCTATATGTAAGGAATTCCTTGAGCCAGTTTAGTGACCTGCCTTTGATACCAAGACTTTCCAACTTCATGAAGTCTTCTGTGATGAACTTTATCGAAGGCTTTGCTGAAGTCCGTGAAAACGACTCTAGTGGGTCTTCTGTTGTCCCTTGATTTGACCTAGCTTTCTCTTTCATTGAAAAGATTTGACAGGCATAAGAAGTTTCCTTGTAGGCTATTTTGTACTCTGGATAACGAATTGTCGTTTTATAGAAATGCTGTGATACTTTTCTTAATGATTCTTTCCAGTGTCCTGATTGAAGTGCTGGTGGGACTTATAGGCCTTGAGGTTGAAGGGCTTTGTCTTGATCCTCCCTTGTGGATTGGGTTACCATGGCGCGTCACGTGGTAACACCAAATTAAGGAGAGAGAGCTTGAAGATAGTGGTTAATGGACCAGCCATATGAACTGATAGCTCCTTGAAAAGCCTCAGATAAAGACCCACTGATTTCCTTGCATCTAGTTTCATTAGGCAGTTGAGCACAGTGTCTTGGTCGATGTAAATGGAGTCTATCTCGTGCTCCTCTGATGCAGCCAGAGCTGATCCTGTAGGGAGTGATTTCTCCTGTGTAAAGACTTGGGAGAAGTAGTCTGCCATTGTTTCTGATTTCTCTTGATCTTCTTCGACTATTTCATTATCAGTAGTCAGGTTTATGACACCATTGGATGTTTTCTCTCTGAAGTTCATGCACGAGAAAATTTTCTTACGTTGTGCCTTTGCATTTTAAGCCAGATGTGTTTCGAACTTCATCATTGATTGGCGGATTTCTGCAAAAGCTTCATTCCTAGCAGTGTTGTATAATTTCCCGGTCTCAGGAGTCTCAAGTAGGTAAACAGATTCTAACGTTTGTGTTTACGTCTGAGTAACCTACGAATCTCTCGGTTTATCCAAGAGGGCAATGTTTCCGGCCCTTCGGGACAGGCCGAAGAATGAAAGATTCAGTTACCTGAGAGTAAAGTTCCTTAAGCGGGTCCTATGCGGCTTGTACTTGTGACTCTGGGTTGATTTACCACTTCACTGAGTTGGCCACTGAGACGATCGCATCTATATCAGCCCTTCAAACGTTTGATCGAGCTGGAGTTTTCGCTCTTGATGCTGTCACCGTGACCTTGAAAGTGAGCATAGCACAATCACTTCTCCCTAAAAGAGGAAGATGTCGTATGAGATCCACATCCTCCCCATGGGAGAACACCAGGTCCGGATTTGAGGAGGAGTGCTGTGAGTGATAGCACGTTGGCTTAATGACATTTTGGATTACTGCTAGCGAAATGCTAGGTTCCAGCATTTTATGATCATAGGTGTTGTCTGAGGATGGCGTGTAAGACTCGTTCAGTCAACCGGTGAGGGGCATTGAAGTGGCTGACTGCGAGACTTACACATTCCGAATTCCAAGTGCTTTGCTTCTATTAGGAAGCCATGTGCACTGTAGTCAGGACGGCGGTATGCAACCATGAGGTTTCGGAATCATCAGAATTCAGACTTTGAGAATCCAAAAACCCTTAATCTTAAGGTTCTTTTCACATTTTCGGCGCTGCTCGCCTTATTCTAGGGTCACAGACTGTCTTTTGACACGATCTGCTGGGATTAAGTCCACACGGTAATATATGCATAATCCTTTGAGAATTTGAGAGTTGCTTTAGAGTTTAGTACGACTTTGAGGAAACGTATAGGCTGATCTACTGTAGGGTCAGGCATTTAGCCACTGTGTATTGTTATGATTGATACTGTTTTCGGCAGTAGCTTATCTAAAATGGGCTTGACCAAGTTGTCATGCTCGAAGTTAATCTTGGGATCGGATGCCAGTGACTCTTCCACTTTGTGGGGAATCAGCGACCCGCCAGAGAGATCAGGTTTGCTTGGTGTGGCTTTCCTGCTCTTAGCGTAAATGTCTTTCTCTCCCTTGTGGGCGATGTGGCCTATGTGTTTTCCTTATCTTGCTTTTTGCGAGAGACAATATTGCGCTATTCATCGGCGTCCTACTCGCTAATCGTGGTCGATTTTATATGCCCGCTATCCACCAGTATGGAGGACGCTTGGTCCATCAATCCCTGTGCGACTTCAGCTGCGGGATTTCATCCCCTGATGCACCCCTACTTCGTGCTAGATTTTCCATTTTTGTCACTGGAAGGCTCATCTGGTATTGTGGGGTGTCTGTAGTATGGTGGGTGCTCTTCTGTGCTGACGGGCACCCACTCTCTGATAGAAATGCATCAGGAACATATATTGTTTTGTCGATGGTGCTAGTCACGTCGTCGGTGTCTAAGCATTAACCGATGTTCTTATTTGGTGGAATGCCGTTGCAGTCCATGAGCTTTAGTGCCCCACTGAGAGTGGCAATGGCTTCCGTTATACGAAACTTAGTCGTACTACAGCAGTCATTACACAATCAATTCGCCAGAGGTTTGCGGCAGCGCTTGGATGTTGTAGGAGTTTGGTTTGTGTACATGCTATGAAACCATCTTTCGCAGTTATCACACTGCATTCCCTCTTCAACTGCAAAATGGCACATAACTTTTCCATAGCGGTTCTTTTTGATCAGCAGGCATTTTAGAGCGAATTGGCGTAAGAAGATATAAATATGACTTTATATATGTAACCTTTATAAATCAGTGATAAAAAACCAACGAGTGCACAAAAATGGATATATATAATTATTAGGCTACAAGAACACAACTTCCCATAATTAAATAGACTCAAAACTGAAACGTAAACTAACTTCGATCGGAATAAACTGATATAAAGTTAATCTATGAACTCTTGGAACGAACAACACAACAAAAGCCCAAATTATGCGAGAGTGTGCAAAATTCGCTCTCTTTTCAAAGTTCTCTGTAACTCCTCTACGAAATAGGGTAGGGTAAACTGACTCGTTTAAATACGTTTTTAATACCGAGACAGCAGTTTCTTATCTTTGGTGAGCTAATGCCCAGTTAACCCATCACTCCTCAGCCAAAGATTTGGTAGACTTTCGGGAGGAGTGGTATCGCAGATTGATTATATGTGAATTGCAGCGTGCGCTTTCTATTAACTGAGTTTCTGCTGTGCTACTCCACCGAGTGAAGAGTAGGAAAGATGAAGAGGAATGCGAAACACGTATAAAACAAAAAATTATAACCAGTAGGATTTGGCAGAATTAATTGGTGTTGAACCACCTGATATATTTTATGCGCACTGGAAGCAACTGAAACACGAAACAATGGCACAATTTCAGTCACCTGGAAAGGGGATAGACCTTCCGGGGAATGACTCGTATGGTATCGCACGCATCCAGTTATTGACGAAATTAAGCACAATTTCTAAAGCATAACGCAGCGATTAACAATTCTACTAAATTTTTGGTTCAGAGCATTTTTCACTCCAAACAGGTTGCTGATGTTGAATTGTTAGGACAAAGGTAAGCATTTAAGCATCACCACCATTTGATAATCTTTTGTGTTTTACTTGTAGGCCGGACGCTACCTATAGACAATCAAGGGGATGTCAACACCCGACGTTTCTGCTCCCGAAACATGCCTCATATTTTGGACACCCATACTGTTGTTTCAGGTTGCCTCCAGTCCCAGCAGCGCGAGTACTTCGATACAGGTCAAATACACAGGTCGAATCGGTAGAACAGGGGCAGTCAGACTATCCGAGTATAAAAACCTGGCTACATCTGGATTAGTTGACCCGAATAAGATAAGAAATCCAGAGGATAGTCCAGCTGTAGCACTCACTACATGCAATTACACACAACCATACAATAAGATGAGATAGGCCAACAGTTTTAAAATCTAATGTCACTGGGTGAAGGGAGGGATCGATAACAGAAGCTTTGTTTATCGAATCAACTGCAAATATGTGTAATAGAAATGAATCAACACCTGTCCCAGATATCTGGAAAGTTCTACTACCCCTACGACGACAAATAGGAAAGGACAAATAAAACCGTAAAACTCAGATTTCTAAGTCGTATGTTTATAATTGGTATGATTATGAGCAATAAATTTTGTTCGAAACGTCATCCAGTAAGTAATACTATTTCACTGTGTGATATATCTAATAAGAAAACTAACATGGAATTACATACTGCCACAGTGCCGAAGTTTTACACATAAACGAAACTCCTACCATTTATTCCTTCTCTGCCACGGTGATCGAGAAAGTGCACACACGCTCGTTCACGTTATAATTAAGCAATTCAATCGAGACTTTTAAAGTAGCCATTCTGAAGAGGAACAATCTCACGAATCATCATCTAGTTAGGAGACAATTTGGTCATATTTATGTTTTCACTAATGCAAGAAGTTATCAGCCGACGAAAATTCGATAGACGTTTCCTTAGAGAGTTGTTTTCATCACAATCGCCTTAGCCAGAACAGACTGTATGCGACATTTCAAGGAGTCGCTACAGACGGCCTAGCTACATCGACTGACAGAATCCTAGAGGTGAGTAAACGATACGTCCGAAATTGACTGTACTTTTGAACTTGTTTAATTTATTGTGGCCTGATATGCGATTTTTAAAACTTGAGGGCCGAAATACTGGAATATAAATGAAGATTTTTATGTAGCGGATCTCCGAAACTTTCTGTTTAACCTGTCTTGTAAACCAAATTCAAGGTCAAAAATGAAATTTAGATTGAACAAGTTCTGTTTGATTGCAAAGCAGGATCAGTTTCAAATGTCACATAAAACGGCTCTAGTACTAAAAAATTTGAAACTTTATTGGACATAAGTCATAAAAACCCTACGTATCTCAATCCATTAGCCTTTCCGCTTGGAGAAACTTCCGCAGGTTGCTCTGGATAACCCGAACGAAGCAGAAAACCTTATTGACTGCTTAGCCACGGAAATGAATAATTCTTTAGCGTTCTAGGCTAAATTTGCATTGGAACTGTCAGAAGCAAGGCCTTGAATTGCTGTAGAATGATTACCGTGCCATGTGAACGCAAATGACTTCTTAAATAGTCGACTTAGTCTAATGATATCAGGTTTAGTAGTAGTAGTAGTCTTAAGGCTAATAAATTCTCCAGATTTCAAGATCACCTAAAACTAAACAGCACCGTTTAAGGCTGATACCATAGCTTGGGACAAAGAACCATGTTGATGCAGAGAAATGCAAAACAACAATTTCGCCCCCTCTTTGGGCCTGAACTCATCCTAAGTGGAGTGTACATTAAAATAACCGGCTAGTCCTAACAGTAATGACACATCCTCCATGTTTGCCACCACAGCTGAAGTCTGATTTAGATATCTTTACCGCCAAAGCCATCTCTGCGCAGGAAAGTCACTGGCCCTGAGAAAGATTCATCTGAATGTAGTAACAACAATACGACGAACAAGTTCTGCACCACTGAATTCAATGAGGTGGAGGAATTCTCTGAGTTCGGCAGCCATACGGGGAATAAACTGGTCAGCAGACCCGCGTAGATGCAAAGAAACCTCTCGAAAAATTAATGGGTGGTGATTTTCAGAAAACCCCAATTGTTCCCCCATACACACAACATTGTAAACCACATATGCAGATACATTTTACATATTCAGTTATCCACGACCATGAACTCTGGTAGAAAGCAATCACTAAAAATCTGATGCAAAGGCATACACTGTTTAAAGTATTTAACTTAGTAGACTGATGTTTTTAAGTCTGAAGTCAAGTTTTGATCACCATTTGTGCAATTTCGTCTGTTATATTTGGATGCATATTGATGACTCATATAACTTGACGAAGTTTTCAAAGACAAGGTGCGTCCTTTATCTATATACACCTTTGTTATTTTAATCCTGATTTATTTCC
This sequence comes from Trichobilharzia regenti, assembly GCA_944472135.2. Lineage (NCBI taxonomy): Eukaryota > Metazoa > Platyhelminthes > Trematoda > Strigeidida > Schistosomatidae > Trichobilharzia > Trichobilharzia regenti. Next base: position 107,206,831 of record OX235262.1, read on the forward strand.
CTGAAGAAATTTGAAACAGCCTGCTGAACGAAATGTTAGAACTACTTACTTCAATTTCGCTTAGATTTTACAAGTGTAAATTTTACCCATGCTCACTTCTCACTCGGCACCCAATTTTTATGGGACTATTCGGCAAAATCTTGATCACAGTTCAAATAAATTATGCAATATTAGGTAATCTGTTTTCACACTCTTCATCGTTAAGTACTAATTCCAAAATAATTTCAGAGGGCTCGGTCCCCAACACTTCAACGAAATTCTTGCCTTTGGCAATCGCCACGGATGGAAGCAACGTGTCTGGACACCTGCCCGTGGTGAAGGTATTTGAACCGCATGTTCTAGCATGTAATGATCACTGTTGTCAATTTAGTTGAAGATTGAACGATCAATTCATGGTTGTTTGCTCAAACCCAACTTCCCTATATTTTCGTGGAGACATCGATACACCAGTCATCGTCTCATTGGTCGCTGTTCAGAAAGAAGTCAGGCCAAAACTGTCAGAAGTAATATTGTGATTTATTATTGTAATATTTGTTCATAGACCTTAGTTAAAACTTAATTTAAAGTTGCCTATATGTTGGTGTTACAATAAAGAATTCTCGAGTAGCCAATCGGTGTTTTGGTTTTGCGTCCGTTATTACTAAGCGTTTCTGAGAAACATCAAGGAACAGCATGAGTCCCAGCGTAGCAAGAGCTGGGCATTAACGGTTTACGAGACGTGGCTGACACCTGTCTTCACCGGTACCGGTAGTAGGTTTCCAAGTAGCCGACATGAAATGGTACTCTGCTCTCTTCACATGTCATCAATAAATACAGGAAACTTGATATGTCATAATTACAAGCATATAGATTAGGGAATAGTCCAAGAACTCATTTAATGCTCGCAGTGGAACAACTATTTCACGACTGACACCCCGAAGACTACAGTTTCGCTTTTATAAGAATGTTACTTTGTGCGTAGGTACCGTAGCTCCTAAGAAGATAGTAAAATTACAGAAACACCAAGCTAAGTAAATTCCAAGGGCGAATTGCTATAAGTTTAGTAAATTGTCGAAACGATGCTAGTCCACTAAGCATGTGAGCGAATGAATGATAATAGCTTTATTCTAAAACAGTACTTGTGATACAGAATGGAATTCTCAACATTTTACTACAATATTGCATCCTGTTAGTACATTAACAGTAAATAAAGTTGTACATAGATTAAGGTAATCTCAATTACTTTTTGACAACAACATATTAGCATGTCGGTAGCAAAGCCAAAATTAAGCAGAGTGTTAGGTGTTTAGAAAAGTAGGTTCTAGCATATTTACTGGCGTAAACAGAAGAAAGAAACAAAGCTGCACATAACAGAAAAAAGAGAAAGAAAAGGAAAAGAAAGAAAGAAAAATCGTTGTACCCATAAATGATATGAGTTGGAAAGACGAGATCCAGTTGTTCTACTGACTGTTTAATAAGTTAAAGGTTTTGCGCCTAATGCTTTCTTTATCGCACAGAACACGAGCTAAGTATTGTATGGATGAGTTTTTGTACTTACTAGTGCGAGCATATAGTTTTCTATATAGGCTTCTGGTTTTGCCTGAAGAGATACAAGAGGAGAGTTGTGAATGAAGAGGGTGTTGTGAGTCAGATAAAATGGATTTCGCCCATTTTTCACATATATGCCCAAATACTATCACCTCACCTAATCTACCAGTCACCTAAATTTATCAAGTACTTACGCTTTCAAAACGACCTGGACGAAGAGCCAAGCCCACTTAGAAGTATTTCCGAAACCTATAATTTAAAGGCACCTCTTAAAATTCCAATACGGTCGATAAGGAACAGCCTTTACTTACTTCACAACCAAGCTGTCTAACACAATCCTGCCATCATCCGTGAACTTTACAGTGAGTGGTTGGTGAATTTCAGTTTAGAAAACAGTACCTTTAAAAAAACTGCACCTCTTACCGACTCCTCTCTCAGAAGCGCAATGTGCGACTTATCCTTATGAGTGGAAAATTGGCTTTATAATTCCTCACTACTAGCATGGTGGTAGAACTCGCATTCTGAATTTTAAAAACCCACATATCTTGTTGCTCACGGAGAAAGTTTTCAGTGATCAGTTTTCAGATTATCTACTTAGGGAAGATCTCATAACAAAGTCTCAATACGGATTTCTCGAAAACACATCTTTTGTTGCTTGTCACTTTAACTTTTTCAACTGAAATATTAGCGGTCGAGAAGCACGTGAACTAGTCACTGTTCTTCACGTCGAAATATATAGGGCGTTTGTCATGGTATCTCACGGTATTCTCTTCGAGAAGATGTACTTTTGTAGATTTCGAAATCCATTACTTAATGGTTAAAGTTATTTCTATGCCACGGGGTACAAATGACCAAAGTAAAATCAGTATCTTCTCATCCTGGGGATACCACAAGTCGGGTTGTGCAAGGCAGTGCACTAGGACCACTTGTACTTATGGTCTACTCAGATAGTAATTGTGGTCACTTTTCCTCAGGTCGCTTTTTCCTATATGCCGATGGCCCTAAAATCGTTTCCTCCTGCGGTAGTCATGACATAAACTATTTGATGACAATATTCATCTTGTACTAGGTGATTTCACATACTGATGTGCAAAGTCCCGTTAGAAATTTAAAAGTGACAAATGCATCCGGATTCACATTAGCAACAGTGACCTCAAGTAAAATGTTGAAGTAAGTAGGCAAAACCATCAAAATTCAACGCAGTCATAAAAATCTCGGTATAAATGTTCCATTAATTTAATGTTTTCCAGATAAACTGGTTGAAATAGATGCGAACAAGCAGACTTCTAGTTAAATCACTCGCAATCCATTTGTTGTGAAATAACAGTTTTATCCACAAAGTATGCATTAAACATTTTTCAGAATACCATCCATTTGTTCTTAGCGCACTCCGTTTAAATGAAAAACTTAGAAGGGTAGAAGTGCAACGAGGATCCTTCCAGAAGTCTTGGATCAGGGTGTGATCCAGGCTATACTGGGCGTCTCAATAGAGTGAAGGCAAAACACCTCTGTAAAAGACGGCTTAAGCTAAACCTAATAAGCTACCCAACATTCTCTTGCACTCATTCGGGCCAATAAATATATCCACCTCTGCTGTCATTTGCAATCTTAGAAGTAATGAAAGCGTAGTTGTTAGAAAGCTTTCCCAGATTTACATGAGACCCAACTTAAATAATATTTCGGGTGTTTAGAAAAGACCACCAGCTAATTTGCGTAACACAAACATACTCCCAGTATTCGTCTCGGTCTACAGGCTCCTCAAAATGACATTTTTCTCTTCTGTCTAACTCTTACACCTTTTACACTCCACAGAGTGTCACAAACTCCACTAACAAATGTTGATATCATTGGAAGAACATACGAAACATTTTAGAGACAGGACGTAGACTTTGCATCATACAGGCATTATAAAAGTAAGCATAAAATAACCAGTTAGTAAGTAGACAGAAATCATGTCCCTACATAAAACGAATGTATGCGTATATTTACAAGTTAATCCTCGAGGACCCCTCGTTCTTTTTTCTACCCTGCTGTCCTTTGACTCCTTTCCTCACCATTTTAGCTAGTATTTGATTTTCTTGACGATGATAATGAAAGTAAATATCTGGCGACTTACAATAGTAATCTCAAAATACCTGAAAACTTTATCGGTATCGAGCCATATAAATGCTTCACAGACAACTTCATGTTTTCTCTTTGGCATATTCTCAAGGCCAATTGTGGAATATTTCCTTCATGTCAATAGTCAGATCCCAACCATTACGTCTACAGCGCCAATAAGCCTTGTAATTTAAGAAATGATGAGAATGCCCTGGTGGTTGCATTTATAATCTCACTGACCCATATGACGGTAATCTTCAGCTCCTGCATGCTTCACTTGCAATTTTATATGGATTATTTTGCCATTATTCTGGCTCCCGACAGCGTATGGACTGAAATTACCTGCTGCTGTTTACTGTTGAAGTAATAATACTTCTTTGCACGTTTAAGTGCATACTAACTGCTGTAGTGAGCCGCCCACAGCTAACATTACATCAGGCAGTGTTATCGGCACAATAATTAATGTTTTACATGGACGTTTCTACTATATTATGAATAATCCACCATTTTCTCTATTGGTGACGTGACCTTCAATTACTGAGTGTCTTTAGTTGAAATATAAGTGGATAAAATTGTAGGTGTATGCCAGGTTAAGAACTTTATAATCATAAATTAGTTAACTGTCGTTAGGGTAGTATGTATATAATTCCTGTATTACTTTCTTCATGTCTTTACAGTTGAAGATCCATCACCTAACTTCCAAAGTATAAGAGACTTTTTGGATTGCAAACGCTGTCTTGAAACTCCGGAAGTAATACAAACTATCTCACACCTTAATAAAATCAAAAATGAACAAGGTAATAATGAAAAATCGTCTGCAATACGCTTCCGAGAATTGGCAAGAACAAAGCTGAAGTTAAATCGTTACCAGAGTCGAAGAGTATATGAGATTCTTCGACTGTTTTTGTTACCTCGCTCACCAGAATGTGTAAAATCCTTTTCTGATGCACTAGCTAAACGCACTGCAGCTCATTTCCAGGTATTTTATACTCTTGTTTAGTTTATAGATACACATTCATGAGTCCCTAGATTTTTTTGTATGCTAATAGTCAGATTTATGACAGTAACTGTTTGTCAGTGGTTATCGTTAAAGTCCTGGACAGTTTGTTCATTCTATTTGTGACTCATTATTTGAATTTACCCATATTCTAGTGAACAACTGTCTCGACTGACTGTGATAAGAGACAGCTGAAACTAGAATCGACATTCCAAGCCATTGGTTGTTGAAGGAGATGTATTTCACGATTAGATTTATGCTATCACTTCCAGATGTTAATTTTGTCGGACAGTCTTTGTCCTCATAAAATATCCTCGACGTTATACAACCAGTCAGGTTAGTTATTTGACCGCTATAATTTCGTGTCCTTAAGGCCGACCTTTATCTACTGATATTGTTCGGTTTAGTGAAAGCAGAAGATATTTGAGGTCGAATAATCCTAATTGCATTCATTTGTGTTGCTTATCGCATTTCAGTATCGCCATACTCATTAAAACTTCACAGCTTGATGACGTGTGCTGCTAGTTTGATTTGCTGTTGAAAAGGGATAAAAATTGAATTTATGAATTATCGGATTGGTTTGTACTAGTGGGAACACTTTAATCATTATACAGTTTTTATTGCAGTGACAGCTTTAATCCATGGATATATAAGAATATCTTTCTGATGAATTGTTGTACGAACAGATAACTATGGCTTTTTGGGTGTATTTTTTAGCACTACCAGGACTTGGGTTTGATTGATACTTGTTGTTTTCGTTGATTATATCATAACTCTGTTACTGGAATAGTTTGCTTTGTTTCATTCTTCTCCTATAGTCACTTCTTTCCACGACTTTGTAATTTGGATTACTGTTAATTCCTCATTGATATTATTCTGTCTCCAATGGAACATCTAAAGTGAAAGCATGAAAACAGTATTCTCTGGGATTTCATAATGTGAAATATATATTTATATATATATATATATATATGTATATAAATATATACATAAACTGTTACTCAGATTCAGTTTATTTACACTTATAACTTTCTCCCATTTTAGTGGTTTGACACGCTTTTTTAAATATGTGTGGCTATTTTCTTCTTGATTAATTTCACTTTTGTAAATGTCAATTTAGCGAGTTCGACCAAATGCAATGTGTGGCTCTTCTCCGGTGGCGAAACCATGTGGTTCTAATTGCAATCCAGTGAAGAAAGCATGTGAAGAAATTGCTGATAAGTATTTGGAAACCCAATTGCGAGAAGAAGTTGCCGCCTTATTGGAAAGTTATCAGGAGACTGTACTTAAACTAGATCAATTCAATCCTTCAATAACACAAGAATCTTGATCATTGTCATACAGAGCATTCGTCTATCCTATTTTTTTCATATGTACTGTCATGAAACTTAATTTTAATAAAGGTATATTTCTCTAAATGTGTTTTAACTGGAAACATACATCATTTGGGCTTCAGTAGTGGGTTTTTGTGCTCAGATTACAGAGTTGTTAAGTACATATTGAGTGAAATAAGAGCTGATATGTAGTCTGTTTAAAAACTGTCACTACTGTGTCTTAATTTATGTATAAAAGTGTGACATTCCGCAAGTTAAAGTTTCTGATCCTATTTTCTATTAGTTTAAATAGCGAACATCTTTAGGGTACATGAATCTCACAGTGTGTAGTCAGTGTTACGTCTTATCTTATGTGCTATTAACATAACTACTAGTCAAGTTTGCAGTGTTCCCCTCAGTGCATGTTTCTCAATGGCGTAATGAGTTGTTTAATGTTGGATGGTTAAAGCCAAAACTCACAACTGTCCTGGTATGCGTTCCAGGCTTCCTTGTGTAGTTGTCACTCGTTTGGGAATATGATTTTAATTTCTTACCTTGTCAACAAAACAGTGACGTGTTTCATAATCTGACAGCACTTGGTTTAACCTATCGAGTGCTAGGTATATATGTAGAAGAGCCCTAAACCAGTATGAGGTAACTCGATTGTTTCTCTCTTTTTAGTGGCTCTGGTAGATTTACTTGTTCGGTACTTAATCTACACCGTGAGCAAGAAGTTGATGAGTTCTTTTACAATCAGATAATTACTACTAGGTATTAGCAGTTTAGTTGTGTTGCGAAAACTGGGATGAAGCCTATGTGGATTATATTGATGGGTTCATCCTACATCCATGAATGGAGTCATTAATGAAACCACGTGCTACTTCGAAGGAGTTCTTTGATGACTGTAACCATTCGATTAGGATTGTGATACTTCCCGGATAAATAATTGTGTGTAAATCGGACGATAACATACCTTATCGGTTTGCAGGATACATACTACCAGATACAAAGTCAATACTCTTCCGTATTAGCAACAAGCTTTCAGTCTTTTTGAATGTTGTGTCATCTTATTTAATCATAAACCGCTTGTGGAGATAATCGATGTCATATTCAATCACACTGATGAGAAAGATGTTCGTCTTACAGGTTAAAAGGCTTGTTATTAATCACAAAAGTCTATGTAATTCCAGTGCGATGTTTACAGTCTACTTTGTTAAACAGATGGACTTTCACTAGATCTACGAAACAACCGTATATCCTAGGTATAATTAATAATAAGAATGTTGAGCATAAGTGTATGGGCAATTAGGGTTGAGAGTGAAGTAGATGACTGACTAATATCTGTTTGATTTGAAATAGCTTCTAGTGAAGGAGAATAACCGTTGTAGAATGTTAAGACTAAGAGCTTTATTCTGAACACAGTGTACTGAATTCTCAGAGCATTTTATTGCTCAGTGTATACAGTCCTTCCAGGTTTCTCGAGTAAAATACTGGTGTATCGCATGACTCAATGCTGTTCGATCTTACGCAAAAACCAATTCCTGATGATACACATTTTCTTCATCGCCTTCGGGAAATGCATAACAGCAGGTTGAAGCACAATTAAAATTGTACGTGAGCACATTTTGCTACCTAGCAACATGAGTGAGTGATTAAAGTAATAAGAAATCGAGAAAGTTTGACTCATTATTGTGGACAGAAACTTAAGTAACCCAGTAATTTAAACAAACTGCCAATTATTCAACGCAACTAAGTAGTAGTTTTCGTCAGCATTCTAATAAAATTTAGAATCTTAATGATATGTAGCATAATTTCAAATATAAATTTAAACTACAGCAGTGTGTGATTCTATCCATCGCTTCTTACTGTACTACCTTAGAGCGTAGATAATATGTCCAATTAAAGCAGAAGTTAATGAAAACAAAACACGTAGTTCAGCGAAGAGTCTCTTTTCGGCGAATTCATTCACTTAACTGTACAATCGCAATTATATGTACTTATTTTGAAGGAGGTATTTGTTGAGATGGAATGACCAGATGTTCGATTATCGCACTCTTTATACAGCCACAACTGTATTGCTGAAGCCTTAGCCATTCAGTTTGAAAAGCCAGATTTATGTATAAAAAAGTAAATCATCCAAACACTTCTACATCATGGTAACAACCGTGTTGAATTCTACTGACTTGATGCTTGTGTGTTCGTTTTTTTTCCTTTCTAACTCCTTAAAATATTTGTAAGTTTTAGAACTCTTGCATAATCCTATATTTTCCTTTGTTTCTATGTGCATCCTAATCACAACTCACTCACTAAACTATTCATCTTATTAAGCGACTGTATTATGCTTGTTAAACTTATTTTATGCATTAATAAATATGTATCTCGACAACGCCTCACCACTACTCTCTTACCAATCTTCACCCCCCCCTAGTTACAATTTCATTACTCATCACATTTTTGAAATGTCTTGACAACAATAACCCTAACTTGTTTTTATTCTTGTCAGACAAGCTCGATGTACATACGCATACGAAAATAAGTATATGTGTAACGACAGAAAGCAAGGGCCAGGAAGCAGACCGTTTATTAAGGGAATCAACCCGTATTTACATATTTTCATATACATTACATAGATTATTTAAGCCAACAAGCAGTCCTGTAATTGGTTGTTTCTCACAGGTAGTCAACCTTCATCTCTTTGTGGCTGTTTCTTGAATGTCAGATCATCTATATGTTAATTGTATCCGCCTACGCAAAGCCTTTGTTCCCATTTTCTCATGACCAATACTGGGGATATAAACATTGACGTAAATTACTGTCCACCAATTTTGGCTAACAGCCAGCTCTCACCACTTATATAACTGCGATTGTACAGTTAAGTGAATGAATTCGCCGAGAAGAGACTCTTCGCTGAATTATGTGTTTTGTTTTCATTAATGTGTGAATGGGGATGAAGGAAGTTTTTAATTTTATTAATAGCTATTAATTTCAAGTATTCTGAGGATTCACGTTAATTTTGCATCTGATCAGGAGCCAGTTGGTATTTTGTTAAGCATTTCATTTGTCTATGTAACATCATTAGCTTCAGACATATGCGAAAAATTTTTAGGATGTATATAATACGATATAGTAGATAAAGGGATATAATCTCAAATCTGTCGTTTCTACTTCGATTTCACTAAGCGAACTGCACTTCAGAATGCTGGAAAACAGAATCTATCCGGAATTAATTATATAAACAATAACACGCAATCTATGGTGCTGGACATAAAACCTAAAAAATATTGCAGTTTCATTGAAAGTAGGTGCTAAAATGAACAACGAAATCATCCTTTCACATGACAGGAGTATCACGGCGATAGTAGTTATGTGGCGGATCTTAGACTTTGCTAGCCTAAGTTCGAATAGAAATAAAAAATACAAAATCCGTAAAGTTACTGGAAGAATATATTAAAATTTGTTACTTGGGTTATTAAAAGGCCCAAATCCACCATTAACTTAGTAGACTCCATAAGTATTGTGCGAAGACTGCTCCAATATCAATATTGCCAGAGGTCGGCCTAGGTAACGTAGGGAGAAAATACGGCGTCCCTGCGAAATTTTGAAATAGGCAACAGTAAAGAGTAGACACCCACTTCAGATGATCTTGAAACAGCCGATCAAATTCTTCTAGTTGAAAAGTGGTACTTAATTTACAAAGAAGTGTATCTACGATATATCTAATAAAAATGAATCATATAGGGTATATATCTCTAATATGCTGCAAAAACTGGTTCCAGATTCTCATAGAAGTGTTTATAGACATATCAAACCAATGTATTCTATATTTCTCCAGCTGTAACAGATACTGGTTACATATATGCAATATATCACTATGGGAGAGCTTTGATTTCGAGAAGGAAGTGTCTAGAAAAATCAAGGTGAAACCAAAAGCCTCGAGGATAGCTGGGTATAGGCCACAATGCAAGTTCAACACTCAATTACTGAAGGACACAACCACAAATACACCTTCACTGCAACTGTCAGAGCAAAGCAGGAAACAGTATGCGACATCACTTAAGTATCATGCGTGGAAGAACATTGGAAGTCTCTGAAGGCGATTCTGAACGAAACGTGTTCAACGGTTCCAGGAAGAAAGAAGAGACAAGACAAGGAATGGCTCTCAACGGACACTTGGAAATTAATAGAAGAGAGGAGAATGGTAAAGGAGAAAATGATTCAATCCAAGGACGGACAAGAGAAAGAGACACTGAGCTCAACTTACACAGCACTGGAAAAAGAAGTGAAGAAGAGTGCAAGGAAGGAAGAAAGACAATTCTACGACAATCTGGCCACTGAAGCTGAGAAGGCAGCAGGCAAAAGGGACCTGAGGACATTATATCAGATAACCAAGTCTCTATCCGGGAAGAGATCAACACAAGTGTAACCTAAAAATGACAGCCAAGGGAACCCAATTACCAAGGGAGAAAAAAAGATTAAACAATGGGCGGATCACTTCAAAGGACTCTTGAACCGACCACCACCTGCAACCCGTTCAGAAACACCAACAACAGCGCGCACCCAACTGTAAGTTGACACCAATCCTCCAACGAAAGCTGAAGTCTTGAACGCAATCAAACTTCTGAAAGCTGGAAAAACAGCCGGACCTGATGGAATACCCCCTGAAGCACTGAAAGCGGACCCAGAGACTACAGGGGACATGCTGACTCCATTATTGCAAAAGGTCTGGAAGGAGGGAAAGGCGCCTACTGACTGGAGGAAAGGTCATCTCGTCGAACTACCAAAGAAGGGCGACTTACGCCTCACTCTGCAAGAACTGGTGAGGAATCATGCTCCTGTCGACGCCAGGTAAAATCCTGAGTCGCATCATCCTGGAGAGAATGAAGGACGCATTGGATGCAGAACTCCGACCAGAACAGGCTGGATTCAGGAAAGTCAAGCAAATCATGTTCTGACCGAATTTCAACTCTACGCATCATCATCACAGAACAAAGCATGGAATGGCAACCTCCCTGGCGGTACGTTCGAAATTGGTGACATTTTTGCACGTGTTTGCTCTGAAATTTATTTACTGCTTATTGTCATATAATTCTTGAAATTATGGTCCAAATCTCTAAAAAACGTGTTCGTAGAAACACAATTGTTTTAGATAGTGGCTTAAATTCGGTTATAACTGCATTACCGCCTGGTAATACAGTATCAACTACTAGCTCTCAAAATGGTTTGAGTGCAGATCTCACTCCTGTGATACAGGTGAAAGATGTTCTGTTAGAGAACTCTGAGTTCTGTAAACTAAACCTCCTTTTGAAAGATATGCAGAGGCAAGTAAGTGAAATTCAGAAAAAATTAGATCAGTTTGATAGTATGTCACTGCCAATCTCAAATACCACGGAGAGCCGTTCTGATATTGGCCAGGTTAAGTGTTTACTGGATGTAACTCAAAATAAGCTTTTGAATTTAGACCCAATAGCCTGTCTTTTAGAAAGGCATCCTAAAATATCTCCAGACAACCTAAATAAAGCTGAAAATCTGATTGACTGCTTGGCTACGGAGGTGATGAAGCGTATAACCTCTTCTCACCAAGCTATAGTTTACAACGTCCCAGATTCTCTGCCCCTGAAAACTGTAAGACACAAAATCCTGATTTGTTGCGGCATGGCTAGTGTTCCATGTGAATGCAAACGACTTCGTAAAAAGTCTAACCAGGCTAATTGCCCAATCATTTTTAAATTCAGTAATTCCCTTGATGCTAGTAAGTTTACTAAATGTCAGGATCACTTAAGACTGAATAGCAGTTATAAGTCTATAACCGTAGCTCAGGATAAAACACCGTGTCAGCGCAGAATAATGCGTAGTAATAACCTGGTCACCTCCTCTAGCTTTGATTTACCAAAAAAGGATCGTGCACAGCAACAGACACCTAGTGCTGAAACTAGCATTCAGCAAACTACACAACAACCACACCTGCCAATGGAACTAGGAACTGATTTAGATACCAGTACCCCTGTAAATAAAGCCTCATCGAAAGATGTTAAAATGACTAGAACTTCTGCAAGTTGTTCTAAGAAATTTCCCCCCAAACGTAGTAACCTCACCACGATGAACAAATTTCGCAGGGTTGAGACTAATGATGGGGAAGAATACTTTGTATTCAATAAGCCTGCTGAGAGTAAGAATGCCAACAAACCATCACTTGTTACGAAAAACTCCTCTCGAAACATAAGTATATCTGGAGGTGTTCCGCATGCTCCACCTTATAGAAAGTCAGGCTCCAAGACTCCTAAAGTCTTGCAGCCAAAGCACCTTCCTTCACAATTCCCTTTAAGTTATAAAAACAACCCGAAGGTGTATACCGGTATGACGAATAGCAGTTGGATGGGTAGACCTTTTGATGCTATGCCTTTTAACCGTCAACCTAGGCCCAACCTGTACTACCCTTATATCCAGGAACACATGGTAAATTTTCCAGGTGTCCCGAATCACTGGTACGACCCATGGCACCTAGGACCACCTCATTGCACACCAACCCGATGTACAGACACCCAGTCCGACCTCCTTTTCATTCATAAATTCTTGCGGTGCTGACGCACAAATAGATTTAGGTTATGGTGACATTTTAAGCCAGTTTGTAGTATCCCGTGACTTATTCACGATATTGCTAATTAATGCACGTTCCTTAATCAATAAGATATCTGAACTAAGGACATTATTATTAGTCGCCAAGCCTACTGTAGCTCTGATTACTGAGTCATGGTGCTCATCCTCTGTACTTGATGTGCATATAGGTATCGATGATTACACTGTACACCGTGCAAACAGAGATTGCAAGCGTGGTGGAGGATGTCTCATATATATACATAGCTCATTTGTAGTCAGTAAGGTGGAAGATGAAACAATGAATAATGTACCTGACTCACTCTGGGTTGTCTTACATGGAGATAAGTACAAACTTCTCATAGGCTGTGTTTATCGAGCACCAAGCTCAACAAAAGAAACTGATGCGTTATTAGCTAAATCGTTTGCACATGCATCCTCGTTTAGTGCTAATTACAAAATAATTGCAGGGGACTTCAATCTTCCAGAAGTCAATTGGCTAACTAGTTCCGGCCCCCAACGCTTCGACGAATTACTTGCCACTATAGACTGTTATGGATGGCAACAACACGTCCAGACACCTACTCGTGGTGACAACATGTTGGACCTTGTTTTTTGTCATGACACAATCCCAGTATCCACTATGTTGGTAATCGATTTTCCAGTAGTGACCATAGAATGGTACTCTGCTCTCTGCCTTTCTCACCACTAAATACAGGAAACAAACAAGACTCAGGAAGCACAATATGTCGTAGTTACAAATATACAGACTGGGGATTAGTCCAAGAACTTATTCGACTCTGTCAATGGGATGACTATTTTACCACTGACTCCCTGGAGGCCTTAGTAACCCTGTTTTACAGGAATGTTACCCTTTGTCTAGATACAGTTGCTCCAAAGAAAATAGTGAAATTAAGTAGACACCGAACTGAATATATTCCAAGGGCACACCGTAATAAGTTAAGGAAGCTGAAGAAACAGTACTATTCCACTAAGGACATATCACTATTGCTCTCAATCCACGAGTCTCTTGAATCTCTCAAGCGCCTACGCTCTCAAAAGGACCTCGACGAAGAGTTAACGGCACTTGAAAGTACCTCCAAAGTTTATAACTTAACGGCACTTCTTAAAAAACGAATGCAGTCGGCGAGGGAAATCCCATACTTACTTCACGACAAAGTAATCTACAATGAACCTGCCACTATCTGTGAACTTTCAGTGATTGGTTTGCAAACTTTAGTTTAGAAACACATATGCCTGGTGAAACCGCTCCCCTTACTATCTCTTCCCTTGAAAGCATTGTGTTCACTAATCAGTTAATAGTACAAGCAATTAAAAGCCTTAAACCTTCCACTAGTACGGGACCGGATGGCCTCGCTTCGATAATTTTCAAAAACAGTGGGTGTGATATACCCTGTTACTTCTTAAATTCTTCTCAATATCTATGGACACTGGCACTTACCCTAGTGAGTGGAAAACTAGCTTCATAATTCCACATTACAAATCTGGTGATAGGGCAAACGTCCGCAATTACAGACCCATAAATATAACCCCAGTTATCTCACGAATCATGGAGAAAGTTGTAAAAGATCAATTGTCAGACTACCTAATTAGGGAAGATCTTGTTACAAGGTCTCAACACGGATTTCTCAAAAATAGATCCTGCGTTACTTGCCACTTCGACTTTTTCAACTGCATCACTAGTAGTCGCGAAGCACGTAAGCTAGTCGTTGTTCTATACTTCGATATATCTAGGGCATTTGACATGGTATCTCACAGTATTCTCTTTGAGAAGCTGTACTCTTGTGGAATTCGCAACCCATTACTGAACTGGTTAAAATCATTTCTAAGCAACAGGGTACAAATAACCAAAGTTGGATCTGTATTGTCTCATCCTAGGCAGATCTCAAGTGGGGTCGTGCAAGGTAGTGTCCTAGGTCCACTTTTATTCACAGTTTACATTAACAGCATTTGCAAGTGCTTCACCTCAGGTAAACCATTCCTATATGCTGACGACCTCAAAGTCGTCTACTCCTGCTACACTCATGAATTAAGCGATATGGTTACTAAAATACATCTTGAACTAAGTAGCCTTGCAACATGGTGTGCTGAATCCTGTCTAAATTTTAACATTGACAAATGCGGCTGGATTTGTATCGGCAACAGTAACCTTGATCTAACTCTTGAAATAAATGGGCGAAAACTAGCTAAGCTCAACTCAGTCGTAGATCTCGGTATTAGATACTCTAGTAACCTAACGTTCGCTGAACAGACTGATTATGCCAGACGTAAAACGCGAAGGCTGATAGGATGCATAACACGCAATTTCTTTTGTTGTGAAACTAGGGTTTTATTATACAAAGTATGTGTCCGACCTATCTTAGAATACTGCCCGTTTATTCTTAGCGGACTAAGACAAAATGACAAGCTTAAATTAGAGGGAGTGCAACGGCAGTTTACCTCAAGAACTCTTGGTTTAGAAAGTGGTCTGGAATACCATGAGCGATGCGAAGACTAAGATTAGAACCCCTCTGGAAAAGACGCCTTAAGCTAAACCTTATCTTTTACTATAAGCTAACTAATCTTCTCTTGCATTCCTCCGAGCCAATAACTAAACCTACCGCTGTCATCAGTTACAATCTTAGAAATCATCACAACCTAGCTGCTATGGAGCACTGTCAGACTTACGTGCGGTACAACTTCTTCTTAAATAAGTTTTCAGTCATTTGGAATAGACTACCAGCTAATGTGCGCGATGCAAACACACTTCCAGTGTTCATCTCCTCAGTCACCAGACTACTCAAAGATGACAATGCACTTTTGCGCCTGACTCTTACACCTTCTTTTTCACCCTACATAGATATTTTAAGTTCTTTAAACGTGTAGTTACAACAAACTACAATTATAAATTTTAATATTATTGGAACTAGATGATTAACATTTCTACACAGGACAGTAATATTAGTTTACACATAATATAAAAGTTAGCATAACGGGACTAGTTAGTTTGTGTACCAAAATAACCACAGTTACTAAACAGAATATATATGTATATATTTATTAATCACTCCTTAAGGACTCCCGTTGCTTTCTTTTGCGTTGCTGTTGTTTGTCTTCTTTTTTCTCTCACCATTTCAGCTTCCATTTGACTTTTTGAATGAGAATGAATAATGTGGATATTTGACCATTTACAATGACAAATGATCTGCAAACATTATTGGTCCCGTATCTTTCAGTTGCCTGGTTAATAACGAATTAACTTTCTCCACGACGCAACCTGGATTACATTTGTGGAATATACTCTTATACCAATGGAAAAGTATCTATTTGTAATACAACGTCACGATTGTAGCTTATAACATAACTGATCGTATCTGTAAAAATAGCTTCCTTATTACCCAATTTGGATATAAATCAAATCAAAAATAAGATTCGGATTTGTACACACCCAAGTTATATTGAGGAATTACTTCAAGCTTTATTTTTTCCCAAGTATTTTTAATCCATCCAAAACTTACTTGGGTTTTTTTGTTAATGCGAAGACAATATTCCTATATTTCATGATGTGCTCCATTGAATGACTTGTTATATTGTGGAATAACTTCAAGCTTTATTTTTTCCCAAGTATTTTTAATCCATCCAAAACTTACTTGGGTTTTTTTGTTAATGCGAAGACAATATTCCTATATTTCATGATGTGCTCCATTGAATGACTTGTTATATTGCGGAATAACTTCAAGCTTTATTTTTTCCCAAGTATTTTTAATCCATCCAAAACTTACTTGGGTTTTTTTGTTAATGCGAAGTTAATATTCCTATATTTCATGATGTGCTCCATTGAATGACTGGTTGTCATATTGTTCACACAGACCTAAGACAAAAACGCCAGCAACCATGTAACTTAACCATAAACCAAATTTATGAAATTTATATAATGCTTACCCATGCCTGTATATTTGGTGTGTCCTACACAAGTAGGAAAAATGTGTATTTTATCAAAACATTATCATTAATTATGATTGCTAATCGTATATGTAATTTATCATATTGATGATGCCTGTAAACTGGCGTCTCTCATGTACAAAATGAGAATATACTATTATTATTAATATTATTGTCCAGTCCTGACCCACCTTCTTCTAATGTTCCGCGGAAATCTACACATACTCGTCTAACTTCACAAAATAGGACAAAGAAAACCCCTCCATCACCATGCTGGCTTTTTGGCGCGTGGCAGTTTGTAAAGTCTTGTCCGTGCAAAAATCATCGTTACAGCAAGTGCAAAATCATCGGTCATAAAAATGGTTTTCGTCAGCCACGCAAACCCAGATGTCAAAATCCAGCGAAAGCTCGACAAACGGTTGGTCCTAAATCTCCAAAAAGATCATTGAGTCTACGCGCAACCCGTCAAATCACAACGCCAGGTATGCGGAAATATCTTGATCTTCAGATGAACGGTCATGATGCACGTCTGCAGCTAGATACCGCCTCTGATATTACTGTTATATCAGAGAAACTTTGGAATAATATTGGCAGACCACCTACCACCAATACTTCCCAGTCTCTTGTCAGCGCCTGTGGTGGGCAGCTCAAACTTATTGGTGAACTCAAATGTTCCGTTTCCTTCCGCAATACCAAATTCACAGGAATTTGCTACGTCACCAAGAGTGATTTAAATCTTTTGGGACTTGATTGGTTCGATCGTTTGCATCTGGCTGATGTCCCACTAAATTCGCTATGCAATGCAGTCAAGAAGAATAAAATGCCAGACAATTCCGGACGAAGCCGAAGCCGCAAACCCAACAGTCAGACGAAACGACAGGCGTCAACAACAAGCCCAAAGGTCCCAGATAAACCCCCAGGTAAACATCCTACTAATCATCAATCTTCTCAAAAGGGGAGGTGATATGTATCCACATATATATATTTATGTGTGTGTATATGTTGGTCTCTCTTTCTGTTGCTCGCTTAGTCTGTGACCATTTCACTTGTATGAACTTGTCTCCTTTAATAATGTGTATTCTCCTTATATTATATATAATATGAGTGTTTGTTGACAGTCCGTTGCCTAGTGACATATATCCATATATGGTTGTTGTTGACATGTCTGCTATATATATTTTGCTATATATATATATATTTCGTTCACACAATTTGTGTGAACTACTTTACAAATACTTTACTTACTTACCACTTTGGTGTGAGACCATTTATTTTCGTCTCCTTGTGTTTGGACAATAGAAGTATCATCGCAAACCTAGTGGTCTTCTGATTTCCGCCTTCTTTCGTCAGGACTATTAGTTTCTCGACCAGTCCATGACAATAATTTAGCGACGAGTACATAGCACCCTGTTACTTCTTAAATTCTCAATATCTAAGTACATTGGCACTTACCCTAGTGAGTGGAAAACTAGCTTCATAATTCCACACCACAAATCTAGTGATAAGGCAAACGTCCGCAATTACAGACCCATAAATATAACCCCAGTTATCTCACCAATCATGGAGAAATTTGTAAAAGATCAATTGTCAGACTACCTACTTAGGGAAGATCTTGCTACAAGGTCTCAACATGGATTTCTTAAAAGCAGATCCTGCGTTACTTGCCGCTTCGACTTTTTCAATTGCGTCACTGGTAGTCGCGAAGCACGTAAGCTAGTCGTTGTTCTATACTTCGATATATCTAGGGCATTTGACATGGTATCTCACAGTATTCTCTTTGAGAAGCCGTACTCTTGTGGAATTCGCAACCCATTACTGAACTGGTTAAAATCATTTCTAAGCAACAGGGTACAAATAACCAAAGCTGGATCTGTATTGTCTCATCCTAGGCAGATCTCAAGTGGGGTCGTGCAAGGTAGTGTCCTAGGTCCACTTTTATTCACAGTTTACATTAACAGCATTTGCAAGTGCTTCACCTCAGGTAAACCATTCCTATATGCTTATGACCTCAAAGTCGTCTACTCCTGCTACACTCATGAATTAAGCGATATGGTAAATAAAATGCATTTTGAACTAAGTAGTCTCGCAACATGGTGTGCTGAATTCTGTCCAAATTTTAACATTGACAAATGCGACTGGATTTGTATCAGGAACAGCAACCTTGATCTAACTCTTGAAATAAATGGGCGAAAACTAGCTAAGCTCAACTCAGTCGTAGATCTCGGTATTAGATACTCCAGTAACCTAACGTTCTCTGAACAGACTGATTATGCCAGACGTAAAACACGAAGGCTGATAGGATGCATAACACGCAATTTCTTTTGTTGTGAAACTAGGGTTTTATTACACAAAGTATGTGTCCGACCTATCTTAGAATACTGCCCGTTTATTCTTAGCGGACTAAGACAAAATGACAAGCTTAAATTAGAGGGAGTGCAACGGCAGTTTACCTCAAGAACTCTTGGTTTAGAAAGTGGTCTGGAATACTATGAGCGATGCGACAGACTAAGATTAGAACCCCTCTGGAAAAGACGCCTTAAGCTAAACCTTATCTTTTACTACGAGCCAACTAATCTTCTCTTGCATTCCTCCGAGCCAATAACTAAACCTACCGCTGTCATCAGTTACAATCTTAGAAATCATCACAACCTAGCTGCTATGGAGCACTGTCACACTTACGTGCGGTACAACTTCTTCTTAAATAAGTTTCCAGTCATTTGGAATAGACTACCAGCTAATGTGCGCGATGCAAACACACTTCCAGTGTTCATCTCCTCAGTCATCTGACTACTCAAACATGACAATGCACTTTTGCGCCTGACTCTTACACCTTCTTTTTCACCCTACATAGATATTTTAAGTTCTTTAAACGTGTAGTTACAACAAACTACAATTATAAATTTTAATATTATTGGAACTAGATGATTAACATTTCTACACAGGACAGTAATATTAGTTTACACATCATATAAAAGTTAGCATAACGGGACTAGTTAGTTTGTGTACCAAAATAACCACAGTTACTAAACAGAATATATATGTATATATTTATTAATCACTTCTTAAGGACTCCTCTTGCTTTCTTTTGCGTTGCTGTTGTTTGTCTTCTTTTTTCTCTCACCATTTCAGCTTCCATTTGACTTTTTGAATGACAACGAAGTATGTGGATATTTGACCAATTACAATGACAAATGATCTGCAAACATTATTGGTCCCGTATCTTTCAGTTGCCTGGTTAATAACGAATTAACTTTCTCCACGACGCAACCTGGATTACATTTGTGGCATATACTCTTATACCAATGGAAAAGTATCTATTTGTAATACAACGTCACGATTGTAGCTTATAATCTAACTGATCGTATCTGTAAAAATAGCTTCCTTATTACCCAATTTGGATATAAATCAAATCAAAAATAAGATTCGGATTTGTACACACCCAAGTTATATTGAGGAATTACTTCAAGCTTTATTTTTCCCAAGTATTTTTAACCCATTCAAAACTTACTTGGGTTTTTTTGTTAATGCGAAGACGATATTCCTATATTTCATGATGTGCTCCATTGAATGACTTGTTATATTGCGGAATAACTTCAAGCTTTATTTTTTCCCAAGTATTTTTAATCCATTCAAAACTTACTTGGGTTTTTTTGTTAATGCGAAGACGATATTCCTATATTTCATGATGTGCTCCATTGAATGACTTGTTATATTGCGGAATAACTTCAAGCTTTATTTTTTCCC
Organism: Trichobilharzia regenti; assembly: GCA_944472135.2. Taxonomy (NCBI): domain Eukaryota; kingdom Metazoa; phylum Platyhelminthes; class Trematoda; order Strigeidida; family Schistosomatidae; genus Trichobilharzia; species Trichobilharzia regenti. Next base: position 107,227,045 of record OX235262.1, read on the forward strand.
AAGTATTTTTAATCCATCCAAAACTTACTTGGGTTTTTTTGTTAATGCGAAGTTAATATTCCTATATTTCATGATGTGCTCCATTGAATGACTGGTTGTCATATTGTTCACACAGACCTAAGACAAAAACGCCAGCAACCATGTAACTTAACCATAAACCAAATTTATGAAATTTATATAATGCTTACCCATGCCTGTATATTTGGTGTGTCCTACACAAGTAGGAAAAATGTGTATTTTATCAAAACATTATCATTAATTATGATTGCTAATCGTATATGTAATTTATCATATTGATGATGCCTGTAAACTGGCGTCTCTCATGTACAAAATGAGAATATACTATTATTATTAATATTATTGTCCAGTCCTGACCCACCTTCTTCTAATGTTCCGCGGAAATCTACACATACTCGTCTAACTTCACAAAATAGGACAAAGAAAACCCCTCCATCACCATGCTGGCTTTTTGGCGCGTGGCAGTTTGTAAAGTCTTGTCAGTGCAAAAATCATCGTTACAGCAAGTGCAAAATCATCGGTCATAAAAATGGTTTTCGTCAGCCACGCAAACCCAGATGTCAAAATCCAGCGAAAGCTCGACAAACGGTTGGTCCTAAATCTCCAAAAAGATCATTGAGTCTACGCGCAACCCGTCAAATCACAACGCCAGGTATGCGGAAATATCTTGATCTTCAGATGAACGGTCATGATGCACGTCTGCAGCTAGATACCGCCTCTGATATTACTGTTATATCAGAGAAACTTTGGAATAATATTGGCAGACCACCTACCACCAATACTTCCCAGTCTCTTGTCAGCGCCTGTGGTGGGCAGCTCAAACTTATTGGTGAACTCAAATGTTCCGTTTCCTTCCGCAATACCAAATTCACAGGAATTTGCTACGTCACCAAGAGTGATTTAAATCTTTTGGGACTTGATTGGTTCGATCGTTTGCATCTGGCTGATGTCCCACTAAATTCGCTATGCAATGCAGTCAAGGAGAATAAAATGCCAGACAATTCCGGACGAAGCCGAAGCCGCAAACCCAACAGTCAGACGAAACGACAGGCGTCAACAACAAGCCCAAAGGTCCCAGATAAACCCCCAGGTAAACATCCTACTAATCATCAATCTTCTCAAAAGGGGAGGTGATATGTATCCACATATATATATTTATGTGTGTGTATATGTTGGTCTCTCTTTCTGTTGCTCGCTTAGTCTGTGACCATTTCACTTGTATGAACTTGTCTCCTTTAATAATGTGTATTCTCCTTATATTATATATAATATGAGTGTTTGTTGACAGTCCGTTGCCTAGTGACATATATCCATATATGGTTGTTGTTGACATGTCTGCTATATATATTTTGCTATATATATATATATTTCGTTCACACAATTTGTGTGAACTACTTTACAAATACTTTACTTACTTACCACTTTGGTGTGAGACCATTTATTTTCGTCTCCTTGTGTTTGGACAATAGAAGTATCATCGCAAACCTAGTGGTCTTCTGATTTCCGCCTTCTTTCGTCAGGACTATTAGTTTCTCGACCAGTCCATGACAATAATTTAGCGACGAGTACATAGCACCCTGTTACTTCTTAAATTCTCAATATCTAAGTACATTGGCACTTACCCTAGTGAGTGGAAAACTAGCTTCATAATTCCACACCACAAATCTAGTGATAAGGCAAACGTCCGCAATTACAGATCCATAAATATAACCCCAGTTATCTCACCAATCATGGAGAAATTTGTAAAAGATCAATTGTCAGACTACCTACTTAGGGAAGATCTTGCTACAAGGTCTCAACATGGATTTCTTAAAAGCAGATCCTGCGTTACTTGCCGCTTCGACTTTTTCAATTGCGTCACTGGTAGTCGCGAAGCACGTAAGCTAGTCGTTGTTCTATACTTCGATATATCTAGGGCATTTGACATGGTATCTCACAGTATTCTCTTTGAGAAGCCGTACTCTTGTGGAATTCGCAACCCATTACTGAACTGGTTAAAATCATTTCTAAGCAACAGGGTACAAATAACCAAAGCTGGATCTGTATTGTCTCATCCTAGGCAGATCTCAAGTGGGGTCGTGCAAGGTAGTGTCCTAGGTCCACTTTTATTCACAGTTTACATTAACAGCATTTGCAAGTGCTTCACCTCAGGTAAACCATTCCTATATGCTTATGACCTCAAAGTCGTCTACTCCTGCTACACTCATGAATTAAGCGATATGGTAAATAAAATGCATTTTGAACTAAGTAGTCTCGCAACATGGTGTGCTGAATTCTGTCCAAATTTTAACATTGACAAATGCGACTGGATTTGTATCAGGAACAGCAACCTTGATCTAACTCTTGAAATAAATGGGCGAAAACTAGCTAAGCTCAACTCAGTCGTAGATCTCGGTATTAGATACTCCAGTAACCTAACGTTCTCTGAACAGACTGATTATGCCAGACGTAAAACACGAAGGCTGATAGGATGCATAACACGCAATTTCTTTTGTTGTGAAACTAGGGTTTTATTACACAAAGTATGTGTCCGACCTATCTTAGAATACTGCCCGTTTATTCTTAGCGGACTAAGACAAAATGACAAGCTTAAATTAGAGGGAGTGCAACGGCAGTTTACCTCAAGAACTCTTGGTTTAGAAAGTGGTCTGGAATACTATGAGCGATGCGACAGACTAAGATTAGAACCCCTCTGGAAAAGACGCCTTAAGCTAAACCTTATCTTTTACTACAAGCTAACTAATCTTCTCTTGCATTCCTCCGAGCCAAGAATCAAATATACGTCATCTCAATTTCAAGAAATTGGAGACGGAACCTACTGGACGCAAGGTGAAGTTGAGGAGCAGATGTGGGTTCATACCACTATCTATTAGAAGGGACTTTCAAGGTGGAACTGAGTGCCTTGAGGATAGCTGGGGATAGGCCACAATGCAAGTTCAACACTCAATTACTGAAGGACACAACCACAAAAACACCTTCACTGCAACTGTCAGAGCAAAGCAGGAAACAGTATGCGACATCACTTAAGTATCATGCGTGGAAGAACATTGGAAGTCTCTGAAGGCGATTCTCAACAAAACGTGTTCAACGGTTCCAGGAAGAAAGAAGAGACAAGACAAGGAATGGCTCTCAACGGACACTTGGAAATTAATAGAAGAGAGGAGAATGGTAAAGGAGAAAATGATTTAATCCAAGGACGGACAAGAGAAAGAGACACTGAGCTCAACTTACACAGCACTGGAAAAAGAAGTGAAGAAGAGTGCAAGGAAGGAAGAAAGACAATTCTACGACAATCTGGCCACTGAAGCTGAGAAGGCAGCAGGCAAAAGGGACCTGAGGACATTATATCAGATAACCAAGTCTCTATCCGGGAAGAGATCAACACAAGTGTAACCTAAAAATGACAGCCAAGGGAACCCAATTACCAAGGGAGAAAAAAAGATTAAACAATGGGCGGATCACTTCAAAGGACTCTTGAACCGACCACCACCTGCAACCCGTTCAGAAACACCAACAACAGCGCGCACCCAACTGTAAGTTGACACCAATCCTCCAACGAAAGCTGAAGTCTTGAACGCAATCAAACTTCTGAAAGCTGGAAAAACAGCCGGACCTGATGGAATACCCCCTGAAGCACTGAAAGCGGACCCAGAGACTACAGGGGACATGCTGACTCCATTATTGCAAAAGGTCTGGAAGGAGGGAAAGGCGCCTACTGACTGGAGGAAAGGTCATCTCGTCGAACTACCAAAGAAGGGCGACTTACGCCTCACTCTGCAAGAACTGGTGAGGAATCATGCTCCTGTCGACGCCAGGTAAAATCCTGAGTCGCATCATCCTGGAGAGAATGAAGGACGCACTGGATACAGAACTCCAACTAGAACAGCTGGATTCAGGAAAGTCAAGCAAATCATGTTCTGACCGAATTTCAACTCTACGCATCATCATCACAGAACAAAGCATGGAATGGCAACCAAATATCTACCTCAACTTTATAGACTTTGAGAAGGCCTTCGACAGCGTTGACCGTGAAGTAATTTGGAACCTACTCGAGTACTATGGCGTACTCTAAATATTCATCAACCTTATTCAACTGCTGTACGACAATTGCACCTGCCAGGTGATCCACAACGGAAGACTCAGCGAGGCGTTTGGAGTAAACACAGGAGTCAGACAAGAATGCTTACTATCACCAATGATATTCCTCATTGTGGTGGACTGGATTATGCGTCAGACTGTGGGAAACGTGAAGACAGGAATATCCTGGACCGACGTGAAGAACCTAGAAGACCTGGATTTCGCGGATGACTTATGTTTGATGTCACACAAAATCGAAGACTTACAAGCGAAAACCGACAAACTGGTCGAAGAAGCAGCAAAGACAGGACTCCAGGTAAACATAGACAAGACGGAGGTTATGAAAATAACCAACCAACAACAGCAACAACATCCAACGTCAATCACCATCAACGGGAGGGATTTGAAAGAGGTTACTTCATTCACTTATCTAAGGAGGGAGCATTGTCTCAACTACAGGAGGAGCGGACGAGGATGTCAAATCGAGAATCGGGAAGGCGCGAAACACATTCATCAGCCTGAAATCAATCTGGAAATCTTCGTCACTCAGCATCACCAACAAAATTCGGATTTTCAATACAAACGTCAAGTCAGTCAGTTCTTCTATACGGATCAGAAACTTGGCGGGTGAGTCACAAAGAATATTTCCAACAGCCTGTTGCAGACCTTTATTAACAACTGTCTTCGCTCAATACTGAAGATCAGATGGCCGGAAAGAATCACCAACAAAGAATTATGGGAACAAACAAAGCAAGAACTAATCGCCCAACAAATATGCAGGAGAAAGTGGAGGTTGATCGGACACTCGCTGAGGAGACCGCTGGGTGACATCGCGCGCCACGCCCTCGAGTGGAACCCGAAAGGGAAGCGGCGTGTGGGACGTCCAAGGGTGACATGGAGGAGATCGTGTTAAGAGGAGTTGAAAGAATATGGATTAATATGGATACAGGCGAAAAGTATAGCAGAAGACAGAAGCAAATGGAGACGTGCAGTTGAAGCCCTATGTTCCACTAGGAACACAAGGGAGCAATAATAATAAAAAATAATAACTAAACCTACCGCTGCCATCATCATCGCAACCTGGCTCCTATAGAGCATTGTCAGACTTACGTGCGGTACAACTTCTTCTCAAACAAGTTCTCAGTCATTTGGAATAGACTACCAGCTAATGTGCTTGATGCAAACACACTCTCAGTGTTCATCTCCTCAGTCACCAGACTGCTCAAAGATGACAATGCACTTCTACGTCTGACTCTTACACCCTCTTTTTCACCCTACATAGATGTTTTAAGCTAATTAAACGTGTAGTCACAACAAACTACAATTATAAATTTTAATATTATTGGAACTAGATGATTAACATTTCTACACAGGACAGTAATATTAGTTTACACATAATATAAAAGTTAGCATAACGGGACTAGTTAGTTAGTGCACAAAAATAACCGAAGTTACTAAACAGAGTGTATATGTATATATTTATTAATCATTCCTTAAGGACTCCTCTTGCTATCTTTTGCGTTGCTGTTGTTTGTCTTCTCTTTTCTCTCACCATTTTAGCTTCCATTTGACTTTTTGAATGAGAACGAAGTATGTGGATATTTGACCAATTACAATGACAAATGATCTGCAAACATTATTGGTCCCATACAATAGAATTCCTTCGTGAATTCCGTATTACATTCCCCACGACGCAACCTGGATTACAGGTGTGGAATATACTCATAGGCTGATCGAAAAGCATTAATCTCTAATACGACGTCACGATTGTAACTTATAGCACAACAGATCGTATCTGTTAAAGTAGCTACTATTTCTTGAAAACACTGCTTCATATGGAAATATAAACTATCTGTCAATGTAGCTGAAGATTGAACGGTCAATTCATGGTTGTTTGCTCAAACCTGACTTCCCTATATTTTCGCGGAGGCATCAATACACCCGTCATCGTCTCATCGATCGCTGTTCGGAAAGCACGTACAAAACCGTCATAAACCTTGGTTATTATGCAGCTGATATGTTGAAGTTAGGACAAAGAATTCTCGAGTCGCCAATCGGTATTTTGTTTTTGCGTCCGTTAGTACTAAGCGTTTCTGAAAGGCTTCGAGGGACAGTGAGAGGCCCGGCGTGGCAAGAGCTGGGCATTAACGGTTTTTCAGACGTGATTGACATGGCCAATTGAATGACTAGTTACCATATTTTTCCCACAAACCACTAACAAAACGACAGCAAACATGTAATTTTACTATAAAACTAAATTCATGTAATTTAAATAGATGCTAGTGCTAAACCCGAACTAGTAGTAAAAGACGGCAGTGGTGGTAATCTTGCAGTTAGACAACTATCTGAAAGCCGAACAACAACAGCTTCTGATCCAACGCTAAGTTCATCAACTGGTATCAATCAGTCGTCGCTGTTGTCATCCACAATGAAACAGACGCCCATCAACTCAAGTATCTTGTGCAATGACTATGATAGTATTGGTGCATTTGAAAAGACAAAAGATATTGGTCAGTTTAGTGAGGATAAGCCAAGTGTAAACGAGAGAGTAATTGTTAAATTGACTTGCATGAATAAAGGCATTTCTAGTTTCAAGTTACTATTTGAATGCTATTATCTTTGGTGTAAATTACTCTGTGCCTACACTTGGTTGACCAGATACGTCATATGTTTGTTCGTCATCTATATTCTACGATACAATGACATGGGTGTGTTACCGTTCAGATTTGAGGATATAGCTGATAGAGGGAAGTCAGCAAATTAACTCTGCGACGATTTCCCAACCTAGGGCGTCAACCTGAGAAGGGTTGTAGGCGTACTGCTGTAAGTCCTTCAGATCTTCAAGGGTAGTTTGTCAAAGCAGAATCCACCACTTTGATGTGTTGATTGTACATATGTTTGTGTTAAGTAATTTAGTGTGTTCCAGTTAATGTAATTGTTGGTTAATCTTGTTTGTGTCCAGACATCCTTCAACTTACAATCGTCGACCTGTGAAGGGTTGCAGGCGTACTGGTGTAAGTCCTGCGATTCTTCAATGGAATTACATCAAGACATATTTATTCACATCTATGTAGGACGCAACAGTTGTGCAGGCATGGATAAGTATTATTTACATTGCATGAGTTTGGTTTAAGATGAAGTTACAAGGTTGCTGTCCTCTCTGAAATTAGTTTGTGTACAACCTAATAGCTAGTCGTTCAATGGACCGCATTACGAAATATAGAAATATTGTCTTTGCATTAACAAAAATACCTAAGTATGTGTTTGTTGGATTACAAATATTTGGGAAAAAAATAAAACTTGAAGTCAATCTCTTCATATAATTTAGTTATGTGCGGCATCGTATCTTGTTCTTGTTTTGTGTTCAAACTGAGTATTAATTTAAAATGAGTGATTTATTTGTATGATTTTTTATCATTTTTATTGCAATTAACACCATATGTGAATTGCACTGAATGCAGATTAATTTTGGTTATTGTAACGCAGATTTCTTTTACTGCACTCACGTCAGCCAAGATCGCCATTTGCCACTGCATGGCTGTTACGTAGGGGTAAGTTGATTAACAAGTAGAATGCTATATTTAAATCATTTTAGATCGTTGACAGTTCTGAATTGTTATGGCTAGGAACACTGAATTTAATCCGTACCACTTTTGGGATTATCTGGTCTTAATGAGGTCTGTCAGTTAGTTAAATTCAGTGGGGGAGATGAAATCGCATTCGGACAAAAACATCCAAAAAAGACTGACTGGTGTCTTACGACTTATCACCAGATAGTTTTGCATAATCAGTCGTAGGAATCGACTGATAAAAAACAAGTGAAGGTAAGTTCACTCATCCACTTAAAGCCATGCGTCAGTCAAGTCTCATAAACCGTCAATGTCCAGCTCTTGCTACGCCGGGCCTCACGCTGTCCCACGAAGATTTTGAGAAACGCTTTTTATTAACCAATGCGAAAACCAAAACATTGATTGGCAACTCAAGAATCCTTTATTCTTACGTCAACATGTAACCAACAATACTGTTATTACAGAGGAAGGTCTAAGAATAAATGTAATGACAATAAATCACGATATTACTTCTGATAGGTTTTTAGTCTTCCTTCTGAACAGCGAACAATGAGACGATGGCTGTCTGATTGATGACCTGCGAAAATATGGGGAAGTTAAGTTTGAGCAAACAACCACGAATAGATCGTTCAATCTTCAACAACATTGACACCATGCAAATATTCTGTTTTCAGTTAGTGATATCGGGTAACTTTGGCGGAGGGTGTGTGGTTCCGTCTACTTGAATTGAGGAAGAACTCAAACTTGACGCGATTTGCATACTGGACGGTTTCCGCCGAATAATTGGGGATACATCCCAAATGAAAACTTTTATCTTGGACTGTGTCCGGCCTGTATGTGTAAATACACTTGTTTGCGTTGCACTAAAATACAGCTTTTTATCTTATATTCTTGTGTTCAATTTGATATGCTTGCTGTGGGAGTACGGCATGCTAGACCGGTACCCCCTGGGATACGAACTTGTTAGTAGGCGTAAGTGTAATTCTGTACGAACGCTATCGATTAATATAGGTAACGACTTATATGGACTTCAGTCAAGCCTAAACATCTGCCTAAAGTTACGCGATCACGTCTCCTAACCAGAGGAAAAATGATAAAAAACCTAACGTATGTATTTGAAATGTAAGGATAGAACTTAGGCACTGAGGTAGAGTCCGATTTTGTAAAGGATCAAGTGTATTCAAAAGTAATACATTACTGTTATTTCACTTGAGGCGTTATGTCAATCCGTATAACTACGGGTGTTAACGTATGATGCAAGATGAAGTCTACATGAGACATATAGTTGATTAAATGGAGCTGTGGCAATCGCAGCATCATTTCACTCGCATTGAATTTAGCCACCAACTACTTTGTCAGGTTTCATTGGTAAGGTAGGCCTCTATGTCGTCATGATGACGAAATTTGGTTTCACTCAGACAGGATGTTAAATATATTTAATGAGAAATGAGAACAAGAGAATGTCTTTGCAAAATTGTTTATCGTAATTACTTTGACGGTGTTGAATTGCTACGACTAAGTTGACTGAAGTTAACGGGCATCTGCAAATAAGTGGATAAAGTGTATTTTTTTAATTGCTAAAGTTAGTAAAATGTAATATAACTGTTAAACGCTTTATATTTGCCTACCTTTCTTGAAAAGGGTTCATTCTCCGATGTGATCATTTTTGATGACAGCGTTCTTTTGTGTTTTTCGCTGTGCTACACATTGTTAATTTCGTAATGCACAGCACTTAGCAAATAATAATTATTCAATATGTATAAACTCGTGTTTACAAGGAATGCATGCCATTCATACAGGCAGAATAAGTTATGCTCTAAATTGCAATTTTGAAGTAGGCTGAAATTATCCGTAACTTATCAAGGTCATTGGTGGAGTGAGACGCTCGAAGGTCATTTTCGTCCATATCAGTCGGCCATGTTGGATTGCAGTTCCGTAGCTCTTCGTGTACGCGTTCGTCGTTCCGTTTATCCTGCCGTTATACACGACTTATCTTGTTGCGTATTGTTCACAAATGTTGCGTTTCACCTCATTTTTTGTTTCTGTTGCTGTTAAAATGAATTATTTCTTTGGTTTTGGAACTTTTCACTACCAGGTCAGTGCATTCATTTCGGTGTAATTGTTTCATACCTTGTATTTAGGCGGCTTTCAGTGTTTTAGTTGGTTTTCAGCTGTTAGTGAATTGGTAATGTGTAGAAGTTTTGGAAATCATGCACATGAAGACGTTTGGTTGGCCGAAGCAGTTGTTTTCAGTCCATTTATTGGTTGCCGTTATTCTTGTTGGCTCATTTAATAACCTAAGATGTAGAAATCGTGAAAAAAAGTGTCAATCTCGTTTATGTTTACAGCATGCAACAATCTGCGAGTGAATCTGTTAGAGGGAACACTATCAGAGTTGATGTTAGCAAAGTTTTCGAAGAACAAATTAGACCTGGAAAATTTAGAACCTGGGTTGAAGTTGTAAAAGCTTTGAAGCTTTTTGAGAATGTGAATATACCATCCGTGTGTCTGCTATCATTTAAAAAAATATATTGTGAGAGAATCTAAGTCAAATAAGGTTGAGCCGCATGAAAAGTATGAATCTGTTGTGCTTGTGTGTATTTTGGGGGAACTAAAAGAACCTGGAATCCTTAAGGGTAAGTGTTACTTATGCTTATTATTGCTTGATGTACTAGATCCAAATACATGAACTAGGACTACCCGTAATAGAGCCAGTGTTAACATCCATTCGATGGGTTGCAAAACGGTTTTCAAAGCGGATAAAATACGATGATCTGGTGAGTGTACGAACAATCCCAGTTAAAGGTAAGACATTAATTAGGAAAAATAACGTTCCGGGTTGTAGTCTACGATCGGTGGTTTCCTCGAAGTTGTGATTTTTCCGTGACTATAAACACAGATGTTCACGATCTTAAAAAAAACTAAATAAATTTTCCTTGAACCAGTAGTCTTCTTTTCTTTGGCGAAACATCCGTTGATACGATTATACGATTAGGTAGCGAAGTAAGATGTTATGTGACTGAGAATCGTGGTTGTCGTGTTTTGGACTAATTTCGCGCATCTGGCTGTTATAACCGCATGGATATAGTGTTTCCTTCATGGTACATTATGATATCTAGAAATCATAAGCACGCTGCCATCGGTAAATTTATTTTTACTTTTTAAATGACTGCAAATAGTGAGTCGTTTGAGGTGATAGGATGAATACCTCTGAACGTTTTTGGGGAGACTAGGGTATATTTAATTTTTTCGAGTAAGGGACGATCTTTTTACCAAGAAAGTTCTCAGAATTTTCGTTATTCAAAGATAACGCTAAGTTGCCCACTAAGGTGGTAGCTATAGGAGATTACCTTCAGCGGAAACTATATTAATGTAGTTTTAGGTAACGCGTCATAGGCATCGTAGGTTAATTGTGTTTAAATGTATTAAACGTTGTATAACTGATCAAACCATAGTTCTTACGTACGAGTTAGTTTTATAAATAATGAATGTACCGTACAAGCGTGTACCTTGATTTGCATACCTAGCTCATAAACATTATGCCTGCATGTGGCATACATTTAGGGCCAATACGCTGTGATGAATTAGTCCGAGATACTTCAAGTCAGACTTCATTTCCATATCACTATTATCAATTTTGCAACGGTCATAGGAATTAACACCTTCAACTAACTTTCGTTTACATCGGAAACTGAAAATAACAGTCTGACATTTCGAAGGATTTAGTTTAAGAGCATTTTCTCACTCCTAATAGAGAGCTGTTCATCTTAGTACAGTGTAGCTGGCAGTTAACAGACATTGAAGTAGTTAGATCGTCCGCGTGCTTGAAAAAGTTCTTTTCGTATGCATTCGTACAATAAGTTCATCAAACAAAAATACAATTGGTAATGGACGACTTCCCTCTGACCTACAGTGTACTGCTTTCTCCCTGATAAATAAGAATGAAGCCATCTAACAATCCAATACTCAGTTTGAGTTTCAGCAAGCTTATCTAACAGAATATCTCTAGGTACTGAGTCGAAAGCAGATGTGTATCTAGGAAGGTGCAGCGAATTTAGCCCCATTGTCTATACTGGAGAAAATGTTGTGAAGCAAGACTGCAGCTGCATCTAAAGTACGTCTACTGTGTTTATAGGAGAACTGTTTGGGATCGTTAAAGGCTCTGAGTGAAGGTTAAAGATTAAGTAAGAGTAACTTTCCCTTAGTTCGTATATACCTCATTTGATTTGAAACAAAGGAAGCAGGTCTTATTAACGCTTGTAACACTAGAAAGTTTGGCATTTATGGGAGAATTTATGAAAGACTTGTTTAGTTTACACACACCAAATGAATAGGGAATACTGGAGGTAATTAGTTGCATACAGGCGTAGGTTATTTAACATCTATAAAGTAGACATGCAAATACCGCAGTTTTTGATCACAGAAATGATGGATACTAGATAACATCCTATGATTCAACGGCATATTAAAATAAATAAAAAATGTTTCTTAGCTGATCGTCAAGTGAACAGTCTATTTGATGATGTCACTGCATATTAACGGATTAGTGAAGTAGATATCAAGCCTAAGTTACTACATTTACTTGTACTACATACTTGGCGTTTAACAGTAAACAGACTTTCAACTGGTTAGATAAGGCGACTTTAGAGTATCCAACAGTACAGAATTATTATTCAACTTGCTAAATCCCACTTAGCTTTTACAATGTGCTATTGTGTAGAAACAGACACGAAATCCTACTAATGACTAAAGTAACATTCTCATAATACTACAGTGAATTTCCATCCCACTAACTAAGCTTAGCGTTTATTATTCCTAATTCACTTATTACAAAAGCACATTGTATAGCGAGGAATTGAAGAAGTCTACAGGAAGAAGTAATCAAGAGTATATTAAACATTTGATTAATTTACAAAAGAAAATTCTGATGAAGGGTAATAAAGTTAGTTTGACCGAATGATGTTTCCGCTGATTTCATATTCGACAACCTCCGTATACCTGGAAAAAATAAAGTACATGTTAGAACTAGCATAACATGAAGTTAACAAGAGATAATTCTACATATTAGCATACAATATGAATACAATCATTCTGTTAAAACTAAGTATTATCTCAGGGAGATAAATGTATTTGTAGTCTACAGCTGATATTTATGTTGACGCCGTATACATAAATATACATCATATGTTTTCCTGCATTTGAGGACTATATGCAAATTTCAAGGCAATCTCCGAAACATTCATACTATTGAGGCGTCATTCTCTCATCAAGCTTACTTGCAGATCAACTTCACACTAAACACTTTTACATGAAATGAAGTATTGCAAGTGTATAACTTAGAAGTTAATCCACAATCTCAGTAATGTCTAGTCCACAAGGTTTTGTGAATCCTACAGAAATCACATTTTCACATTTAGGAGACTATAGGCATCAAATATAAGCTGAACATGCCTCAACTCTAGACAGCTATGCACAGTGCTAACAACATAGTGAAACACTTCAACTATTGTAAAGTACACAGACCTGTTGTGTTGATGAGGATAATAATGTCATATAATGCAAACTAGAAAATTCAATCGTCATAGAGCATCTGTACTGCTTTGTCTAAATGGAAATCTCAGGAGAAATTCATCTCCACTATTGGTGATCAAAAATATTGTAGCATTAAGTATACAGTCAGTGGAAATTGTAAAAGAGAATAAATTCATATTAATGATAATAAAGCTGAATAGATTCAGTTCTAGTAACCACCTTCGTTTGTTATCCTATCAGTCAGCTTAGTACACAATGGCACACTATTATTATAGTTGAGATATTTTTGTACATTTAATTAACATAACCCATAGCACACTGCACCAACCAGTGCCAATATATATGAAATCCATTTAGAGATAACCTTTCAACTTACCATAATTCCTGTCCAACCACAGATAAAGTGAAAAGCACATCTAAATGACAACTTAGGTTCCCACCAACGATTCTGATAACATTTGCAGGTGATTTCCAAGTATTGAGAGAATTATTTTGTCAAAAAAGACTGTTCTTCACACGAAAATAGGCTGTACTGATATCCTGAGACATGAAGTCTTCATTGAATGATACTATGCCGAAAGATGCAGCTTCTACATGGAGTAAATGAGTGGTGTAAATGGCATTACCCTCTAACTATCCTATCTCCCTCATTACACCGACATTTTGATACATTCCATCTGAAACACTAATCATTGCAACCAATATGCTAAAAGTGTGTCGCAGTCAGATCACATGAGGCGGACACCAACATAACCAGCCAAAAAGTGGGAATTTCCCTCAATCTAGATAACATATAATACAATTTTATTAAAAATTATTGGCAAAAAAAATTCCAAACGTAACTTCTAGAGTACGTGACGAATAAGTCCAGCCTTTGGGCAGCCTGTAGACGGCCGTAATTTTGAGTGACCGCGAATGAGATAAACAAGCGATTTGCTCGCTCGTGATTGGCCAGTTTGTCATTCTAGTTGAGGTAATTTCAAACATCACTTTGCTGCTTGGTTAAGTACTGAATTTCCGGGATCGTTTTATCAAATTTGAGAGATAACTGACAACACAAACTATTACAGCTCAGGAGGGAAATGAAATACCGGTGGATTTATTTGCTGAATTCAACGAATTCATGCCAAATTAAGATCTAAGGAATTCTTAGGGGTGTGAAGAATGCAAACAATGTTCTGAAGAGGTAATAACTTCACGCAACTTCATTTATTGCTTGACCATTATTTTCAGAGATCCTTAAATAAGTATGATATACACAGTGGTCTGGCTAATCATGATCAAAATGGCATGGTTCATGCAGCATATACATATACTCATGTATATGTAGGTAAACCTAGATAAACTGTGTTCTTGTCACGAAGATCGGAAAGCAGGTATCAGATGTCTCAGTAAGCAGTGTAATACATGTAAGTTACATGTTTTTATTTGACACAAGCTGGATCTTCACTCACTTTCAGAATTAATCTTGAATTCAGTTGGAATAAGCTTGTTGAGCACATCAGTATTGAGAGAATACAGTGAAAGTAAGTAAACACACGCTTCTTAAGATTAAGTGATACATTTATTTGACATGATTGTATAATTATTAGTTGTCTATCTAAGTTAATGATGAATTCGTTGCGATGATAATACCTATTATTGTTTTTATAGTCACTATGAACATGAATGTCATTATTATTGCTGTCAATACCTATTATTTGTCATGAAGTGGTTGTCATTTTTGCTAAAATATTTGTACAAGCTTTGAAAACTACTGCATAACTTGTTGCTAGATAATTTTATCATTTCATGATGCTTCAATGGACCTACTGGATATCGACCAGCGATAGGTTGCAAAGTCCCTTAAGTTTAGTGAAAACTATTGGGCTACTTATATGTACTATATATATATATATTGTTTGTAAAGTGATTACTTGTAAATGCTTATCAGGAAAAAATTTTTATCCAGATCATGCATGTAATACCCAAGTTAATTATGCTTTTCTTAAACCTTTTCAGACTTATGTAAAAACATATATGTGCCGTGTTCTCAGATGGAACTTACTGACGGTAACAAAGGACTACTCATCTGAATTATCTGTACATTTGAAATCTGATTTTTGTTTAATAAACAATTTTTCAATGAATCTGTCTTCCTTCTGTTGTAATGCGATTGTGTTCCAGTAACATAAGTAACTCGTGCTAAGTTAGGAGTTGAGGGTAAACTGTTAGGAGTAAATGCGGTGTCTGGAAAACCTTTGTTTACGTGGTTATATGAGCAGATAGCAACGCATCGTGTTCCGTGGGTGAGAGCTCTAGGCATTCTGTTTTTAATTATTACGATAACCGTAGTTGCACTGAGTTATACATCTAACAGCATAGGTATAGTCTCTCCTTATGATACATTGCGACATGCAGAAATCACAAGCAAACTATCTCAGGTAGATTTATTCTCAATTGGTGACTATGAATCGGGAATCAGTTTACGTATTCTGCTATGACGATATATAACTCGAAACGCTTTATAATCGCAACACCTTCTCTACGGTTTAGGCATATTTACTTTATTTGACCACAACATAATCTTTTACCAATAGGCTTTTCCAAATATCTGCTCCTACTTAGTATTTCAAAGATAGCCTCATATACTCTATACCTCACATATTACGCAAGGGCTAATATTCGGTCTTATCAAGTAGAATAAACAAACGATTAACGAGGAATACATTTATTAATGAATTAACATGTAATACAAAATCGACAACAGTGCAGGTATCTTCTTCTTTATCAACAAAATCCATGAAATTCCCAAAAGTAGATATTATCTGAAAAAGGACATAAGATATATACAGATGTAGACATTGTTATCAGTGTTAACACAATAACTAACCATTAAATATGTTTAAAATGACGAAATAATTACTTGAATTGTATATAATTATGTAAGTCAACAGTTTTCAATAATATAAAATCCATATTGCATCTGCCTGCAAACATCAAGTTTATGCCATAAAAAAAGGAATTACTTTGCGTATATAATTTTTAAGTATTTCTGCAGATTTTTCCTAAAGAAATACATATGGAGTAGCCTTGTCAGTATTACGAAAATTAAACAAGGAAGTAAATGATGTAATTACCGAAACGAGCTATCCCACCTCGTCATGTCCATGTGTAATCCATTAAAATGCAAAGAAAATTCACGAAAAAATCATTATAACATGTTTCTTGAAGTAATTCGACGTATTTTGAACGGAAAAGTACGTTTTTCCAAAAAACTGCAAACTGCCTGTAAGCTACGGCCGGATAAGGACACCACCATTGCCCATTTCTGCTAAATACGCCGTATTTCATCAACTTTTAACTGGGATATGTGTAAAAAAGTGTGTAAAACAACGAAAAATGACCTAACCTTGACGTCATTTCCGAAAATAACGCCAATATTCATCAGCTGATCAAATGACCTACGGCCGTCTACAGGCTGCCCAGCCTTTGAAGTATCATAAATTAATATTCCCTCAAAAGCTTGAACCGTTGAGTTTTTGTACAAGCAACCAGATCAGGTAGACACAAATGTAAAATTGTAAACTTTTAAAAATGAAAACTATATATTTGGGTGAGTGCAATGCCCTCACATGACTGAAAGATGTTTCAGGAGTAGAACAACGTCCTGAGAAATTGAAAAATGGCATATAAGCAATGTCTCGTAAACCGTCAATGCCCAGCTCTTGTTACGCTGGGACTCACGCTGTTCCTTGAAGTTTCTCAGAAACGCTTAGTAATAACGGACGCAAAACCAAAACACCGATTGGCTGCTCGAGAATTCTTTATTGTAACACCAACATATAGGCAACTTTAAATTAAATCCAGTATACAATACTGTTTCACTGTGTGATACATTTAATAATCAAACTAATATGGAACTTTAAATTAAGTTTTAACTAAGGTCTATGAACAAATATTACAATAATAAATCACAATATTACTTCTGACAGTTTTGGCCTGACTTCTTTCTGAACAGCGACCGATGAGACGATGACTGGTGTATCGATGTCTCCACGAAAATATAGGGAAGTTGGGTTTGAGCAAACAACCATGAATTGATCGTTCAATCTTCAACTACATTTACATGACATAAAGTACATTTATGGAAAATATTTTTGATATAAATTACGCCTACAAGATATATACGGCAACGGTCTATAGAGCCCTTGGAATGGTAGTAAATATTGGTGATGTTTAATGCTAACCATATTGGTCTTATCATGGAAATCATGACGTGTCCGATGGAAATATAGCTTTGTTTTGGTGTTTGTTCAACAAAGCAACCAGACTTTAGCAAGCGACAAATATGCACTGAGAGTAAATTTTAGCCGGCATAAAGGTCGAGGTAGTTAAGATAGAACGGAGCATAACAGTGCGTGAATGAGATTATCGTGAGCTATATAAGTAATATTTCAGTGAGGAGTGAATTGAACGATCTGGAAGATTAGAACCCGTAGAACAAGCTGACGTATAAGAACTCTCATGAATTTCTGTAGGGACCGTAGAGTAGTACTGATGTTTTGGTGTCATTCTGAACTATCAAAAATGGTTTACACATCTAAAAGATAGTAATTATGGACGCCGGAATAACACTTTCTATCTGTTCAGCGCATCTTCCTTGACGCAGTTTCTTATCAACAATTCGCAGTATTTGTAGCTTGATTTCCTCCTCATTTTCACCAACTTTCCCTTCACACACAATGGAATGCAGTAACTACGTATACTCAAGCATTGTAACCTGAACATTACAAAATCCCTATAGATAACCTGTTGAACAATAAATGGCTTAAAAATACGAGTCATAATTGCAGCTCCAGTATCCTCCATTGTCACAGGAGAAGGAGCTCAGATTTCTTAGTGATCTGAAAACGAATGATTATTAGGAATAGTACAATGTGCGTAACAGGTGTAGTGGTGGTAAGATTCAGCTGCTATCTACTACTCGACAGAAAGGTATACTAGCTACAAACTCTGTTACATTTCAGAAGGACTATCCATAATATTATTTTTGTCCCAGTGCACACTGATATCAAGATAAGTTGATGCCATTTAATGCACTGCACCGAAATTCCATGTACTAATGTAAATTCAACTGGTAACACATCTTCAGCCCTAACCAGGACATAATCGCCACGAAGTTGAGCCGCTTGTCTCATTCGCTGCATGGTTTCTTCATTGTATTATGGAAGACATCAGCCAACACCGATGAACATAAAAATGTTTAGCTCCCTCAGAACATGCATCTAAATCATGTTAACGGGCTTTTCCTCTGTCACTTTCCTGATCATCATAAATTATCTGCTTTGACAACAACCATTGACTGTAGTCAATCTGACACCTGAAAATCTGAAACAACTCGCAGATAACAAAGCTTTAAGGATCTCAAACGAAAATAATGGTCATTTCTGTGCATAACTTCTTTAAGTGCATGTCTTTCTTTTCATTAATTCGCCTGGGATAGTATTACGCATTAATACGAACAAAATACCGTAAAATATATCTTTTTTCGGCTACAGAAGCCTAAAACTATTCAAATATACTGCAGTTTCACAAAAATTAATGCTTATAACACCTTAATAGGCACAAACGCGATAACACATACAGTGCACGAGAATACTAAGCGACAGCCCTTATCCACACTCCAAAAGGAATATGTCATGCAGTCAGAAAAAGCGCCATTTAATCGGGACGGTAGATATCAAGGCGGACCAGTTGATTTGGATCGCCGTCTTGCGTTGGCAATGGATAAAGGCACACACGGGCTGTTGTTATGTGTTATCGCGATGTTGTGTTCGGGTTGTTCTACGTTGTTTTCAGGTGGTTTTTCAACTGAAATACATTATAAATACCATATTTTAACGAAAAAACTTAGAAAAATGGAGGAAAGTAGACGCTTTCAGCAGTTTGAGTGAACATGTATCTGTCATTGAATTTCGTTATTTCTTTCCATGTGGAATGTTAAAACTCTGTGTAAATTGTTGATTACGTTAAGGAAAACGAAATCAATTAGGCAATTGATGCATATTCTGCGAAATTCTGAAAGGGTGTTTTGAATCTCTGAGATATGAAAACTTGGTAACATTCAGAAGAGTCTACAGCTATAAAGGAGTGTTAGTTGATTTATTCGCAAGATAACAGCTAATAAACAAATTTTTTTAAATAGTTACTTTGGTTTGGAGTATTTTCGTGTTGCTAATTATTTGTTAACGGATGTCATGCTATTGTTGATTTGCAGGTTGCAATTGTAATTTGCGGAGTGGTTCACTTTATCTGGAGGCTTTAATGAAGTGCAATTGAAGAATTTGCGCGTTATCGTTGGAATCTTTGTGATATTGTAAAATTATTTATCAAAATAAATATCTCTTTAATGTTTTAACGGTGTTCTTTAAAGAATTCACTACTACTTCCCTTTGCTTGCCGAAGGAATAGTGATGTAGCCGGTTTTGGAATGCGTAGTGATTTAATCTGAAAGAGTGATAATTTACGCAACATAAGAATACTACGATTTTCTTCAATAGGATATACCTATAACACGTTATTTTCGATGTACGTAGCCGCCCTACATTTGTTATTATGTATATGTAGTAATCGCAAAACAAACCTAAGCTCGACGTGCATTTTTTCGCAAGCCCTGATGAAAGATAATCTTTTACGCAGCCGTATTGAGTGTAACTGAAACATTCCATGGGAGGCTTGATGACGCACTGAGGAAATAATAACGGTTTACGATTATCACGCATTTCACACAAGTATTACTACGTTGCCTATCAACTTCGTTAACTATGCAATGTCCTCGAAATGAAAATTAAGAGAGATACATGTAGTCAACATAAATGCATATATTTACAAAATAAAAACAGTTAAACAGTACATATTCACATTAAAAAGGGTGGAAAAAAATCACAGTTGTAGATTTTTTATGGGTACATGATTGTCAAATTAAAGTCCACTGATCGTTTTATCCACAATATGTGGATCAGTTTCCCCTAGATGATTGTGACACTGGACCAGTCTTTACAACTTTCAGCACCACCTGATCCTTCAGAAGAAACTGGTTATGACCTTTCCATGCAAAGATTGGGGTTGTATTCCTTTGACCACCTCCGGCCACACTGAGAAATATCTAAGGATATATACATATCAAGTGAATTAATCTTACCTCAGGTGAACAATCCCTAATCTTAGCAACAAAGAATATGTGAACAAGGGAGGGAACAATAGTAGAATCGGTATGAACAGTCCATATATCCCATAATAAACTTGAGGAATCCTAAAACTTCCGATTTATCTTTCACACTTTGTCTTCTGCAAAATGCAAATGCTACACAAATGCCTCTCCTCTCTGTCCGTTACAATTAACTGAAAAAGATTAAATCTTCACACTTTATACTTCTTTGATTAAGTTACCCGATAATATTCTCTTTTTTAGTGGGTCCACATGCATATCACATCTGTAGAATCTATACATGCGTTAACTTGTGTCCTTAAGCTGAAAAAATGTAATGTTTATGCGACTTTTATTACTATCATTTCAAAGCCCGCCTCAGTAACGTAAGGCACGTATTAGCCGCAGCGTTTACGCAAAGTAAAATCTACCAATCACAGTATGCATATGTGACCTTGAGGTGCTCAGCCTCTCCATAAGGTCGTGTGTGCCTTTATCCATTGCATCTTGCGTTACTTGACCTGGGTAATAGCGGTTGACTTAATTTTAACCCTTTTCGTTTTTTGGTTGTTTTCTCTGAGTATCGCGTTCCAAATTCCATTCCGTGTATGGCTGTAACGTCTGTTGATTGAGGATAGGCTTGAAGCCCATGATATTCCTATGCTAGTAAATTTATGTCTAGGTGACTCTAAAGAATAGCGGCCCAAACCGAAACGACCTTTTAACGCAAAAATGACCTTGACAGGGACAACTTCGGCCAATGAGAAGGCTCAAAATGGAAGGCGCATAATTGTAAAAAACGGTTTATATATAAGTAATGCAATCATAATAAACAAAAAAAAAAAAAAAAAAAAAAGTATATGTCTTAAAAAAACCTCCCAGTTTCTCATGGGAGTCTTCATAGTCCTATGAAACCAGTTTCGGTACATAAATTCATCCAGGTAACTGTAAATCATGGGATTTCTCGATCCATTAACCGCTCTTATACGTCTTTTTAGACGACTCCTAAAACTTTCAATGGAGCTGGTGTGGGTTCCATCTAAAGGATTCCAGAAACCGTCCGTATGATTAACAACATGATGAATGTACCCATGATTCGATAATTGACGGTATCCGCTCCATTCATCTGTATGAATAGTCGTCCCTGGCAACACCAAACGCTTAATAATAGGCACTAATACTGCTGCACTGCGATTGGGAATCGCTTCTATATACCCTTTGCACAGTGTCGTGTCGTAGATACCCAGTATCCACTACTGGTTTGCTTGTAATCTCCCACGGTTGTATTTCCTTTTTATAAGTACAGTCTCATCGATATGGACTATGCTGCCGACTCCTCCGAGAACTTGAGTCAGGGTGTTCATTTTCCAGGAGGAAACATCTCGGCAGTAGTTGTACCAGTGCACTGCTGACACCCCTGAATTTTCTGTTTCATAAGCTGTAGCTGTGACTGCTCTTTTCAGGACCCAGAAGTTACAGATCATTAAAATTTTCGTCAAAGGTAGTTTAGACCTTGAGAGAAAAGTTCCTAAGGGATCTGTAAACTAAAAAACAACGACAAACCTTCTCGAACCGACTTCTTCCTTCGGCACTCAATACATCTGTATACAAAGCCATCAATGGCTTCTGTCTATTTTTGTATATGCATAACTCCTCCGCATTGGCAAATTTTCGACAAGGCTATCAGTCCGTTATCCAAAAAGTAATCGAAAACATCCATGATTACATCCGAAAATGATACAGTCAGCTGATTCCTTCCTCAAGGTCACTTTTTTGTTCGAAGGTCGTTTCGGTTTGGGCCGCTATTCTTTAGAGTCACCTATGTCTAAACCCTTTTGGAACAAACCACTAGAGGCACCGACATCACTTCTTCTGGGAGTCTGTTTCGAGAGTTTACGACTGTCAAAGAGAACCAGTATTCCGCAATAGGTACGACTCTCGCCGACCATGCACATGGTCTGGAGTTCGATCCCCTGCCGACGCATACCTGATATGAATGTTCGGCCTGCAAAATTTGGGCTACCGATATCAAATGCTGAAAATTACACACTTCTACGTCAAGGTATTGTGTGGAATCAGGCTGTGGTAAAGAATTCTTATTTCTTCTTGACTCCTAGACTCTCTCGCTGAGTTCTAAGCTGTTAGGAAGGAAAAGGGAGGGAATATCAGGTCCATGATTATTTCTTACGATTTTAAACGTTGCAACATGATATCTCTGCCTGCGGTATGAAAATGGGGAGAGATTCAGACTGTTTAATCTTTTTCCGTATGACCAGTTGGTCACCAGAGATGTATATAAAGAAGTGGAAACATCAATAATTCTAGTTAGCACTGCGTATTGTCCATATAGGTCCAGAACTTTGAGCTGCCAGAGCGCGGCAGTGTGCCTTATTTTTCAAGTCGTGACGTACCACCACATAGGTCTGAACTGATGAGTGGTATCCCCTCCAGTTCGCATGAGCTAACGCTTGCGCGTCCGATGCGCGTGGCTGCTTACTAGGCCACGTTGATTGGGAAGATCGATTGTTTAGTCCAACCTGACAGTATTTTGAAATCTACAAACGTGAACATGTCATTATCGTCCTTAAGCCACCTCCAGTCTTTTCAGTAATCTGAAAAGGCAACCATAGGAGATTTGGCGAGCGCAGATGATCACTTGACATGCAAGATAAGTAAGGGGTGGGTTGAGTACGCCGCCCTGTGGCACACCACAATGCACTGTTGTGCAGAAGGAGAGTTTTGACTTGACTTCGACTTCTTTTCTCATGCCTATAGGCAGTTCGCCAATCCAGTTGGTAAACTGCACTTCATTCTGAGATTTTCCAATTTCGTGAGGAGTCTTGAATGGGGTACTTAGTCGAGAGCTGTGCTGAAGTGTATGAAAATAACGTCGATGGGTTTCTCGCCTCTTGGCCTGACCCAGCTTTCTGTTACTGTAAGGTTTATCAGGTATGAAAAGTTTCCACAGAAGCCACTCTGTGGGCTGGACAAATTGTCGTCTCTCAGGTATGCCATGATAGGTTTCTTGATAATTCTCCCCAGTATCTTGATTGAGGTGCTGGTGAGACTAGTAGACGTGTAGTCTGATCCTCTTTCCAGTCGGAGGTAACATTCCGTTTAAGAGAAATGGCTTGAAGTTCTTAGTCAATGCGCCAGCCATATGAGCTGTCAGTTCCCTGAGGAGCCTCGGGTGAAGAACGTCGGGTTTCGTTGATTTCCCTGCATCTAGTTTGTCTAGGGATTGGAATATGATGTTCGGGTCGATATAGATGAAGTCTATTCTGTATTCCTCTGTGGCTAGATTTGCTGCAATGGAGGGGGTGTAGCGACTCCTGTACGAAGACTTTGCTTCTGCTTCTTCCTGATCCTCCTCAATTGTGTCGTCATCAACAGTCAGGTTTGTGACGCAGTCGGATGCCTCATTCCTGAGGCGCATAGCGAAAATGTTTTCGGTTTCTCTTGCCCAATTTTTTGGGTACTATCCGACTCACTTTCTTAATGCAAAGGTCACTGGAACAGCTTTTCCTGTGACTGACATTTCACACCCTTTTGGCATACTTCTGTTTTTTCCTAATCGGGTCCTACCATACATTTTTGCACATAGAAGATCTGCGCTGTTCTTGGTTCACCCCTCCGGGACAATATTTTTTTCTCTTTGTAGGAGACCAAACTGGCTGACTGGTTTCAAAAAAGGAACTTTGTAGCATTTTGAGTCGCTACACTCCTTCCATGTATCAAACAAAGCAAGAAGAAGGGGGTAAAGAGGGATTCAAAAGAGATAATAAACAGTAATGTGAAGCAAAAGGAATGGTAATATGGAAGGATAGTAGGATTTTATTGGATATTATAAATCATAGACAGTGAGTTTATCTGCGCCACTGAGAACGATTTTGAATCATATTACTTAATTGTCTCCAGCTATTGGTCTTTACAATCCCGAGGACCCTAACCAGGAGCTATACACCTCCCAACGTGACTAGCTTAAAATAACTGTTGTGGACTTCATTGCCTGATACTGTGTTTCGGTTTGACCACTGCTAGCTTTTATCTAACCTTATCCCGTGTCGGCCAACATCACCCATCAAGGAAGGTGATGGCTAGGCTAGGAGTACGTAATACATGCCCTAACCATCTCAGTCGGTGTAACTTCACAACCTCGTTGATTGATTTCTCCTCAAAACCCAACACTCGATTCCTTACCTCAATATTGCTCACCTAACTATACCACTTAACACGGGAGATAGAACGCAGACACCTATAACCAAAGACAGCCAGCTTTTTCATGTCTTCCACATATAATGGCTCTGTCTCAGAGCCATAAAGGAGGACAAAAAGAACTGCTGAGCAGTACACACTCCGTTTGATCGATAGCCGGATACCTCGTCTACGCCGGAAATGGCGTAGGTTGGCATATGCTGAATGAGTCTTCTGTATCCATGCTGAGATTTCATCAGCGATCAACCTGTTTGCGTTGGCTGATGCAACTCCCCAAAGAAGTGAAGTGGTCAACACGCCCTACCACTTCACTCCCTAGGAGTCAATGCAGTTCAGTCCTGTAGCACCATCTTACATTTGACAGCAGGAGCGAATCGCATGCCAAACTTTGAAAGATTAGAGCTCAAGGTGTTCAGAAGACCGCGTTTTGTCACCGTCCATGCCCAGGAGGACTATATCATCTGCATATTCTAAGTCAATGAGATTATCCTATTGTAACAGACAATTCAATCCCTGAGTCGTTGACGTCAGTTAGGGTTAATTCCATTAGTACATCTATGATGAAACTAAATAGAAATGGGGACAGTGGGCACTCCTGACGGACACCACTAATTGTCACCACTTCAAATGACAACTCGCCGTAAGCTCTTACCTTGTTAACTGCATGAGTTCGAGTAGAGTGCCTTGATCGGCGCAATCTATTTTCTAAACATTCCTTTCACAGTCAAATATCGCCACAGTACCTCTCGGTCGACAGAATCGGATGCCGCCTTCAGATCAAGGCATGTGAAGATTTTTGGACGCTGATAAGTCTGCCTATGTCCCAGAATCTTTCAAAGGATAAAGATATGATCGGCACACTCTCTTCTTGGTCTAAAGCCTGCCTGGTTCTCTCGTGTCCGTTCTTCCCGAGTACCGCTTAGTCTACGCATGATTATTGAGCCTAGAACTTTCGATAACATATTAGTCAAGCTAATCCCCTTTGATTATCACGGGGAGGGGACTTTCTCCGTTCTTATATATCGGGATATTCAATGACTTATACCAACCCGATGGGACTTTCTCTGATTCTCAGACGCTACCTAGTACCTTGGTTAACGCAGACAATAAACAGTTTCCGCCATCTCCAAATACCTCTGGAGTTATTCCCTCAGGTCCTCCCCCTTTGTCTCGTTTTAGATCAATGACAGCTTCTGTAACCTCAGTTAGGGACGGGAGACCTTTGTCTTTATCCCATTTGGGGAGGTGTTGCATGCTGGGTAAGTTGGGCGTGGCTGTAGGCCAAGTGAATTGCTCCTCAAAGTGTTTTTTCCAACATTCCAGTCGTCTATCCCGAGAGCTAATTATGGCGTCTCAGAGATTGTTTCACTTATCACTTGCCTTTTACTATCTGTTTACCCAATAAGCCTAAATAGTCGTCTGGTGTTACCTATTGCCTATGCCTTTTCCATCTCCGCTTTTGTCGCCCACCACTGTTCACGGTCGTTATGAAGGCTTCTTGTTAGTTTGCATCTGAGTAGCTTTGCCTCCTCATCATAATCGGAGGTCGCCGGAATCAGTCTTCTTGCGTTAATCAGTTCAGATGAGGCAGTAGAAATCCGATGCCTCTAAATTTTGGTTTTATGTTATGAACAGCCTTTACAGTTGTTTCTACAACTAACTGTATGTTGTGGCTGTGGTTTTAGTTGGTCACATGAAGGATGAGTTTAACTCTTTTTTTGATTACAGCTTGATTCTATACCGTATTTTTTGTAGTAATTTTGAGGAAATTTATAGAAATATGAACACGTTTCCGAAATCGTGGTGTTTTCTCCTAATAGGCAAAAGCTTTTTCTCAACAGATATGGCGAAGTAAATGGGTTGGAGATATTTTGAGATTACCAAACGACATCGTATTGTAGATCCTCGAGTAAGGTCTGAACCGGAAAGGATTGACTCTTGCCGTTGGAGAAACGTGAATGTTGTGTGAGAGAATTATAACTTTCAGTTAGTCTCGTAGTCAGCTAAGAGGATAGAATAAATTTTAGATGTCCTGCTGAGACCCCATTTTTCCCTCGAAAAGCAATAAATGGGCAATGATGTCCTAAGTTCTGTCTGTCTGGATTCAACATAGAACTTGGCACCGAAGTGCAGCAGTTCGAGTTGCCACCTTCCAAATAGCACACAGAGGTAGACAAGAAGATGAGTGAAGAGAATCAATACAGTCTGACAAGTATAAGAGTGAAACAGAATGGGTAATGGTAGAAGGGAATATGAAAGATTAAAGAGACTGAATACATCTGCGCCATTCACAACGATTTTGAGCCATGTCACCTATTGTCTCCAGCCATTGATTCCTAGAGTCCCGAGGGCCCCAACCCGGGAGTCTGCATCTCCCTACCTGACCGACTCAGTTTAACTGTCAAGGATTTCATGGATTGATGCCATGTTTTTGTTTGGCCACCACTGGCTCTTTTCCAACCTGCACCTATATCAGCTAGTTAGTAATGCCCGTCGGTGGAGGCGGTGGTTAGGCATGCGCAGCACGTGACCTAGCCATCTCAATCTATGTAACTTTATAGCCTCGTCGATTGATTTTCCCTGTTTGCCCAACACTACGCCTAACGTCAACATTACTTACCTTATTAAACCACCTAACGTGAGACAGAGATCGCAGACATCTATGATCGAAAGCAGTCAACCTTTTCATGTCTTCAACTCGTATTGGCCATGTTTCAGAGCCATAGACAAGGACGGAGCGAACTGATGAGCAGTACACACGTCCCTTGGTTGATAACCGGATGTCACGCCTACGCCAGAGATGGTGTAAGTCAGCGAAAGCAGCTCGAGCTTTTCGGATCCGTGCTGAGATTTCATCGCCAATCAGTCGGTTGGTGCTAATACAACTTCCCAAATAGGTGAAGTGGTCAACATGTTCTATCACTTCACTCCCTATCCTAAGTTACATACATCAGAAGAAAAACAAAATAGGATGTACTCAAATTTGCCACAATTATTGTTTTTCTGGCTTTGTGGACGAGGATTGAGACAAGGTATGTGAAGTAACAAGCTGCTCGTGATATTAAATCTTTATTTGTTTGAGTTTCTAACAATAGTTTGATATACTGGATATTTTACTTTTGAGCAAATTATTTTCCTTTTAAATATCATTTCTTCCTATATCTGACAGGCATAGTGTTGTCATCCTTTTTCCCTATTGGTTTCCAAACACGCCTTCTCTGCATTTATCACTGAATGACTATCAAGAGAACACAAGTATTATGGTAAGTCAACACGTTAATCTGATGCGGTTTAGCTTGTTTAATGTCTGTCGACGGAGCTTCGCCTGTGTTCTTAATAGACTTGATAAAGTTTCTATTTTTGCTTCATGGGATGCATGTGAAGATAAATTTAAAAACCAGTTAGATCTTCGAAGTATTCCGACAGTTTCCACCATACTCAGTAAAACAGCATCCCTGCAGAGTACAGCTGCACTAAGAAAATGGCAGGAAAAGAAAAAAAATGAACTCGGTGAAGATGGATTCCAGGAGTACATGCGAGGTAAATTCTAAAGCACAAACTTTTTGTTAGATAGGACTTCAGCTTATAGGAAAAAGTGTTCATTCCAACATCGAAGCTCGACTTCTTAAGGGTGAATTTCCTGCTAATCTGCCAGAAGACATCTCCAAGTATTGCGAGAGTTTGAGCTACATTTTGGATGACTTAAGGTCTACTGCTGTAGAAACTAATTGTCTTCATCCCCAGCTTTTGTATCGCGGAAGGTTTGATAGCATAGTTTTTCTGAAGTAAGCCCCGTTTCCCTGCACTTCTCATATGCTTCTAATTTTGTGGTGTCATGAAATGTTTATATTACATAGAATTTTCCAGGATTATATTTTTAAACGAAGTGATTCTGGAGATTTCGTAACGTATTAAAGGTTTTATTTTTTCCTAGATTTCCAGTTTTTGATTTTGAATGGTTCTTAATATTTTCAGATGTTTTTTGTTTTCTTAAGATTTCGTCTGCATTGTAAATAAGTGTTATCGCTATCAGTATTCTACAGTGCCAAAGATACATATATTTCCGCATAGTTTCATGTTGTGAATGAGTAGACTACGGATTTATTAAGTGTAAGGTAATAGTTCCTAATATTCAGGTAGGGAGTTAGTGATTTCATTTGCTAGACAACTCTCATCAGCACTAATGAATGGGCTCAGACAAAATCGTAAGGGGCGCGCATAGTCTTCTTTGGTATATACCCAGCCTCAGGATGGTGGGGGGTGGGTGCTTTGCGCTGCGGGTTGGCCACCCCTCCGTACACCTCTTGAAATGCTCCCATATGACCGGACGTCTTACATAGCCTCCTCTGAGGAAGTCCTACTCACTGCCTTCACGTGGCGGTGTTTTTTCACCGAAATGAAAGGGCAAAAGCGGATACCCGGCGCTCTTCACCGGGTTGACTGTCCATTGGATGACAGTCTAGGGGAGATGGCTAAACCCTGATTCCAAATCTCAAACAACTGGCGTATGAAGCTCACCGGAGCTCACCGGCATACGTATGGACAAAGGGTTTATTGGATGCCCTGGATGTCTGGCCCCATTCGAAAAGGCGTATGAACCGGACTCCGGTCACCGGCTGCCAATGGATAGTGGACTCCCTACTCCACTCCTACTGCCTTGTAGGTCACACTTGGTTGTGTAAAGGCTAGAGCTGCACTCTCAAACAAAAGGCCGAGCGATGCTGGGGACATCACTCGTACCTAATTCCCATGAAACTTCATGAACTCACTACAACATCAACCAAATTCCAGTACTGGTCCAACAACGTCGCCTTCGGTGGTTTGGCCATGTTCTGCGCCGACCAGATGGCGATCTGGTCAAATCAGTTCTAAATCCCTCGCCATTTCCATCTTGGCGATGTCGCATGGGTGGACAGCTGATATGGCTGATATGGAGTGCCTGGGGCTACAAACCGTCTACGAACTCCGTCTGTGGAACAAGAATTGGATAAGCCTGTCGCAAAACCTTGCATCAGATCGCCGCACCTGGGCAGCGATGATTCGAGATGTTCATGAAGCCGGCTCATCCTCCCGTAGGAGATAGCCGAAGTAAAGTAAAGCAAGTACTGGAATCATCTAAGACACCACTTACATATTTGGCTATCCACTAAAGGTTTGTATCGCAAAGGAA
Organism: Trichobilharzia regenti; assembly: GCA_944472135.2. Taxonomy (NCBI): domain Eukaryota; kingdom Metazoa; phylum Platyhelminthes; class Trematoda; order Strigeidida; family Schistosomatidae; genus Trichobilharzia; species Trichobilharzia regenti. Next base: position 107,256,815 of record OX235262.1, read on the forward strand.
TTCTCTGTTCTACCTTTCAACTGAAACACTGTTTCTGAAAGAAGAATTAAAACTCTGCAGTTTTTCGACCATAGATGCCTTGATTCAAGTTTTTACATCAGGGAGAGCAGTGTCGTAAGAAATGCTGAGACTAAAGTTACTCCTATGTGAATGAGGTACATCACTGAGGGAGTTTACGAATCCTATTTTTCTAGGTATCTTTCATAATACGGAATCCTTGCCTAAACTTATTAATCTTGACCCCCGAGTTACAATTTTATCATTGATCACATTTTCGAAACATTCTGATGACGTAAACAATGTACTATGTACTTTTTATTCTAGTCTGCAAATCATCAGCTGAGACAGTTGGAACATACGTTACACATCATAATCTAACGTTTTTATCGGTGGGTAATGTTGCAAGAAGTGAGAGTTAGAAGTTGCCAGAGTGAGAAAAATTGCACGTCTCTTTCAAGTTATTAATCTAAACCAAGTAGGACGGTGTGAATTGCGTGGTTGGGTTTGTAAAAGTGCTAAGAATTGGTGGTGGGAAACTGTTAGTTAAATAGCTCAAAATCTTTCACATTAGTGCAGATGTGTTCACTACTACTCTCCATTATATATTATATTATTATGTCTCTGTCGTCATTTTCGTATGCAGTATCGTGAAACGAAACTTTTGTAGAATGTTCATTGCTGATTCTTCTTGGTTAAAAACCGAACTGATGTCAATATTCCTATTTATTTTGTAACAAAATTTAATTTACTATCGGCACCAACAGTATATAAAAAATAGGGAGAGGATGAATAAATGATTTCATCCCGAAACGAAGCAAGTATATTTGACAAGATCAGATAGCCTGTTCGCCATTGATTGTGATTCTTGGCGATATCTGATAGCGTTTCAAGCCACCGACTCTAAATACATTTTGGTGATGTACCAACCGATTCTGATCTAACACTAATATCCTTCATCCCAAGAAGCGACGTCATAGGCTGAATATGTCTCCGCTCTTCCCATCCATTCTCATGCGTTGCTAACAGGGATGCTCATTATCCCCGTTTCTATTCAGTTTCATCATAGATGTACTAATGCACTGAACCCTAACACTTCAGAGACTCAGGGATTGACTTGCTACCAGGCAATAATCTCGTTGACTTAGAATGTGCAGACGATATAGTCCTTCTAGGCGAGGACGCTGACAAAATGCAGAGTCTTCTAAACACCTTGAGCTGCAATCTACGAATGCTTGGCATGCGATTCGCTCCCCCCAAATGCAAGATGATGTTACAGGACTGGACTACATTAACTCCTGGCTTAAAAATAGGCAGTGAAGTGGCAGAGGACGTTGCCTACTTCACTTATTTGGGAATTTGCATCAGCTAACGCAAGCGGGCTGATCTCTGACGAAATCTCAGTACGGATACAGAAGGCTCGTTTAGCATATACCAGTTTACGCCGTCTCTGGCGTAAACGTGATATCCGGCTGTCAACCAAAAGGCGTGTGTACTGCTCATCATTCCGCTCCGTCCTCCTTTATGGCTGCGAGACCTGGCCATTGAGAATGGAAGACATGAAAAGACTAGCTGTCTTTGATCATAGGTGCCTGCGTTCCATCTCCCGTGTGAAGTGGTATACTAGGGTAAGCAGCACTGAGGTTAGGCGTCGAGTACCAGGTAAGGAGGGGAAATCAATCGACGAGGCTGTGAAGCTACATCGACTGAGATGGTTAGGACATGTGTTATGTATGCCTAGCCACCAATCGCCTTCCTAGACAACGGGCAATGTTGGCTGACATAGGGTCAGGTTAGAAAAGACTTAGCTAGTGGTGGTCAAACGAAAACATGGCCTCAGTCAATAAAATCCACAAGTGTTAGTTTAAGCCAGTCACGTAGGAAAGTGTAGACTACTTTCTGGTTGGGGTCCTCAGGACGGTGAAAGCCAATGGTTAGAAACAATTGGTGATATGGCTCACAATCGTTCTCAGTGGCGCAGATGCATCCACTCCCTGTGACTTGTGATTTCTAATGAAACTATATTGTTCTTCGTTATTACTATTCCTTTTGTCTCATATCCCTGTCTACCGTCTCTGTTTTGTATTTCTTTTACTTTCTTCTCTTGCTTAGTGTGTGTGGCGACTTGAACTGTTGCACATCTGTGCAAAGCTCTATGTCGAAAACAGACAGAAGCTAACAAAGACCGGTGCGGAAGCCTCTGGGATGACATTCGTAGCACGTCGACGTTGACGTGATGGCAGATGCAATTTACGTAGGTGGTCTTCGTTTCTGCAAACTAAATCAGTGATGTATTATTAACACATTCTGCTTTTAACCAGTGGATTCCGATAACCATCAAAATTTGTTTTACTGTTATCAACTCTCACAATAGGCGTGGATGTTTGCTGAATGTATAAGTTTTTATATGGTCTATGGTTGCATTTATTTGTAATTTTTTTTATAATGCTGACTTATTAACGGAAAATTCGATTCAGAAAATGGTTTCTAGGGTAAAAGTCAATTAAATTCTTGGGGCATATGTAACTATGTCTGGGTGATATTTTTGGTTTGAAATTTAGAAACATAGATGAACCCATTTTAACTGAGTGGAAGACAGTGCATGAATGCAAACGAATAACGACTATTGATCAGACTTATGACAGTCCACTGCAAGTTGCTGCGTATATTGGAGCTTACAATTTTACACGTTACCCTTCATCTCCACTGGTAAGTTTCCATTTTGTAAAATACAACAGGCTTAGTATACCCAGGAGTAATGTAATTACAGAATGTCTATTCACTTGTTTAGATTCGTTGACGCATCTGATCTATGTGGCATACATCTTCAAGTACTAATCTATAAAATACGTTTGTTTTTGTTTTTAAAGGCTTATGGTACGACTAGGATGCTAAGCTATAGTGATCGCAGAGAAATTTGAGACCTGAGTTAAATAAATGAAAGTTAAGAGCCTAAACTAAGTCTCTGCATTGTAGCTGTGTGATATTATACTCTTCACTCTCAAATTTTAGTATCAGCCAAGTATATTCCCTGTAATGACAGTCTGTATGCAGGTAATGCGAAAATCAGTTTACTGCTCATAATTTGAGAGTATGATATTACAGAGCTAAAAATCAGTAACTTTGTTTTGCGTAGTAGATATTATATCGTTAAAGTATCACTTATTGGACTTTATAATATTATGTATTCTGTAGCGCTGATTGCACTGCGTTCCGTAGTCACTGGTCACTGGCATTTTTGTGTGATGTAACATATTATTTCACAGTTTATCTTTCCATTCAATTTAAAACTGGTTCAATTTTTGTCTATAGCTTGAAAATCCGTTTATTGTAAATTGTTTCTCACCACCGCTTGGTGTTCGCATCACTTCGAAGATCACACATGAGTATATATATATATTCCATTGCGTTCCGATTGGGATATAGGAAGTTTGATGTTTTCACGCAGTGAGGTTGTTAGCCTGACGCCCAACCTTCCCTCCTTTATGGGTTTACCACCGGCTATGCGGGGTTAAGTAATACGTCAGTTAGCAGTTGAACCTGAACTACGTGTTTGGATGAAAGATATTCGGCACCTGAACAGCGGAAGCATATATATATATATATATATATATATATATATATATATATATATATATATGGTCTATCAGTGTGTTACAGCTCTACCTGCTATGGTTCGGTAGCTAAATGTCATCAGGATCCATTTAACATATATGGGTCATCACATAGCGTATAAACCCATACAGGAGTTTGTCATGTAATCATTTGATTCACGTTCTACTCACTGTAATAAATAAAGGAATGTGTTGCACAGTGTAGTCAAATAATAAGCCCTTAACAGCGTGATCTACAGGTTTGTAAGTATACAGTCTGACCAAATTCCCGAAAACACTATATATCCTATGTATTTTGTAGGTAATAGTGACTAGAAGAGCTGCGTAAGGCCTTTGCAGCTAATACTGTTAAGGTAATTATATTTCCCGGCCAACCGAATTGCTTATTTCGAAAATAATAATTCTTAGAGGGCTTCTAAAAAAGGAAAAAGGAAACACGTGATTTACTGAAGATACTCTGGTGGTTTAATTTGAAGTTGCAGCTATATAATACAGCTATATAATTATACAATTTGTTTAATCGGCGTATCTGATATTTCCACATTTAGAATGCTTAATAAGTAATAGAATCGATGCAAAGCTGTGTGTGTCAATCAAAATATAATGGAGATTTATAGTTACAACCCCGATTTACTGTTAACATTACTTGTAGGTTATAATTCGCCTAATTTTTGTTAACCGAGGTACTATTCAACCACAATTTTTATGATTCTAACATAAGAAAAGTAAACTTGGATGTGTTTTAGTTAGAAGAGTATCAGATTATCAATAACTGAAATCGTTGGCCACCTGCACTTTTTTATTATTTATAAGTGTTTAAATGCTAGTAGTAACTATAGTTGCTTAGTTGTCTTATTACAATTTCAGAGTAAGACATTTTTAATTGTTGTCAATTTAAAAAAGGTCAAAAAAGGTATGCTGATTTATTCATATGGCGATGGTTATCCAGCATCACGAATTGTTTTGAATGAGACTGACCTGTTACACTATTGGGATTTGTGGTGCGAACGTGTAAAAGCTTATCGGCATCAGGTATGTAGTGTTACATTTTCAAATGTTATCAAGTGATTTTCCTGTTTTCGACAGTCTGTGTGTACGACAGAGACATGTGGTGAGAGGAGAGTGGGTCCTGTTCGTTCGTAATGTTTTCGTAAATCTGATTGAATGTGGTAATATGAAAATTTTCCAGAATTCTTGAATTTGTTTAGGATTTAGCGACAAATTTCATCTCTTATGTTAGTATGTGTATTTGGCACTATAGTTTCGATTTTGCGGAATTCGCGACTGTTTTTTACAGTTTCTGTTGTTTCAGTGAAACTTTTTGTTAAACATAGCATTAACGTCGGTAGTCAGTTTTAAATCTCATAAACCGTTTAAACTAAAAGTAAAAACACCAAATGGAAGACAAGTCGATAAAGGTGTAATTCTGTGTTGGTTTGTCTCAATGGCTAGGTCTCGCAGCCATAAAGGAGGACGGAGCGGAATGATGAGCAATACACACGCCTTTTGGTTGACAGCCGGATATCACGTTTACGCCAGAGACGGCGTAAACTGGTATATGCTAAACGAGCCTTCTGTATCCGTGCTGAGATTTCGTCAGAGATCAGCCCGCTTGCGTTAGCTGATGCAACTTCCCAAATAGGTGAAGTGGGCAACGTCCTCTACCACTTCACTCCCTGTTTCTAAGCTACGAGTCAACGTAGTCTCCTAGGTCGCAGTTCCCGTTACAACAAAACTCTTTTCCGACTCTCTCTGTATCAACTTTGGCGTTGGAAAATTTTTCGAATTTGGTAGTGTCCTGGAGAATGCTGTACATCTTATCGATGTACTTAGCTGTATCTAGTATTACGATCCCAGCTCTCTACTCCAGTCTAGTTAGGAGTAAAGTATCCTCAGAACAGCCCATATTGAAGCATGAAAAGGGAATCCGATGAAACGAGAGCATTCTTATAACTAAGCACTAGTGTTTAACTTCCAATCTTCTTTACCTTTTACAAACTAACATTTGAAGCTCCCCTTTCTGACTTTCCAATTCATAAGTGAGTTGAATTGTCTCTATCTTCGAGTTTGTGTATTCGAAACACAGGACATAGACGTCCTGTGTTCTAAGATCTGTGAGTGTTACCTACATATCTCTACCATACTTTTGGGTGGGGCAGCACACTCAGCAATAAAATTCACATTGGAACGTGAATCGAACATGGCATTTACATTCCTCAATTTACTACTCACCAAAAGACACGACTGTACGATCCAAAGATTGATATACCGTAAACCAACATAGACTGGACAGTTTATCAACTTCTAGAGCTTCGCCCCGCTGATGCGGAAACGAAACCTGGTACGTACATTAAGTTCAAGAATTAGAAAAATCTGTTCGGAAGATATGATAGAGGAAGAATTAAGTTTATCACCTGAAACCCTACTAGAGAACGGATATCCACCAAGATTCATAGACAAAAACATGAAAGAGAAGCCTCTGTCGCCAAACATCACAACTATTCCTAAGAAAACTCTCTTCATGAACCTGGGATTCAAAGGTGACATCTCAGCAGAAATTCTTAGAAAACGCCTCTTTAAATGTCTAGAGAAGACATCCCCAGTAGCCGTCTTACATATCACATTCTCCAGCAGACAGTTAATCCAGTCTAACGTTAAGGATAAGATAACGCTTCAATGTGTATTTATGAATTTACTTGCTCCTGTGGAGCAAAGCATATCGGCCGTACGCAACGTCAAGTCCACAGACGTATTCTAGAACACTGTCTAGTTTGGTTAGCCAGAGGAGAAAAGAAGAATAGCAGCAGCTCTATCCTCGAACACCTTGTCATCTCCGGACATCAAGCACCCCACATGAATGCTTCACAGTGCTAGACAGAGTCCCTCAATATCGTACGAAGGGACATCGCATACGCCATCTGTACATAGCTGAAGCATTACCTATTCGGAATTCGAAACCGGACATCTGCATTCAAAAACGCTACATACATTCACTTGCCCTATCGTGGCCAGAGTAAATTTCTTACTATAATCCTGTTTCTGTTTTACTATGTAAGTTTACTATTATTATTATTATTATCTTATTGTCATTATTTTTCCCATCACTCATATTTTGTTACCATTTTATTACTGTTTATTAACAACATTGCTTTTTCATACAGATTTTATGTAAAAACACTATCGCCTTTGCAGTAGTTCCTATCCGTTCTACTCGAGCCTATTGATTAGTCATTATCTCACGCTTATAACGTCATGACAACTTCTACCTCTTTTCTGACTTACAATTAGTCATCCCTTCTAGGTTACACCTTACATTAAGTAATACATTTCCCGAGGACAAAGTTTACCAGTATCTGATTTGTCTAAAGATTTCTTTGTTAAATATAATTACGATTGTACAGCTCATGAAAATGAATCATCGAAAAGAAAATTTTCTTCGCTGTTTACTCCCTTTTCTTATATCTAATTTATAAATTTTGTAATGTATGTTTATTTCATAAGAATTTTTGTTAGACTATATTTTGAGTGACATTTGACGGGATTAAATACCATAAATAAGTATTCAGAGAATTCATAACTAGGTGAATTTTTAAAATCAGCTATGGGTCTAATTGGGTATTTCGTACTATGAACTTTAATAGCAGTCTACATCCTACTGGCGTTATTAGTTCTCGGCTTTAAATTAAACCGTTTGTATTCACCTAGTATTGGTTTCATTCGGCGTATTCCGTCCCCTGTGGATGTCTTAACCTTATTCCTAACGGTGTTCATTGATTTCCTATTTTCCTCATATGGTCCTTGAATTCATGAGAGAATTCATCTGCTCCAAATAGTCTGATATGTCTAATACTACTGTTGTATTTGCTTTATCTTATTTAATCATTACCATATCGTTGTTGTTCATAAGAATTTTAGGGCTTCTATCTCTGTTTTCGTCAGGTTAGGCCTTATTCTTTTCTCCCGTTTATGTCAGTGCACGAAAACCTAGAAAAATCTAGATTGGTTGACCCTAGTAAGGTAAGGAATGTGGAGAAAGCTTCAGCTATAACACTGCTTGCAATTACAGACAACCATGGAAATAGGATGGAATAAGATGACAGTTTTAAAATTTAATGTAACCGTGGGGAGAACGAGACCGATAACGGAAGTTTCGTTTATCAAATCAACCGCAAACACATGTAGTAGGAATGATTCGTCACCTGTCCCAGATATCTGGAAAATCCTACTACCCCTGCAACTAATAGGAAAGAATAAAGAAAACTATAAACGAAAGTATCGAAGTTGTGTGGTAATAACTGATATCATTATGAACAATAAATTTTGTTCGTAACGTCATGCAATAAATAAATATTGTTTCACTGTGTGATATATCTAATAAACAAATTAATATGGGATTATATTCGGCGTTGACAGTTCACTTGTTTTTTGTCTGAATTTTGTTTGATTGCTACTTTCTCTATAGCTACTACTTTTTTATTACGATTAGTGTTATTGTTGACTGACTGACTGGTTTCAACGTAGGAGTTTGCACAGATGTACAGGGTGTCGAGTTGCCACACTCCTTCCATGTACCACGAAGCAAAAGAATAGAGTAGAGTGAGATTCAAAAAAGAGATGATAAAGAAAAATATGAAGCAAAAAGAATGGTAGTTTGAAAGAACAATAGAATTTTGTTGTATATTATAAATCTGTCTGTCTGTCTGTTTTCGACATAGAACTTTACACAAATGTGCGGACGTTCAAGTCGCCACACTCCGTGTAGCACGCGAAGCAAGAGAAGAAAGTACAAGAAAAGCATAATAGAAACAGTGAGCAGAGGTGTGAGACAAAGGAGTAATAAAGAAATACAAAACAGTTTCATTGAAGATCATAAGTCACAGGGAGTGGATGCATCTGCGCCACTGAGAACGGTTTTGAGCCATGTCACCAATTGTTTCCAACCATAGATTTTTGCCGTCCCGAGGACCCCAGCCTGGAAGTCTACACCTTCCTACGTGGCTTAGACCAACTGTTGTGGATTTCATTGACTGGTGCCAAGTTTTTGTTTGACCGCCGCTAGCTTTTTTCCAGCATGACCCTATATCCGCTAACATTGCTCGTCGAGGGAGGCGATGGCTTGGCATACGTAACACATGTCCTAAGCATCTCAGTCTTTGTAGCTTCACGATTTCGTCGATTGGTTTCCCCTGTTTACCTAGAACTCTACGCCTAACCTCCATGTTGCTCACCTTATTATGCCACTTTACACGGGAAATAGAACGCAGGCACCTATGATCAAAGACAGCTAGCTAATCTTTTCATGTCTTCCACTCTCAGTGGCCAGTTCTCACAACCATAAAGGAGGACGGAGCGGACTGATGAGCAGTACACCCGCCCTTTGGTCGATAGTCGAACATCTCGTCTACGCCAGAGTCGGCGTAAACTGGCAAAAGCGAAACGAGCCCCCTGTATTCGTGCTGAGATTTCGTGAGAGATCAGCCCGTTGGGGCTGCATTTCGTCAGCGTCTTCGCCTAGAAGGACTATATCGTCTGCATATTCCAAGTCAACGAGATTATTCCCGGTAGCAAGTCAATCCCTGAGTCGCTGAAGTCACTTAGGGTTAAGTCCATTAACACATCTATGATGAAGTTGAATAGAAAAGGAGATAATGGGCATCCTTGACGGACACCACTGGTCGTCATCAGTTCAGATGACAGCTCGCCGTAAGCCCTCACCTGGCTGTATGAGTACGAGTAGAGTGCCTTAATCAGTGCAATATATTTTCTCGGAATTCCCTTTACAGCCAAGCATCTCCAGAGAACTTCTCGATCGACAGAGTCGAATGCTGCCTTTAGGTCAAGAAATATAATGACTGTTGGACGCCGGTAGGAATGCCTATGTTCTAGAATCTGTCGGAGGGTGAAGATATGATCAATACACCCTCTTCCTGGTCTAAAGCCTGCCTGGCTCTCTCGTGTTTGTGCCTCCCGAGCACCACTCAGTCTACGCATGATTATTGAGCCTAAGACTTTAGATACTATATTAGTCAAGCTAATCCCTCTGTGATTATCACAGGAAGACTTGTCTCCCTTCTTGTATATGGGGATAATCAGTGACTTACACCAACCCGATGGGACTTCTTCTGATTCCCAGACGCTGCCTAGTACCTCAGTTAATGCAGACAGTAAGCTGTCTCCACCGTACTTAAATACCTCTGGAGTCATTCCATCAGGTCCCGCTGCTTTGCCTAGTTTCAGATTGGTGACAGCTTTAGTAACCTCAGTTAGTGACGGAGGACCTGTGTCTATATCCCATTCAGGGAGGTGTTGGATGCTCGGAAGGTTGAGCGTGGCTGTGGGCAAATTAAACTGCTCCTCATAATGCTCTTTCCAACGATCCAGTCGTCTATCCTGGGAGCTAATTATAGTGCCATTTTTTTCCGAGATTGTCTCACTGATGATTTGTCTTCTCCCACCCGTTTCCCTGATGAGTCTAAAGAGTTGCCTGGTGTTGCCTATCCTCGAAGCTTTCTCCATCTCTTTGGCTTTTGTCGCCCACCACTGTTCACGGTCCTTGCGGAGACTTTTCGTAAGTTTCCTCTTGTGCAGCTTTCGCTCCTCATTGAATTCGGAGCTCGCCGGAATAAGTCTTCTAGCATCTATCAGTTCGGATGAGGCGGTGGAGATCCAGTGGTTTTTACTCACCTTTGGGTTTACCTTATTCACAGCTTTTACAGCTGTATCTATGGCTGCCTGGATATTTTTCCAAGCTTCTTCAGGGTGAGCACAGCTGTCGAACACAGATATGTGTTTAGCTAGTTCTTCCTGAAATACGGATTTAGTTTCCTGATCGAGCTGGGGACGTGATGGTTTTACCGCCAGCTGTTTCCTACGTCCGTTCAGTCGTAAGCACACCCGAGCGCGGACCAGTGCATGGTCGGTATCTACGCACGTGTTCCAGAAGGAGCGACAATCTCCTACCGACCCACGCCAACGATAGCTTATTGCTATGTGGTCTATTTGTGTCCAGCGTTGGTTTGATGAAGGGGGTCTCCAAGTCAAACAGTGTCTCTCCTTGTGTTTGAAGTTAGTGCTTACAAGAAACAAATGATTATCAGAGCAGAACTGTAGGAGACGGTCACCGTTGTCGGTTCGCTGGCACGGAACTCCATAGGTGCCACCGACATCCTTCTCAGATTGACACAATTTCCCTACTTGAGCGTTAAAGTCACCAGCTAGAACGACTATGTCTGAGCGTTTAGCCTTTCGCACCAAACTAGACAGCTTTTGGTAGAACTCATCCTTCGTTTCATCTGAACTGCAGTCAGTGGGGGCGTAGGCGGAGATTACGAAAAGGCATCGGCGAGTAGTGCAGTCCTTCCTCCTTCTTACTGATCCGTTCAGACGGACAGCACACATTCGGCTATCTACCGGGATCCAGTCAAGCAATGTCTTTTCTGCCCTAGTACTCAAAGCTATCCCTACGCCAGCTAATCCTCGTGAACTAGCTGTGGCATCTCCTGACACCCTCAAGGTGAATTTTGCAGATTCAACCTGTTGGCCAGGTGGGGTTAGGTGAATAACCACACTTGGGTCTTGTATGCGTGTTTCTGAAACACAGCATACATCAATGGCTCGTGATGCCAGGGTCTTGGCTAGTGATGCTTGTTGTCCTATTTGGCAAAGTGTCCTAACATTAAGAGCTCCTATATGAAATTGGTGGCGCGGCTTTAAGAGGCTGTCGGTGGTGGTTTTTTGGCTTCCATCGTTTTTAGTGGACGCAGAGTGGAGAGGAAGTGGAGAGCTATCAAGTCGAGGAGTTGCATCAGTGGAAGGAAGGCAAGATGATAGAGATGAAGATGAAGACAAAGATGAGTGAGTAATAGAGAGGTTTCGTGTGCATTTCGGATTGTGAGGGCGATTGTTACTTCCCGGCTGCCCACACCGTGGAAGTTGGTTGCGTGACCGCAGAGCCCAGGGGACAACTGCTTGAGGCCGGTCACACGCGGCCTGTTTTTGTTTGTTCTCTTTTGTTTGGTGTGCCTCAGTAGCATATTTATCACTCCTGCCCTGTGACACGGCAGCAGGAAGCGCGGTCGTTGTTAATCCGGGCCACGGCCGATCCGGCATGAAATTTTGTGATTTTGTATTGGACATGATGTTGGATTGGGTAGCTGCTTTTTGTTTAACCGCTATCCAAACAACCTGCCTGGCATGGTAGTACCTCAAGAGACATAAGTCTCAGCCAGTATAGCTTGTTAGGTCATTGCGGTGTTCAAGCCCGACCACCACGTCAAGGTAGCAGCTTTCGGTCGAGTAAATGTATCTGCGCCACTGTTGATATCATTTTGTTTATTATTAGTATTATCAACTGCCAGCATCAAGTTTCCCAGTGGTATTTCTCTTGGATTTGTTTAATGTTTCATTACAGATTAGGAGATGTATGGTGTTTGTAAGACTGATGCTGTGTGCATAATATATCTGGATTCATTTCGTATAACCGCATCTTTTATTTTATTATCAGCTGTAAATTCTACGTTGGTAATTGATTAGACATTGCTGTTAATTGCAATTTTTGTTGTTTTACAACGCATTCATCTCGTTAGTAGACCTCAGTGTGATAATCTTTGTCAAATCAGTACACATATTTCCTTTCTTGCAATCATTAACAACCGGATTTTGGTTACCACACTTTCTCACTAGATTATTGTCGTCATTATTATTCATACTGTGTGAAGGATTATCTGCATGTTCATTTAATTTAGGACTTGTTGATGATGAAGATGCTATGACTAGTTTTTTCCGTTTGTTGGTCTTTGTGTGATGTAAGCGAGAGTGATGTTGCCGGTGTTGATGGGTGGACTTGTATCTATTTTCTGTTATTTTTGTTTGTAGTGATTGTGTTGCTGTAAAGTTACATTTTCTGGATCATTTAGAAAATAAGTTTTTTTTGAAAAAGTAATACTTGTGAAGAGGATGGTGTTAAAGATGAAGACGAAGCGAAAGGTGATTCTGTCTAAGCTTCTAGTTGTAATTGTTTCGCATCACAGAAATAGTATATATTAGTTGCATAGGGTTTACTACATGAATGACATCGGCGGAAATCATAATAATAATAATAATAATAATAATGGGATTTTATTGCATTTTAATGAAGTGTAGTGACATGCGTTATGACATAATTTGTTACTTTTAGGATATCTCCAGTGCATAACTAACAATTAATACGACAGTGGGTGAAGTAATTATACACACTGATATTAAGCTGAATATTAAATTGTACGTATTTAGCGTAATCTTGATTCTTCTCATCTCTGTATAAACATTATTCCTGTGTTTGTTGATCTTCTGAATGACTAAGGTGAATTGTTTGGTTGTATGTTGTAGGAGTAGTTTCTTGTATGTCTACAAGTAAATTTGTATCTGTCTTATCATGTGAATTCATTATTCAAGTTGCCTTAAACACATGGAAAGTAGTTGTTTCAGTTAAATTACCATGCGTTGGTGGCACAATGGTTGGGACTCTCGCTGACCATGCACATGGTCTGGGGTTCGATCACCTGCCGACGCACCTGATATCAATGGTTGGCCTACAATATTTAGGCTACCGATATCACATTCTGAAAATTCCATACTTGGACCGATAATACGTTGTGGAATCAAGCTGAAATCAAAAATAAAATAAAAAAAATGCTCATCTATCAGATTATTATGGTGTTAGCCGGAGACTGGAATCCTGTTGTCAGGCATCTAGGCTCAAATCGATTTAGACTGAAGTCTAGCTACTAACTCTGGAAATGTAATGTAATGTGATCAATAATGTAAGTATTTTGATATGATAATACATTAGTCACCTATATAGTATTTGGTGGTTATTAATAGGATTTTCGAAGTATATATTTTGCTGTTTCTGGTTTATATATATATATATATATATATATATATATATATATATATATATATATATACCGTCCTTTCTCAAAGATCGAAAGCGTCGGAAATACTTGGTCGATAAGAAACAGCAGTCACGGAACCTACATCCAGAGATCAATGTCATGTTTACAATAGTGACCTTATGCTAACACACAGTCTGACTTGTGTTTGAGTAAACTTACCTTAGTTGAGGGGTTCTAATTTTGTTTTTGTGTCCTGTTTTTTTAGTGTCGTAATCCTCCAAATGAAGAGTGAAAATAATAGCAATACGCACACGCAACATGTGTTATTGCGCCATCGATCCATGCAAGCCAAGTTCTATTTTGGGAAAATTCAAGACATTTTTACCAATTATTATTTGTACCAATCTCACAAAATTAGTATTCACACAAGATTGTATTCATGTAATATACATAGGATAACCACTAATTCAGAGTATTTTGTTCCTTATCTGTTTTCGATTTCGTGCAATCGATCGTCATATGTTATGTATGCGAATATGGTGCTCATTGAGTTTTTAAAGCAATTAGTTCCCTTTATGAATTTAGACAACACAATAAAGTGTAATTTATCTGAAACGTGTAATGCTATTTACTCAACATATATATATATATATATATATATATATATATATATATATATATATATATATAATATGAAATTAATAAAGAGTTAAGAGGTGAGAAAATTAGGCTTAGGTCAAGTTAAAAGGACACACTGAAGGTCAAAATAACAATGGAGATCACTTAATTAAATAAGAGAAGTGATAGTACATCTACTATGGTATCAAACCAAACCTTACCAAGGAAAGTTTAGTGTGAAGACAAATTGTTTTTGAACGTTTAAATGTGGTTTAAACTATCTAATTGCTTCTCCCCGAAGACGTTTTATAGATAGATTTAAAGGATGTGTGAACATCAATTTTATGTCCTATCTCTATATTATATTTCTGAAAATAGGAGCTAGGTCTCCTGTTCTTACCGCTAATAAGTTCTGGGGATTCTGTTTGCTTCCAGAGCCATTTACGAATACGCACGATTTTGGTTAGCTCGAGGCGCAATCAATTATTAAAATAAGAATGATCTCAAAAAATCTGCCACCAGCACCACAGGAGTCAAAGTAGAACGAAGTAAGGTAACTAAAATTTAGGTGTAAAGTTATTTAATCATTTGAGATGATGTGAATGTGAATCCTAATTTATTATGCTCTGTGCTATGTGATGCAAGCAAACTAAAGTTTAAGAGTATTTTGATATTATTTGTGCACTGACGTATGCCTGTGCTAGTTTTCTGAACTTTGAATGAAGCTTATTTTATTCACGTAAACAATACTTGAAAATTAATCTGTGCTCACTAGTGACTGGCCCTATTCAGGCAGTTAACCTGGGGTTCTAGTGGGAAGCCGTGACCAGTAGGGTACAGCAGGTTGAAGATGAGGCAGTAACTCATCGAAGAAGACATTGCGAAGTGGTCGCGCTATGTCATGAATTGGCAGAAGTTAGAATTCAAGGACCATTGGATCGGGTCCCAGTGGCTCAATGGTCTACGAGCTCGCCTTGTAACCAGAAGGTCCTGGGTTCGAATCCCTGTGGGTGCATACTGATGAAGAGTCTCAACCTAGGACGAAACAGCTGTCCAGTACTCCTAGGTTTTCCAGTGGTTCTCTGACTGATGTCAGCTCATGATTAAATCCTCCATGCAATCAAACAAAATCCCCACAAAACCAATACTTGAAAATTAAAGAATGATTTCCATATTCCCGTGAATCATTCTATTAATTTCTTTCCTACTAATCGTTTAGTCACAACTCATGTTTTCACTTTATGTTTCCTTAGCGTATATGACAGTTAAGGGATTAAGGACTTTCGATTTTCCGGCATCTTGTTATACATTGATAGTTATATCTCAATACTAGAGTATGTGATCATAAAGAAACAATACAGTAGATATTTGATTTAATTGGGAAGAACAGCTTGTTGGAATAGTGGCATCCAAAGTTACCGATCAGTCTAGGCGATAAATGCCTAATGTTTCGGTCCTGGAAAAATAAAAAAACGTTTGGTCTATTTACACCAATAGTTATCCCATTTTTTTCCACTGGTTCTCTCCTGACAAAATGTAATCACTTTGTCCTGTGACAACAACTCTTACAGTTATATATGTAGACATAAGAAATTGATTATATTGATATTTCTTTTGTCTAAATGTTTCTTGGAATATGTATTTATTCGAAATAAATGATTCCCAAATAAAATAGGATTCTCATGTTTGTATTCACTTATATCTTTCAACAGAAAAAACTGCTCTTTCTGCAATTATATATTGGGATTATGTTTGATCAGCTCTTACAACTATCCAAACAATCCTACATCATCTGACAGGCGATTTTATAACAAAATTTTGAAAAAAAGTAGGTACAGAAACAGAATGGTAGAAAAGTTTCATTGACTTAAATGAGAATTTAAACTTGGGGAAAGACATTTCAAACTTAATAATCTTTCTTTGTCTATCTATAATCACTGAGACTTACGGAACTTAAACTTTTAATTACTTCGTATCTAGGATGCCGAATGTTTGTGACTGTGAGGTAGATTTCTTCCTCACTTGTCGCGAAATGTTGTTTGAAATTCGCTCTAGAAGTTAATCAGAGTTCGGATCCTATCAAGATTACCTTGTTCTAGTAGGCGAGTAAGAGCAGTCGAGGCTTTTGGTTTGTATCTATTCATATTAACCTCTAACTTATCTCAGATAATTTCCCAATCCATCGTAATTACTTCAATGTCTGTGCTTGCCGGCCAATAGGGTTTCAAAATTATTCAAATGCTTGAAAACTTTATGCTTTAATTAAAAGTGAAGGCAAGATATCGTTCGATTTTCGATGAATGGTTACTGAAATTGCCTATAATCTATTGCGAAATTTGTTCAAATCCTATGATAGATCAATGTGTCATCCAAAATTTCTGTCTAACTTCTTGCGGTGTTTTGCTCTGAACATTAGTCTGCGGAGAGTTAATTTTCCCTCTAACGTCACAATTTTTTAAATGCATGTGTATATAACATCCATGAAATGGACTCCGTTCTCAGTAAAGTTTTTTTTATCATTAAAATCTTTTCCTAATATCTGTCTTCTGATTAGTTACACTTAAGTTACTGACGTTACGCAAAACGGATTGCATCATTTATTTGTGTATATTCTCATAAGTTATTTTCCTGATTGTGATTTCATAAAAAATTATGATACAGTTATAACTCGTTAAAAATATAATTGATTGTCGGGCAGATGCTTCGTCTGTAGCGATCGAAATGGAAATTAATGTATTCATTAAGTCATAAAATAAATAATATTCGTCATTTCATAAAAGCTTTCTGAAAGTAATATAAAGTAGGCGGAATTTATCATTTTATTGGCAAATACGTATGAAACAAATGGATACTTGTGGTATTCCATTAGATGAAAGCAAAATGCACCGACAGTACAAAACGTTCCGTAGCTTAACTACCTGGTCGAGTGCAGTTTTGTACAGGAATATAGGACTAAAAAATATCTCTTCAAAATGACTGCAGATTACGTCAAT
The DNA here is from genome assembly GCA_944472135.2 of Trichobilharzia regenti. Lineage (NCBI taxonomy): Eukaryota > Metazoa > Platyhelminthes > Trematoda > Strigeidida > Schistosomatidae > Trichobilharzia > Trichobilharzia regenti. The sequence continues at coordinate 107,273,912 of OX235262.1, forward strand.
CATGTGTTATTGAATGTAAGCAAATACAACTGAATTCGGTAGAAGAAAATGCTGAATGACGAATATAGACTAAATTCCATCATCTTATGACATGCGGAACATATATAAAGTAAGTTGGTAGAATAAAAGACGTCGTTTCCGTATGTAGCTATTGTACCTTGTGATTGCATCATGAAACATGGTTTGATTGAAACACTGTTGTTTCAACATGATGCAGATATAATCACTAACTTGATCAACATAATTCCAGAATGTAGACATCAGGTGAATGTAATGCTCATTGCCTTTGAGCTAATTCATGAAAAGTGTATTCATATATATTGTCAATCAAACAGCGGTAAAAGAAGACAAAACCAACAGCATCTACACGATTGATTGTAGCAATTGTGAAAAACATTAAATCGGTTAAAGTGAACCTATTTCGTCTTTGCACTTATGAAAATAAACTACCATAAAAAAGAAGTGATAAGTATTCCTTCAATCAGTACATATAGACACCAGTACGACCGGAAAATGTACAAATCTTAGATGAGAGAAACACTATAAATGTCAGTGAATTCCAATATGTTTGATATTAACGTGAATCTACAAACAACACATTTATTGAAACAGATCCGATTTATCATTCAATGAAGAGGAAGTCCTATAAAATAGCAGTCAAATATCAGGTCAGAAAAATAATCGATACTCATACAGGCGAACAGGAAAATTTCCAAGGATAGTCATGTTCAAGTTTATGAGGAGAGCGAGTAAGTAATTACACCTATGGCGGATTCTAAAAACTCAGTTTATCCTTATGCTGGCGATAGGGTTGCTTGTAGAGAAAATGAAAATCGAATTAACTCACGTCAAACCACTTTCAGTGATATCCCTTTCAAAGTTAGAATAAAACAATAAGAACGATTTTTGCATAGGGTCCCCACCAGCTGCACACATCGTGAATAATGATACAAGTGAGTAATTAATATGATATATGTCAGACATGCTTTAACTGGATGAACAATCAATTTATGAGTACAATCAAATGCAAGAAGATAGAATGATCAATAATGACCGAAACAGAGATATCAGATTTGGTAAAGAAAGGGAGGTTCCGACATAAATGGAGGCGATTACATAACGTTTCTCTCGCTCTGACATTCCCATCCCTTCTGCCCGTCTGTAGTCGAAACCATTCACGGAAACAGTCAGAAACGATGTTGACGAAGTAAGTTAAAATCAAGCATATCCTGCTTTTGTTCACTTAAATTCAACAAGTGCGTGGGGTCATCCACGAGGTTCACTGCTGGCTTATATTTCGATACCCCATCTAGAAAATATCCCCTTGAAGTCTGCATCCTATTCAAGGTGTGTAGATGATGCATTTGTTGTATGTGATGACACTCATCAATCTAAAACATTGTACGAAGTTCCTTCCAGAATTGTTCGTAAATTGCCTATTTCGCCACGACACGGTACATAAGAAATTATACTATAGAGCAAATGAATGCATTTGTAGTATTGAAGTTTTTGGTTTAAACAGTAATTTTTTCACGGAAAGGGTGATCGACTCAATGTCTATTTTAATGAAATAACTTAATTTAATTCATTGAAGATGGTCATTAATATTAGTATCTTTAATTCTATCTGTGGGAAACACAATTTCCACAAGTTACAAGGCAAGGTCGTATACCATTGAGTCACTGGGACCCGATTCAATGGCTCATGAATAATAACTTCTACAAATTCATGATTTAGCGCGACCACCAACCAATGTCATCGGTGGGAAATCCATCCTCGCAATTGACTGGATGGACCTCACTGGTCATGACTTCTCACTAGAATTCCAAGAAACTCCATCCTGTAGCAAGTCAATAGCGAGCATCAGATTACCTTTCAAGAGTTGGTTTGTAAGGATATATAGATGATTGTAATTTACTGAATTTTAAAGTTTCATAAAATTGCCTCGGAAAGGAATGACTTTTAATACATAATTCATATAATTTCTACGTGTCGCGTTGGACGATAATTTTACACCTTAGATTAACAAGTTCATTTAACCTTTTGATAGTGTGTGGAGAAAGCCTTCTCTTTCAAAAGGTTAAATGAAATTGTTAATGTTAGGTGTAAAATTATCGTCAAACGCGACACGTAGGAATTATATGAATTATCTATTAAAAATCATTCCTTTCCGAGGCAATTTTATAAAACTTTGAAATTCAGAAAGTATCTCTAATCTTGTTCGTCTTACAAAGTCACATATCGAATATATATACTATATTTCAATTTTAATTTTTCATTACAGCTTGATGCTACACTGTATTTTTGGTACAAGTATGGAATTTTCAGCATGGATGTGGGGTAGCCCAAATTTTGCAGGCCGACCATAGATATCAGGTGTGCGTCAGCAGGGGATTGAACCTCGGACCATGTGCTTGGTCGGCGAAAGTCCTAACCGCTGTGCCACCGACACACATATATATATATATATATCCCCGGAAGCTAGTAGTAAAGTCAGTAAAAGGGAGGATTGGGCGTGAGTCTAGTAACACCACTCAGTAAAAGTAAAACCACTGCTAACGAAAATTCAAAGCTGAAGCTTGAAACACTACGTTCCACTCGGATCGCAATAGAATGAAATAATAATATGGAATATCATAATCTTTGCTTTATAATTTTTAATAGATTTTAGTGAAATCGTAAAATTGTTCCATTGCTCTGGTGTGCTTGGTGACTAGTCTGGCTGATATAGAGTTAATCCTGATTTCAATTACTTTAAAGCCTTAAGCAATTACTAATGTAGCAAATGACAAGAATAATTTTTCTAAAGAAAGTGGATTCGTTCTATGGTAGCGGTAGGTAATTCCCGTGAATTATTGGCCACAGCATTCATCACTGAATATTGGATGCTGACCGTCACTATTTAAGTCAACTTGTTTAGCTGAAGGCTTCTGGTCAAGCATCCACGCCATTAAGTAAGCTGTCGTGTCACGTTCGTTCGTTCGTGCACGATCCCTACCTAGTTAAGCAATTATCTCTCACTCCGATTTGGTCCCGAAATATAACTCGTAATTTGGACGGTCAATTCTGGTGTTTTGCTTTGCCTTTGGTCTACACGGAACGAATACTATAGAAGTTGTGGATACTAGATCTTCCTTAGTATACTTTGTACTATCCGTGAACGTCAATGCTGTCAACCTCTAAAATATCATTCTCCCCTATGATGTGAAGTAGTGAGGATGTAACGATGCAGCCACACAAAAGTTAAACGCATTTCTGGTGCTTCTTGACAATTATCTTTTTTCTGTGTCAACCATTACGGACAGAATGAAAATCTATTTCCGAAATATGAAGGACATTAATTTTTTTTAAGTTTCGATAATGTCTTGTTAATATTCGAAAATATCTCAGTATAAAAATGAACAAAACATATTCTTGTTTAGCTGCAAAATTTATTGGTATTTGTTTTAGCTAAATTTCGTGTTGAAAATACTGTGCAATAAAAAAGTGAAATAAAAGGAATTTTCGACAACAATGAAAAAGATGAATTTTCTCAATGATTCAACCATAAACATTGCTGTAAGAAGTGTTTGTTGAAAAATGAAGGCGGTTTGTTGATCTATGAAGTCGCTGTATATCACTGTTCAGCCGTTTACACCATTGTTAAGGTGACGTGTAAAACGTTGGAAATCGTGATCAGTGGGGTACAGCCGGTCGGATGTAAGGACAAATACTCGCCTATGACATTGGCTAGTTGCGGAGCTGCATGGTGAATTGACAGAAGCTGGGATTCATGGGCTGGCCATTGAATCAGGTCTCAATGGATTAATGGTCTATAAGAATTGTATCTAGGAGGTCGTGGTTTCGAAGCCCAATGGGGTGTGTGCGTTTTGCTGAAGAGTCCTAAACTAGAACGAAACAGCCATCCAGTATTCTCAGGGTTTTCTAATGGTTCTCTAACGAATGTCAGAGCATGATGAAATCCTGCAACGTGTCAAAGTTAATGTTTTTAAAACTTTTTAAAGCAAAGTTTGTACAGGAATCTTTCGCCAGGTGGGAAAGGGTGGAGATTTTAGTCCTAAGTATTTTGTGATATTTATCGTACAGTTAATTGTTAAACCCTCTGAATTAAGTAATCTTCAACACAGGTTCAAATCTCATAAGAAACCAGAATTTTAACAAGGCTTCTTATAAGTATTTCTCCTGATTTCCAGGTGTAAGGCTTCAGAAAACAGAGCTATCTATCAATCGATTCGTAACATCTTAAATTTACTATTACCCTTTAAGATAGATTAAACTACTAATCACATAAATGTCTTATTGAGCTATGATTATTTTCGAATATTTCAATCAGCATTCGCGTGACCTATAAACCAGACGTCTGGCAGTAACCAAGACTAAGGATTAAGTCGGTGGATTTCTATCGATACATGTTAAGCTGTCAGAACACAGATTTTATATCGGCCAGGTGATATAACTAGTTTCTAGTAATATGTCATTTTACATCACAGTTAGTCTTCTGTGACTTCTTATGAAAATAATATTCGAGTGATCAGTCTTATACTTTTATGTTCAAGGAACAGTAATAACGAACCCGAATGCAGTACTAACGCCGGTCAGAATAGTTCCTCTTTCAAATCTTGTAAAACGCCTATCACACCACTAGCGATAAAATGAACGAAAGATTCAGAAAAGTGACACGTTCTCCCTGATTTCATCTTCAAAATTTATACAATCTCCTTTTTATACATAGGTTCACATAGTTGTAGTTATTATTTAATTCAACGTAGTAACACAACGGAATTGAAGGAGATAATCATTTTCATCTTGATATGAAAGTTTGAAGGTGTGAATTATCTTCGTATAATCTCCGCGAATTTCTCCACATACACACTGTGTTTAAAGTTTTTAACAAAGGTAGACCAACATTTGTAAGTCCGAGGTCAAATTTTGATCACAGCTCATACAATTTTGTTCATTATACTTGTTAATACTTGTTTTATGACTTATGATTGGACAAATTTTTTAAAAACAAGAGATGTTCCTTTTATATATAAACCTCTGTTATGTTAATTTTGATTATTTTCTCTGAAGAAGTTCGGACCAGATTGCCGAACGACACGTTGGAATTACTCATTTCAATATCGCTGAGATTTTACAAATATAATTTTTTACAAGATAACAAAGTTGTTATGTGAATTACATAATAAAATCAAGACCATGATAACGAAAGAGATCGTACAAATTCTTTTTGTACACAAAGTCCTGGCATTATGTTATGTATTGCCAAAGCCTCTGCCATACAAAGCCAATGCACTCATGACCCTTTCGTCAAACTTTGTAGACTATATTAAATGATTCGTCAGATGCTGCGTGGTTACTATCTACAAAATATTGCAATATCGAAGGATTAGAACATATACGCTCTCCTTTAGTCATCCAAACTGAGAGGTGCTCTCGGACGCTGCTGGGATATCTATGCACCTAACTCTGCAAGAGCAGGTGAACACATAAATACACTTGGAATTAGACAGTCGAGGTGACATTTCCTTGACATTATGGTGCACCAGTGGAGTACTAGAGTAGGTTATTCGTAAAGTGGCAGCAAAGAAACGTTTTTCTCAATGATCTCGTCAGACTGTTTTTAAGTACCTGACTTGCAGTATCACCTCTAAATTCTAATAAACATTGTTCCAAGCAATATTGTGGGTTTTGTTCCATGCACAGACAAATTTTTTCCTTGATTGTTTTCCTGTGCGATGACCTTTATTTAGGCGTTTATGGTCGTTCACTCTTATTTTGAGTGATCTGGACGTTTGACCCCCATACTTAGTAGGACACATTAAAATATTTTTATCAATCAATTTTTTGGATCTTTTTAGTTAATTTTTTATTTTTAATTATATTCGTGGCACGAATCCCAATATTTTTGAGGTTTCTTCGAAATGCCTCTGATGTGTCATTTTTCTATGGTTTTGTGACTGCTTATTTTGCCTTCTTCCTTCTTGTTATCCTCTGGTTTTACCCTCTTTTTTCTCTTCTTTATTTTATCTCTGATAAATTCTTTTGAGTATTTTTTTGTGGAGTAACATTTTGCTTAAGACGTTTATTTCTTTTTGCTGGTCATTTGGTGTTTTTGTAAGCCCGCCTATTCTATCTGCAAGACCTGGTATTAACGCCCGTTTAACTGTGAGTGGATGAACTGAATGATTACGGAAACATTTCTTATTAACAACATCACTATATTAAATTACATTCAATCAATAGTATCGATAAATTACTTGAATCAAGAAATCTCCCAGGATATGTAGTTTTTCCACAAAGCGTCGTTTTTATGCTACCACCTTTTACTTTTTATATTTTGCAGTCTAACATAAGCAGTTCTCCAATTTAATTCTCTATTTCCATAGTGACTTTTATTGAGTAGACATAACTGTTTATGGGTGCGAAGAATTTCTTAACATCGTTCTTTTTATTATTACTAACTTGTCGTTTACTTGTCTGCACCATCGTTTTATTGATGATCTGAATGGTTTAGGTGCATTCTCTTCCAGAAAATCCATGAATATATCAGCTATTATCGGTGAGATGGGTGATCCTATGGCTACTCCTTCATTTCGTTGGTATATTTTTCCTTCACATGTAAAATATGTTGTTAGATAGAATTCAGCCCCTTTTATTATCTCTTCTATGGATAATTGTGTCCTATCTTTTAGACTCTCATCTTGTTTTAGTCTCGTTTTCAGTGCATTTGTGGCCATTTGAATGGGTATTTGAGTATAGACACTGTTCGCATCAAAGCTGAGTAGTATTTCCTCTTCGTCTATTTTAGTGGTTTGTAGTGGTCTTACTAATTCAAATGAATATACTATTCTAGCTTTTGAGTTCTCTTGTCGGTCTTAGTATTGCTGAGAGAAATCTTGATAGCATATACGTTGGTGTGTTTCTAAAATCTACGATCGGTCTTATTGGATCTCCTTCTTTATGCACTTTTACCTTGCCATATATTCCTAGGCATATTACATGATTTTGGCATAATTTCAAACCATTTTGACTTGCCACTTACTTCTTTCATCTGTCTAACTACCTTTGCTGCTTTTTTCATTTTGTTTGTTATTGTTTCTGACAATTCGCTCATTAGGGTATAGTGTCCAGATTGTAAATTTTCATTCATCTTTTCACTATGTGTTGTCTGGTTTAGTATCACTGTTGTATTTCCTTTGTCTGCTTGAGTAATGACAATGGATTTGTCTGCTTTTATGTCTTGAAGTGCCTTTAGCTCCTGCCTCGTTACATTTGGTTTTTCCACTTTTTGTTTTTTTAAAGTTAATGCACATTGTGCCCGTACCAGTCCCACTTTTTGCCTGCCATGTCCTTCTAGCGCTGTTTCAATCGCAGGTATCTGCAGGTCTTAATCTTTTGTTACTAATACTGAAGTTCATCCCATTCATCAGTACGCTTTCCTATGCTTCTGTTAGCTTTCTGTCTGACATGTTTACAGTCCAATTGGTTTCAGTTACTTGTATGTTATTCGTGCTTTTTGCGATCATGAGTTTATTAAATTTTTTTAATTTAATGCTTTTCGTTTAGGTGCAACTTTTAGTATGTTTTCATACTTCCCCCTATTAATTGCTCCTTTCAACTTTTTCTTTTGCTTCATTAATATCTTTCCTTATTGTAAATAACTTTCGTATAATACCGTGTAGGTTTTCCTTGACGCATATTTTTGAGGCATGTTTGAGAGCTGCATTTGCTTTATCGATGGATATAATTGATTTTAATCTCATCTGCATAGGAATAATTCCATTTTTCTTACTGACATTATTACAGAATTATTGTAATACTGAGAAGTTCCCTGTCAAAGAAATATCAGTAAAACAAATAATTGTTCTTTAAAGCACATAACCACCAAAACTTCATATAAGGGTTGAGTAGATCAAGCTGTAAAACTTCGGAAAAGCCTACATAAAAGTAGAGGAAGGAAATGAAGTACAACTATAATGAGCAACGATGTAAGGCGGATAGAACACTGATGAGGATTCTCAGGATATGAAATATCGTAACGGGTGGATATATCTGTGCCATTTCAAATGATTTTCATAAATGGCACCAAAATTCTCAAACTAATCATTCTTAGCATCTCAGCAACTCTGGTCACAGTCTTCACCACCCTACATAGCTCACAGTAACAGTCAACCTTCATGGACTGATGTCATGTTCCCGTTTGACCGCCACCAATTCTTTTCCAACCTACTGTTATATCAGCTAACATTGCTCATTGAAGAAGGTGTAACAAATTTTCTATCCTTCTCAGTCAATGCAGCTTAACAACTTCATAGATTGCTTTCCCCTGCTAACCAGATACTGCATGCCTAACCTCGTTATTATTGATTTCGTTGCGCCACCTAGAGTTGAAGTGTTTAAGGCTGAAAATTATGGTCGATAATGCATAATATTTTCATATCTGCCTTTTTTCAGTAGCTATGTATTACGAGCGTAAAGTAGGATAGAATGAAATGCTGCAAAGCACAGATGTCCTTTGATGGATATCCGAATATTATGTCTGCGCCAAGATGACGCAAGTTGGCACATGCCATAAGATCTGAGACTTCGTTAGCAGTCAGTCCATTACTGATGACATAATTTTACAAATGAATGAAGTGGTCGACAAATGTGGCCATTTCACCTTCATCCTTAATCAAATTAATAGTCAGTACAGACCAGTCATGCAGCATCATCTTACATCTGACAGAGGGGCACTGCATGCCAAACATACTAAAATTTCTGTTGAAGATATTTCAAGGGTGATACATTTTACCAGTGACCTCATCCAGGAAGACTACCTTATCTGGATACTCCAGGTAGATGAAACATTTCCCTGGCAACATTTCATTTCCTGAAACATCAGAGTTGGTGAGTCTCACGTCCATTATTTCATCAATAATGAAGTAAATCAGACATTTGAAAGGAACAACAGTGATTGTTGTTATATCTGATAGAAACTTTCCATGAGTAATTACACAGAAACAAGAGCTCGAGCACAATACTTTGATTAATATGACACTTTTCCCGAACTTGTTTTTTATCCAGAAAGCCGCTTTCCAGTCAAGAAATGTCTCAAATATTGAATGTCTGCAAATATTTCTACATTCCAGAATCTGCCAGAAAGTAGATATAGGGCCAGTACATTCTCCTTCGATTCCGACGCCCATCTCTTTTGTTTGTTTTGTTTCTTAAGGTTTGTTTCTCTCTAGTCAGACTTAGTCTACGTATGACTGTGGAACAAAAACCCTTCGACAATATGATGGAAAAGCTGATTCATCTATGAATCTCACAGGAACATTTATTTCCTTTCTTCAAAACTTGCACTTTCACCGATCTACACCAACACGTTAGAACTATCTCAAATTCACATACTCTCGACAATACGTTGATTAACCTAGTCAGTAATTCATCGTAACCAACTTCAAGCTCATTTGGAGTTATACCAGAGGTTGAAAGCTCTAATATGGAGTTGAAAAACTGGTTTCAAAATACTGCAGGTGGTGCTCATATCACTACATTCTCCAGTAGGAGTTAAACAGTTCAGAAAAAACAAATCATCTGTCTGGTAAATGATATAGGCAGTGTGAAGAAAACGAAAGATGGTAGGTGAGGAGCAGGTGAACTTTCTGTGTTCGTACTTGTCAGCAGTGGCTACTTCTGGCTACCCACACCTTGGAAGTTGGTATCTTCTTAGATTATATAAAATAATAAGTCGAAATGTATAATTTTTGGTATTGACGTCTTCTAATCTCTACCCCAAAGAGGCGGAAGATAGCACAAGTGGTTTGCTGGTCATCCTAGGGAAACACCTCACTGCCGTTGTATCCCCATCTACCACCAGTAAGACTGCGCTCTAAAATCCACAAAATAAGGCACGCAACACATACTATAATGGTAACTGCTTCTAGTCTAACCGACCTTCCTGACACAATGGGAAATGCAGTAAAACTCGTTCCAGCCACAAGAGGATGTTGGGTCATGGCAATGTACAAAACAAACCATCGCATCGAGATAAAAGCTAACGGTCGAGTTTCAGCATATATATATATATATATATGGGCATCCAGTATTTGTCATATATCTTGACGGGAATGCGACGCTTGATGCTCGAGAAGTGTTATAATAATAGTTCACTGGGTGAAATGCCGAGAAAGTATATTGCGCCAATCAAGACACTGCTTGAGTTTATGTAGTACTACTGGAATTTGTGAAATGTTGTCATCTGAAGTAATGATATTCATTGATATTTACTGAGAATGTAAAATGTTGCTATTCTTAGTTAACTCGTATTTACCTTTGTTTGATTTGAACGTCTCAGGAATCAAACTGATACCAGGAAAGGATAATGTTAATTTGGAAAATACAAACAAAAGTGTGCAAATGTACAGGGTCTACAGAACGCCCTGAGAGGATATGTGGGTATATTTAGCAAGGAAGAAATAAAAGCATTACAAATTTTTTGACCATATCTGTTTTCGTTTCATCGCTTACTTTAGGTGGACATAACAAATTAAGTAATAATGAAGTTAGACACGGTGTGCTATATAAAAAGAAGCGTCAGTTGATTAAATTATCAGTCGTCATCGAATGAGATATGATCAAGGCATATGTTACGCATGCCGAGCCATCTGCTTCATCGATGAGTCAAGGCAATTAAAAGGACTAAATTATAAAAGAGTTAGGGGTAACCAGATCAAAACCCGATACAGTTTCATTAAGTTACTGACTATTAATCTCAGCGATATAGAGGACTGTAGATTAGATAATCCTAGCTGAAGTCGTTGGAATGCTTGCATTCAGTTGGTGACATGGCTGGAAATCGTTTGCAATGCAGAAAATGTACTCACTCCTTGCCATGAAAAAACCTGAAAATGTTCACCATTCTTCATCAATTTTTCTTTCTTTCTGGTTCATTTTAGTATCATTATATTTCAATCTTCTTCCTTTTTGTTCTCTTCGGAGCATCATATCTCAAACTGATGGAAATCTGTGGAAAAAATCCCACTTTTGTTTTCATTGATTTTGGTTTTAATATTATTTTGAGATAAAATTTGTCTTGAAGTGAATTAAATCACAAGGTAATCGCCAAGTTCTTAGGTACATAACATTACTTAAATACAAATATGGCATTAGTGTTAATTAATTTCTTTTTAATCGTATTTCTGACAGTTCTGTTTTCGTTTAGTTTGAATCTCAACAGTTCTCATGATTTTATGGTATTAAATATATAGTTTTCAGATTCATGCAGTCAGATGTGTTTCACATGGAGTATCAAGGTCATAATGGCATCTAAATATCCTCATTTAATGCCATTAACTCTACGCTTTCACACATTAGTTATTGGTATTGACAAAGTGGAAAATACTGATTATAACCGTTGATATCTTTTTCTATAATTATGTCTATAAATACTTAAGAAAAATAATTATATACTGCGAAGAATGTGTTTAGGTGAAATATTACATATGGTAAGAACAGCATGAATTCCTTCCGTATCATTCTGTAGGAAACCACTGAAAGGCGAAATCTAAGGAGTCTACTTGTCTAGAAGAGTTAATTGGTCGATAAAGTTTAAAATCTCACATGGTTTTCATATAACAATTAACTGCATGAAGCAAACTCTGTTTTGTCAAAGAGTATATATACTGAATAGCGGTTTGTGTCGTCTTACTCTACGGCCTTGAAGATATGAAAACATAGGTCATTTCACTATGGATGCCTTTAACCAATTTTTGTCTTTTGGGTGGGACGAATGATACGCCACATATAATAAATTCCGGATAAGGGAACCAGCTCAAAAAGACTGTCGATAATAGTGTGAAAACATGTGCCTTCGAATATCTGTGTTACACCCGGGACCAAAGAAATTAATAATAAATACCTAAATCTATATAATTTGATTACAAACATTTCAGTTTTGGACCCGTCATTGACTATTTTTACCGAATATTCTGTTGTTTTGTCAATTATTATGAAAATTATAATTTTTCAGTAAATTTCTGTGTAATTACGTAAACAGTTTTCAGCAGAAGTCAGCTTAAACAGCTGTCATATTTTTGTGAGGCTGCAAAACTTAACTGCTATTATAAAACCACTTAATATGGTCAGTGGATTTACTTCGTTTTAACGGTATTTGTCGAGAACCACCGAAATTTATTAGAACATATAGCATTCTTGCCAGAAGCAATGACTCGTATAGATCACAGTCTGTCAGTTTGCTTTTGGTGAGTAAATTAATCATGTGAAGATTTGCCTATATGATGAATATTTATTCCTGAAGGGTTAGTTAAGCCATCTGGTTACCAGTGTTTTTATGATAAAAATGAGTGGTTTTTGTAGAAACTGAAACTTCTGCAGTTATTATATGCAGCGTGCATCATTACAATCATCGTTAATGGTTAAAAAATGAAGTTGAAGACTTGGTTAAATCCGTATCCGTTAAACAAGCGTGTATCGCGGTATATCCATTTAAAAAGTAGTATAAACAAATATATACACAGCCGAATTGTGAATGTGTAATGGATCATTTGCATCACCTTGGCTAATGAGAGAAAAACTAATTATCTTTTAAATTAATTGATTATTTTCTTAAATTGATACTATGATACTGAATACTTTTCATGGATGTGAAAAGGTAGAAGATGAAACAAATTTTCAAGCAAAACAGCTAACATCTCATTATTAAAATAAAGTTAACTCTCTTCTTTTTAGCACAGTAAATACAGTATATGAATATTAATAAATTTCTGTGTAAATTTGTACCAAAATCATTGCATGTTTTTGCTAGTTGTTATTAGATTCATACATTGTTTACATTTGTATTATGTCATTCACAATCTGTAATCAGTGGCATATTAAAATGATAAAGATGTTGACTACTTTGTTTTGTTAATTGATTTAGTTCTTCACTTGAAAGAATATGCTTACGACGTTTTTGTTCACAAGATTTTGTAGAACGTGATGTTGGTGAAAACGATAATGAGCATAGTGTTGATTTGGACTTTTCTCTTTCGATTTTAGACGGTGAAAGTTTATTCGACTGAGTGCTTTTAATTGAATCAACTCCCTCATTTTCCGGTGATTTTGCCCCTCTAAAACACATTTTCTTCCTTAAAATAAATCCTTTGAAAAAATTATTGCAAGAACTAACTGCTATTAATAAATAAATAGAATTTTATAATAACTGCGATCAATGAGACTATTCAAACCGGACTATATACGACTAAATAGAAATTATAGATTTTTAATTGCCACTGAAGGTCATTACATGCACATATTTTGGGTTCAACAGTTAAAATAGTAAGTTATTTAGTAGATTTTTTAAGGTTTTTTATGGAATTATGATTTTTTTTGTCAACAGTCGATAACTTAACGAAATTACAATCAATACATTGTGTATTATAAACAGGTTTATTCAGAACAAGTATCATAATAGCAAACGGCTTGTTGAAATCATCACTTAGATTTCCCGTCAACTGATTTTCTTGGACGGAAATGCTCAGTCTCCTTTAACATATCAACACCTAGTATGGATTGTCTTATGATGCCTTAAGATGATTCAATCAATGGTGAAAAGGTATTTAGAGTAAATTTCCTTCAGGCTTTACGGCTGTAAATCCATTAATGTTAACATAAAAAAGCCAACAAAGGGTAAAATAAAATTCTCAAAAACTGTATTGCTGTACAAGTATAAGACAGATAAATAGTCAGTTATTTTGGATTTTCATCTTGATTTCAACACAGGATAAATTAATTGGGTGGACAAATTTCTTCTGGATATATACATTAGGTTTTCCGGCGTTGATTGCTACCACTTCGGCTATTGCTGCGCGCACAGTGAAGCTCCATTTGACAGTTTATGGGTTTTCTTATACTAATGAATTACATTTATTCTCTTTAATAACTAGTAAGTTACATATATAAGGAATATAAAATTAAGTGATTTTTGAGAACTGGAAGAAATAACAATATTTATACAGATTAGAAATGGAAACTATTTTACTTCCACAAGTTGTACTTGTGTATTTTGGTTATACATAACCCCTCCGAAACTCCTTTTTGTTTTCGAGGAAATGTTTTGTGGATTTACTGTTCGTGATAAGCATAATACATTACTCAAAAATTGAGTTGAAATGCAGTTTTCTAGTGAAATTAAAATGTTAACACTGTCATTGTTATATCGTAAAAGTGTGTCGACGAAATGACAATGCAGTTAAACCTTTTGAGTAGTTTAGAATCTTTCACACAAATCAGTGGTACCTGTTTGTAACTTTTGAGACAGTTTGAATTGTCCAGCTGTTGTAATTATTTTGTAATCGTAGTTTTAGTATTTCCAGATGACCGAATTACAAGAATCCAACCAAAACACAGAGAGGGCGGAATTCAAGAATATGTATTTAGCGGAATTATATTGCAATTCATATAAGAAATATTAACAATCAACAGTAAGTATTTAAACAATACAGAGATAGAAACAGTCAATCACCACACCAGCTGTTACATTTAGACTAATCCAGGTGAGTCATTGAGGAGGGGAATGTACCACTTTTAGCAGTTACCATCAAATGCAGAAATGATGAAGAAGTTGTCTCTTTCACTTAATTCGCAGCATTTCTTCAACTAAAGGAGAGTGGGAAGGATTAGGGTGTCAAAGACATCCAAGACCGCGAAAGCGAGACAGATATTTATTACCGCGAATTTGATGCAGAGTTCTAAAACACTTAACACATAGAGTAATATGCAGATTTGTAAAAATTGTCAAGTCAGTGCTTCTGTGTGGTTCATATGCGTGGAATTTAACCTAAAGCATTTCCGACAGCCTGTAGATTTTCACCAAAAGCTTCTTTGGCTAAATATTGCAGATGAGATAAAAGAGATAAGTAGCAGGGGACTCTATCAGCAGCCTTGGAACTATGACCAAGAACATATTGTCTAGAAAATATACAGAAAGCATTGGACATAGAAAAGGAATCTGAACTAAGCATTCCTTTCTTGATGTGTGCCTTAGTAGACGCAATGAGGGATCTCTCAGAAGATCCATCTACCCCAAACGTATGTGGAATGGACAACTAACCAACGTTTATAGTTGGTTGCCTATGTGCAGGAAAAGGAACCTAATTCATTTACCCTGCATTGAGGACTAGAAACATTTGTAGTTCTGATTGCGTTGAGCCAGAACCTGCCATCTTAAAAGCCACACTTGCAGAAATGGGTTACGCGAACCGATTTATTAACAGAAACCCAAAATGTAAGCCGTCCAAACTGGTCACCGACTCAGTTGCAAAGAAAACCTTATTCATGAACTTGGAATCCAGAGGTGATCAAGCTTCAGATAAGCTCAAAAACCGTCTCTCTGGATCAGTCAGTAAGACGTTCTTCGCTGCAAAATTACAGATGACGTTTACCAGCTGCAAGTTGTTCTCCATCTCTGTAAAAGATAAGCTCCCTCTTCTGACTGCCTCCATGTGCATCTATCAGTTCACCTGCTCTTATGGAGCAAGGTACATTGGCCGTAGCCACAGAGCGTTTTCTACACGGATGCGAGAACATATTCCAGTATGGTTTTACAAGGGAGAAAGAAAATGTGTGCGAAGCTCTATTCTAGAACATTTGATCGACTCCTGTCACTCTATCAACCGTGATCATGATTTTAAAATCATCTACGGAATCCGTGCTAGCTTGCCACGTTCTCTTCGTTACAGACTTCGAAAGACAGCGGAGGCTTTGGTCATTCATGAATTTAAGTCAGACCTTTCTGTACAAAATAAGTATGTACAATCCTCACTTCTCCCTTGACCGTAGAGGGATCAACATTTATTTATTTAGTTAATCTATGTACCAACAATATGACCGTACATTAGACTATAAAGGAGATTAAGTTTGGTTCAGTAGATGTTCACCGGTACATGTTAATTAGTCAAAACATAATTTTTATATCTTACACTATCAAATAATGGTATGATTAGATGTAATTTTAGGTTATATTGCCTTTCGCGTAGAGAAATGAATCTTTTCCATCTTATTCAGTCTACCGTGTCTTCTCAGTGTGGGAATAACATCCAAGTAATCAGTTGTATCTTGTCGTGTGTTGAAGTAACAGAAGATATGAGTCGAAATCTCAGGTACATTTAAGCTTTATCACCGTTATAACAGAACACAAGGGAAGCACAATAATTTCTACAGATTTCTTAAACTTCTGTTGTAATTGAGAACCTAGTAGTTTTCCAAACACAGCATTTATTTTGACCCTTCAGAATAAGTAAACTGGATTCGTCAGATAAAGCGAAGCAGACAAAAGCTTCATGTTATCTAATATTATCAGTCAATTAAAACACAAATAAGGTTGTGATTGCTCAAGTAAACTGAATGTTATAGTAGCTGAGTTAGAGTTATTTAGTATTTACACACATTATTTTAAGTATTTCACTACTTGTTTGTATTTTCGTGGACATGTACATAGTTTGAATCCTGGTCTTAATTTAACCATAGATTATAAATGATCTGGCTTATAATCCAGCACAAACACACAGAGGTGCTATGTTGATCATTTTCTGAGTAGGATTCATCATGGGGATAAACTTCAGAGTGCGTTGAAAAGCCTTATACATGTTTATATTTTATTCTTTTGCTTTCCACTCATTTTGCTAGTAGTGACAATCATGACATGCGATATTGAAATTTCATCATTATTAAGAGATATCAAAAGAAATTATGAAAAATAGAATATTACTGCTGAGAATTGTGGATATTTATGACAGAAGGAGGAAAACAGTGCAGATAAAATGTGTGAAGTCTTGAATAATATGATTGTACAGTTCTTTGTTAGATATCAAAAATGGAAACATTGTGAATGACTTTTGCTTAAAACGATTCATTTTAAAATATACATAACTTCGAAATACAATCAAAATTACAGTGCTCGACGCTTTGTCTTCTCACTGGTCTATGATGTTTACTTGCTTCACAACTAACAGTGTTGTATCCTTTGGATTTTGCAGGAACCTCTCATATTCATCCAAAATCTATTCCACAACCGGCGCACAGATTTTACTAGTAGACATGACTCCAGAAGTGAACGCTTCTGTGGATTGTACTAGTAATTTGTAGTAGTGAACTTTAACTGTATAACCACGTAACCATTGATTTATATAACTCGTTAACTGTATAATATACTGTTGCATTATCATTTCGTTAATTTGGATTTTTATGCCAATATTTGTTCCCCTACAAATGTCCGTAAGACTGAATTCGTTGTTTTTTTTGATGATGTAAACAAGATAACTGAGTTCCGACTAAATAGACATTAAAGCAACATATTCTTAAATTACTATATGCTTTTGTGATGTTTTGGTGATTCACTATTTCAACTACTTTAACTTTTATACATAAGTGGAAAGCTTTAAGTTGAGCTCCAGTTGATGGCATCGGTGTGAATGAAACACCTTTTTCAAAAGGCTTCCAAGTTTACTTTTCAATGACATACCTGCATATACCAAATAGGAA
Source organism: Trichobilharzia regenti (assembly GCA_944472135.2). Taxonomy (NCBI): domain Eukaryota; kingdom Metazoa; phylum Platyhelminthes; class Trematoda; order Strigeidida; family Schistosomatidae; genus Trichobilharzia; species Trichobilharzia regenti. The sequence goes on from OX235262.1 coordinate 107,291,438, forward strand.
CCCTATGTTCAACAGGTTTGTGCTTACAAAGGCGTTATTTAGAATAATCCAGGTTATCTACAGTGAGACGATATATTACTGTTGCAACAAGTATTTTTCAGTGATATAAGAATAGAACTTGTGCATAGTGGTAGAGTTTGATTAAGTTGTGAGTAAAATGTATTTCGATAAAGTGTTACAGTGATATGCTGTGATTATGAGCAATAAATTTTGCTCGAAACGTCATCAGTAAATATTACTGTATAACACTGTGAGACTTTATCAAAATACATTTGCCCACAATGGAAGTATTTATCAGGTTGTAAAACTGTTTTTTTAAAAGTAAGGTTTCTCAGACTTTTGTAGCATTCTATAACAAAGGTATTCATATTTCCGGTACATCGCTGTCCACCTTTCAGAAAAGGAAATACTTAAAGAAAGGCAGACAATACAACGACACTTGTGTATAGTTTTAAAAGTTTACCGTTTGGTGTTCTCGCATGTCTTCTTTGATTTTGTCCAATACTTCCAGAAAATCTCGCAAAACAGACTCTGTATAACTTTAGAAGTTGTATTACATAAAGACTGAATATTTCATTGTACATAAATTCAGACCAAAGCGAATTCATTAGTGAACAGAGTGGCCACATATCTAAATATACCTCTGCGGAATATGTGTCGAAGTTTGTACGTGGACAACAGGCTCTTGAGAGTAAGAGATGGATTCTTGGTGGTAGGTTAACTGCCAGATGTGTAGTAGCATATAATATTATCACGAATGACAATGCGACAGACTATCATGTCTCGTAGTTTCGCATATATCCTGCTTCACTTATCGAATACACTTACGATACACACGTGAAAATAACTGAGAAAACCAATAAAATGAAAATAATTAATTCTGTTAGAAAATAATCAATCACTCAATCAGTTATATTGGATCAGTGTACAAAAAGATAGTTGATTTCCATTTAGACCAACTGAATAGCCTTGAGACAATGGAGTACAGATGTTAAACGACTACCAGTCTCGAAGATGGTTACCAGGAGAACCAATTATATCATTCATGGAGAATTTAAATCAGTTCATACTATGCTAGAAACTTGCGCTGAAGGACGAGGAAAGCTCCGCACTTAAACCAACCAGCGCAGAGAGCACAAATGATTGCAAATCATCCACCTGAGATACAAATCTATATTATTTCACAATGGAGTAGGAGTTAAAATTTAAACAGTAAATTAGATTTATGGCTTTCATTTGATCGGAAGTTTAGTGGTTTCAATACCACGATAGAATGATTTTAGGTGTGTATGAAACGCTTATCTTTTCACTTAATATCCAGATATATTTTATGCTTCTGATTGATTACAAAGCCAGAGTATGTATGACAATTTTCCAGCAAAAATAAAAAGCCAGAATATTGAAACTGAGATGGGATTTCTTCTTAACTGCATCGCTGATAACTGGTGTTATAGAAATGAATGAACTTTTATCGTATAATACCATTAGGGGAAACATTCACTTCTGAAGCAATCTCATCATGGATTCTGTGGTTGCAGCTCACTTACTTAGACAACAATAAGATAGCTATTAACTGTCTGCGATATGATTTCATAAATGCACCTCTATAGCTTTAGGTCAAACATTGTGACTACCGTATTCTGTATTGGAGATTAAATGTCTAAGAGGATCAATTAAGAATAGATTTGAAAAGAAAAGCATTCCAAAAAACTTAATTATTAAAGTGTAGCCAGCTTTTGTTGACCACACACTTTGTAATGGTAATTAAATAGATACATAGACACTTTCAAATAAAGATTCCCTTACTGCTTTTTATATCACTGTAACTTTTATCCTAAAATTTTCGTTAACGGTTGATACTAAAGGATACACTGTACAGTGTATAACAAAAAAGACTACTAATGAGTTCGTGAAACTATCCGATCAAGCCTTGATCACACTTTTATTTACTTTTTTTAATGGCCATTTATGATGACCCAGGCATGATACGACCGGAATTTTAAAGACAAAATATACCTTTTTAAATATACTTTTGATTCGTCCTATGAACACGTTTGAACCAGTCCACAGAACGAAACGGTGGAGTTATTCATTTTAATTTAGCTGATAGTTTTACAAATGACAATCTAATCTCTCAGCCTGTTTAAATCCGTGAGCTACCAAAATTTTGTTTTCATTAATCAAATGCACAATATTTACTGCATTTCATATTGTTTTAACCATCTGACTGCGTTTATGAATTCTAAACTACTCTCATATACATTTTCAACCAACTGCTACCAATATTTTGAAGGAAATGGAGTACGCTTTGGATGGAACCATATTACCTCAGAATCTTGCACAAGGATATATGTTTCTAATACAGTGATTGAAGTCATTCATTACGCAAACGTAAACAGATTTTACCTCATGATTTCATATTAGTTACCGTTATCTTTGCATTTCAAAGTATCAGAGAAAATTAAGCCAATTGATTAAGAAATTGTCTACTCGGAACTGTTTAGCCTGTCAGCGTTATCACCTTTCTAGTGTGCTTCAAATATCAATGAATCCCACCTCATTGTGGGGGTTCAAAGAGTTGATTATGAGGAGAGGGAGGATATTGATGATGATAACATTAGCGCTATATCCGGAATTGATGGAAAAATGAATGAGTCATATAATTCCCAACCGGCAACTGAAGCGTAACATGCTCCACTAGCATCCTGAGGATTTAGGGTCCAATCCTTGATGAAGACATTGCTGCATACTGCGGAAAAGCTTCAAATTAAGTAGGAATAGCTATTCAGTGCTCCCAGGCTTTTAACTGTTGTTTACCTGGTACCGATTTATGATTAAATCTGTCCTGAATTTAGGATCACATGAGGAAAACAGAAAAGTATAAATAGAGTACGCGTGCTTTACTGTTTGTTAATTCATTTGACTGATTGTTAATGTTCACATGTAAGTTGACTCTGTGTGTGCACAACGTTTTCATTAGACTTAAGAATGATTGGAAGCTTGATAATTTCTAACTCTTAAGTGTTAGTGACGGTTTAACAACAAATCCTTTCTCCTCTGAACCAGGAAGACTCCCCAATTCGAGTACGAATAACCCCTGGTGAGTGAACGTCTTCAGAGCGCCATTCGGCCAATGTGTCTTCTTTAAATGAAAACCAAAGTGAGCGTGGAGACATGGATGTTCGCACCATATTTCAGGCTGGTAAGGTTGCTCAGATTGTCGAAGAAAAGATAAGATGTAGTAAATAACTACTAGGAATCTGTGAGAGCAGATGTCATGGAATTGGACTGTCTAAATTGCTAAATAGAGAGTTAAGAATCTACTCCAGCCACCCAAATAGTGACAACAAGAAACATAGTGATGGGGTGATTATCATGATGTCAACAATAGGCTCTCATGAAGTCAAAACCAATCTCCTCCAGGATTCAAATTAAGTAGGATGAGTTACAATTATCCAATGATTCTAAACAGATGAACATCGTAGAACAAGAAGAGAGGACCTCTACAAACAACTGTAAAATATTACTCAAGGAAACCGTAACCTGATGGAGACACCAATATCCTAATGTGCAACACCAATTCCAAAATGCGAGCAAACAAAAGAACAGTGAGTAGAAGCACAAGGATATATGCAAGGAGACATGCGTTTCGTCAGATTAATTTCATCGTAATCCCAAGAAAGTGAAGACGCAGCCTTTTGAACACAAGATCAACAGAAGAAACAGATGTAGGCTCAGACCATTATCCAGTGCCATAAACAGTCAATGTCAGAACAACTGGAGATATACAACAATTCCAATTCAACACTCAGCAGCTGAAGGACAAAATACAAGGGATACCTTCATCTCAAAAACAGAGCAAAGTAGAATACATTACTGAGGAAACCTACATGGAAGAACATTGTAAATCTCTGATGGTGATGTTCAAGGAATGCACACAGCCATTTCAGGAAGATAGAAGAGGCAAGGCAAGGAATACCTCTCTACGGACACCTGGAAGGTAATAGAAGAGATGGGAATGCTGAAACAGAAGATAACTTAATGAAAAGAAGGACAACAGAAGGAGAAACTGAGTTCAATGTACATCGCACTGAATAAAGAAGTGAAGAAGAGTGCTAGAAAAGGCAAAAGACAATTCTGTAACACTAAGGCAACTCAAACACAACAGGCCACAGGTAAAAGAGACCCTAAGACATTATATCAGATAACCAGGCTGCTCGCTATCCGGGAAGAGATCAACTCAGATGATAGAACTAATAAAAGATGGTCAAGGGAACCAAATTACCAAAATTTAAACGGATCCAGAGACTGCGGCAGATATTCTGACACCATCGTCGCAAAAGCTTTGGAAGGAAAGGTGCCTACTGACTGGAAGAAAGACTGTCTATCTTATCAAGCTGCCAAGCAAGGGCAACTTACACCTCTTCAAGAGCTGGTGTGAAATCATGCTCTTGTCTATGCCAAGTAAAATACTAAGTCGGGTCATCCCGGAGGGAGTAAAAGACGCACTGGATGCAGAACTCCACCAGCTCGCCGGAACAACCTGGATTTAGGAAAGGCAAATCATGTGCGACTCGAGCAGAGCATAGAATACCATTCAAATCTCTACCTCAAATTCATCAACATTGAAAAGGTCTTCGACAGCGTTGACCGAGAAGTAATTTGGAAACTCCTTCAACACTATGGTGTGCAGTGTTCAAGTCTTTATCAGCCTCATTCAACAGCTATGTGACAATGCCTGCCACGTGTCAGGTGATCCACAATGGAAAACTTAACAGACTTCAAAGTGAGTACACGAGTATAAAACAAGGCCAGTTACTACCACCTATAATATTCCTAATTTTGATGAACTGGATCACGTGGTGGAAAATGGATAGAGAGAAAACAGGAAAACGTTGGACGACCGATAATAAGACTCCAGAAAATCTGGACTTCTCGGATGATTTATACCTGCTGTCACACAAACTCGAAAACTAATTGGCGAAAACCAACAAGGTGGTCGCAGAAACAAAGAAGACAAGACCAGGTAAAAACGGAGGTGATGAAGATACCTAACCAACAACAATAATTACCAATAAATGTCGATGGAAGAAATCTGAGGGAATTGAGTTTCTCATTTATCTAGGCAGAGTCGTTCTAACTACAGGTGGCACCAATGAGGATGTCAATGCTTGATTAGAAACGCGAGGCAGATATCCATCTTAAATCAGTGTGTAAATTTGCTGCACCAAGCATAATGAAGAAGATCTGGATCTTCAACACTAGTGTAAAATCAGTGGTCCTATATGGTACAGATGTTTGGCGTTTCATGAAAAGCATTTAGGACGGGCTTCATGCTTTATCAACAGCCATCTTCGCTGGATCTATACTGAAGGTCAGGTGGCCAGAGAGAATTAGTAGCAAGGGACGCTGGTAATGAATGAACCAAGGACCTATCGCCTGATGAATACACTGAAGGAAATGGAGATGGATTGGAAATTGTCTGAGGCGAGCATTTAGCGACATCGCGAGCCAGGCTGTCAAGTGTAAACCCAACAGAAAACGATGAGTTCAGCGTCCGACAATTATATGAAAGAAATAGCGGAAGAAGGAGATTAACGCCTATGGGCAATCATGAAGGTAGCTGAAACGAACAGGATGAGATGTAGATGCGTTATTGAATCCCTATGTTCTCCTTGAAACCTAAATAAATAATAGTGATAACGATAATCAGGCATCCAGAGTATATGTCTGTTCAGTAAAAGTCAGTCAGCCATTGTTTTCGTCTACTTTAGTTTGTTCAAAGTTAAGACAACCGATTATGTGACATTGAGATATGTTCGTTCATGGGTTTTCATGAATCAGTTATATTACACTATCCAGTCAGTATTTCTGATGTTATTGAGATTTTAGTCGTAATTATCACCTCTTTTTTCAACTACAGAGTTGTTTAAAAGTAAGACAGTTTTAGATTGTATAATATACTTAAGTCATCCATCACTCTTTCCAAATGAAAAAAGAAGCAATTCTGCTGATGTAATGAGATACGTTTTTTTAACGATGAACAAATTCAACAACGAATATCTGAATAAGACAGTGAAATTAGTCTCCAAAATTTTACCTTTTATCCCTAAAAGTGAAAAAATGAGTTTTGACTACGTATTTAACTTCATTCTTGTGTAAATAACGAATGATGATCTACAGGTGTTGAGAAGTAACATTAGCAATGATTAGTTTATGAAATGAGTTAAGTTCTGTGTGATTAATCCCATAAGTTTCGTCATCATAAATTACCTAAATATTAAGAATATTCTTTAGTATGTTTCAATCTTTTCACCTAATAGTCGTAAATTACACAAGTAAGTAGTGTCAGAAGTGAGAGAATGGGTAAGTAATAATTTCAATTTCGACCTATGAGATCATGCGTGCTGTTTCAAAGTTTAATGCACTTTCAATGCAGCCTGGTAGTAAGCAGTTCGACGTTTCCAGAGATTTATTTAGTTATGTAATACCGATAACTCCATAGTTCTGGGTGAAATATAACAACTTTTAGGAAAGGAAATTGAATCACAAACAGCTGGTGAACATTGAAGAAGCTTAGAAACCGTACTGTTATTGTACAAGGATAAAAACAAAAGTGGGTACAGGATTTCACAATGAGCTGAAATCGGTTATAGAACCATAAGGAAACCTGGGAGTACTAAACAGCTTCTTAGCTTTTGATTGGGACATTTCGGCAGTATGCATCCATGGGCGTTCAAAGGCAGGACCTTCCGAATACAAGTCAAACTCATAAACTATTAAGCCACTGGGACCCGATGAAGTGACCTATGATTTGGATACAATCAGTGACAGTATAATTTTCTGTTACAACTGCAGCAGGAACATTACGGTAGCCAAAAATACCAGTGTGAATTTTGTTGCTAACTGATGTGAGTTAGAAAACCAGACAACAGTCTTCATCAGTTCGTTCCCGTGTCCCCAACGGAGACCAAACTTGTAACGGTCAGATTAAGAAGGAAGCAATTTACCACTCATCTAAAGGATTAAAATAAAATGGCCCATTGATTTTGTTCTCTGTCATTTTCCAATATATTGTATCCTGAACTCATTACCTCTCTAGTTGGTGTCTGTTGGTAACGAAAGTTATCTGAAAATTAATCAAATCCCAACAAACTAAACTTCCGAAAAACAATGAAATAATTAACATTTCGTATTAACAACAGTAGTGACTACAAGCGTTTAGATTCTTTTATAATTTACGCGGGATAATCGGACTGACGGTACTAAATTTAATAAATGAATGGGATTAGTTGAAAATAAAAATGGCAGTGAGACATTTCCGCTTTTCGCGTATTTTATAATAACCATTGATACTTGAAAACAGTAATATAGAGAATTCAAATATACGGGGAATTAAAATGCATAGAGGAATGTTGTTTTATAATAGAAGGCCCTTACATAATAGGTACAATGAACCAAAATTGGATTCTAGAGAGAGGAAAAATAAGTTAAGTGATAATGAACAGGAAGCAACAATTCGAAATTCCACAAAGTGAAGGAAACATTAGGAGTAGCGTTAGAGAATCATTCAGTAAAAGTAGACTAGAAAAAAGAAAGGAAGATTTAAAAACCATTGGTGCAACAACGGACTGAGAGAAACTTTTCTGCCCACAGAATTCTAGGCTGAATTGACGAACTGTTCATGCCTTCACCAGCCATTTAAAGGATTATTATCGGCCTATTTTATGGTAAAAGAAAATGTTATTCCGTAAAAGAGTGAAATCATACACTGAAATAAGAGTCGATTGAAGGTATCCGACCACAATTATTTTCGTTTCTTGAATGTTAGTGAAAATATTTGCGGGCGTATATAGCTCCTTTTGTGATGGCAGTAGAAGAGAGGGGATTAAATTGCTATCCAGATAGTTGTCTCTGCAGTAACTCAGCTATTTTTATCTAAAATGGGACGAATAACATCTTGGTGATAGGAGGAAGAAATAAAACTTATCAGTTATAAGATGCATAATTTGAATAACTACTCCGTCGATTTAAAAAAAGCATCACCATATTACTGAATGACTGATATGAAATATAAATTGACGGTCTCAAACTTAAGTTTCATTTATGTTAATACTACTTTAAGTCATATTAATGAAAATCTTGGTCATAAACGTTGACAGACAACTCATAAGCGCCATTTATGTCACAAAGGTCATAAAATATGTCGGCGTAATCATCACCGAATTAATATTCGTAAGTTCATATGAAGTTAATCATAACTCATATAGACTACCAGTTTCATCTTTGACCGTAAAATTTTAAAAGCAGGTGGTCAGTTTTGAATAGGCTTTTTTCAAAGGTGTCCACTGATTAGTTGAAACAACGTAAAATTATTAAAAATTGGTAGAAGTTGCAATCTAATATTGGGTTCATGCATAATCTATAAAATCAATTAAATATTTCAATAAAACCTATAGTTAATCCTCTCAAGCTATGTGTTAATTAATTAAATTATAAAAGTCCCATAGTATTGTGAAGAAATTACACCCTTTCCTTGATTTTATTCAGTAATAACTTTAAGGTTTCTCCAGATCATTTGAAAAATACAGAACATAAAGAGCAAGTATGTAGGTAAGGTATCGAGTAACGAAAATGTGTTATCCTAAAATGATTTGCAAAATAATTGTAATATTTAGCTAAAGGCTTAACACGAAGCCTTCAATTTAGAATGTGAGATTCCACAAAAAATAATAACCTTACTGGAATATACAGCTATATATTTTTGGGGAATTAAGAGAGGAGACTGACCGTTGGCGAGAGAACTTTAACTGTCTCAAAGAATAGTCAAAAACACTTTACAGAGATGCCGAAATTGGCTTTCAAATGACCTTGGTGAACACTAGATTCACCGATATTTAAAAGTGTGTCAACCAGTTAGAGTTAGGCTTTCACAAACAGCGGGGATACGAAGTGCACGTTAGCGAAAGATATGGTTATTTCACAAGAAACAGAAATTAGGGGGTATAGAGCAATATCATAATTGCAGACACCGACTGACAAATGAATAAGTTAAATTTTGGCAATGTGTAATCTACCTCATGATAAGACAATGACTTACGCACGATAAAAGTTGAATTTTGTTTCTCCACGTAGCAGATGTACATCACAGTTATGTCTGTCCTTAAGGAGCACCTTCGGAGTGTTATCCTTGGCTGAGTAAGCTAGAAGTGGTGCCCTTGAAAACTGTGTATAATCTTTAGTACAAACAGACCCATGTAAGTGAAATATTCGAGATACTTGTTAAACCAAATGGACAAATTAAACATTAGGCACCTGTAAATACCAAAGGAGTGCGACCACACCAACGACCTTGAGTAGATCAATCAGTCTCCCCACCTGAGTTCGAGGCTTCATCCAGTTTGATTTAAGGCAAATGTCTGTAGTGGCCTGGGTCTTGGAAGAGAAGGCATCATTCCAAAATGAGTATCCGGTAATCAGGAACAGTCTCGCTCTTTTCTTAATATGAACTTTAGTGTTCCTCTTGTACCGTGATTATTATTACTATCATTATTATTGATAAAGTGTTTCAACCGTCATCTATGTTCTGCTTCTCACTCACAGTTTGCTATAGTTTCCCAAATCCTTAAATGTTTGTACTATCTGTCACATATATGCTGTAACGGACTGACAACTAAAATTTGGTGTAGTTGAAGTGTTTTAGTACTGTTTAGATATGGGATTGATTGGAAGAGGAAGATTTTGTTCCTGTGGAAGTATTGAGTATAAAAAGCTTCAGTGGATCTGTTGATGGACACTTTCACTGTTGTTAAGTTAGTTTGAGAGGAGTTAGTGTGAGAGAAGGTAAGCTGACGATTATAATATTTCATGAGAGCCGAAATTTCTCCGTTAACAGAGAACAGTCTTGTCTCAACTGTTCAGTGGCACCACAACTGTAAAGAAAATGCATCCTGGAAGATGGAGACAGTAACTTCTTTATGGTAGGTGTTGTTGTACATAGAGATGAAACAGTCTTGATAAAGGAGTAATAAAATAAAAATGAATGGTCGTGAAAAAGCAAATAAATTTTGGATGATTAGATTGTATGATACCACCTTACAGAGGGATTCGTCAGAAGAATACTAGAGAGAAAGTCTACTACTTTGATACCCATTATTACTAGATTGGTGAAACCAGGATATATAGTAGACGGAAATGAATGGAAAGGATATAATTCATTGTCCTCATTTGGATATATTCAATGTACAGCCAACTATTCTTTGTGGATCCCATTACTGACTCCCACACGAGTCCTACTCAAGGATTTTGCGGAAGATTGAAGAATAGGATGAGAGCTATTACTATTTCTCAAAAGGACGTCAAATACATGTATAGAATGTGGTTTAACTACTCTACTGACACTCCAATGCAAAGCTGGAAGATAATTCAGTCCCACGTCAGATAACGATATCCTCTATAACAGTTTCATTTATTATTATCATACATGTATGTATTTTATAAGTAATAATTGCCTTTTCCATGTGATTGTTGCTTTCAGTATCATTCGCGCGATGGTATTTTGCGGGGCTTAGAGTTTACCTTCTCCACTGAATAAATCAGTACTTATGTTTACTTCTGTATGAAAACGAATAGTCAAACAACTTCGGGAGAGTTTAAACCTATAGTAGCCACCTCGCAATATGACCAACAACCATATAGTAGTTACCGGGGTTATAGCCTAAACAAATTAAAATTTATATCACTTACTTAATACCATATATTTTAAAAGCTCGCTAGTTTTCTAGACGGTCCCAAGCCCGGGAAAAGATGGAGGGACGGGCGTGAGGCTAGCGACCATGCATCACAAAACCAGTGAAACTGCCACAGGAACTTTAACGCTCAAGAAATATATCAAAAATACAAAAAACGTATTTTTCACTGGAATCACAGAGGCAAAATGATGCAGGTCGGCGAAAACTTTTACGAAATGATGAAGGTAACCAACCGACAGCAACCAGAGCCAAAAATCACCAAAGGGAGATATTTTGCAGAGGTTACTTTCTTCACTTGTATTGGAAGCATTGTTTCAACTACAGGCGATGGCGTCGATGAAGATGTCAAAGCCAGCCATAATCGGAAAGGCGAAACAGAGCTTCACCACTCTGAATCCAGTTTGGAAATCCCCTGCATTCAGCATCAGGAACACATTTCGGATTCTCAACACATGTTAATTCAGTCATTCAATTCTTCTATATGGGTGAGAGACTTCCACTGAGCGTCACGAATAGAATTTCCAATATGCCACTGCAGACTTTCATCAATAGCTGCCTTCGCATTGAAGTTCAAATAACACGAAAGAATTAGCAAAAAGAAACTGGCAACAAACCAAATGAGAACCGATCGCTCGACAAATATGCAGGAGAAAATGGAGATCGATTGGGTAATTCCTGATGGCACCATCCAATGACATTGTGCTCCAGGGCCTCATGTGGAAGTCCAACAGGAAACGATGAGTCCAGCGTCCAACAGTTATATGGAAGAAATCGCGTTAGGAGATGAAAGCTTATGCGCAATTTTGGAGTCAGCTGAAACGAACTGCAAAGAATAGGATGGGATTAAGATGTGCTGTTGGAGCCTTATGTTCCACCCCAAACCCAGAGTAATAATAATAATAATCACGAATTCGCTTGGCGAGTTTCAGGCACGTCGAGTGCTGTGTTACTGTGTAATGAATAGATTGATTGGAGTGACTAAAGCATGCTTTTTAGGAGGAAGTCTGATAGGTTAACTGGTGTTTCGGTGCAGATTAAAGTACAGAAGTAGAAATATAACAAAATCTAAGAACACTACTGCCTGTGGTTAACATTTTTAGCAGTTTTGAGAATTTTATTGCTCCTCAATTCTGTTTATTTGCTCAAGATCAGTGGTAGGGTCCTTTGGCGTAGTTACCACAATTTAGCTTTACCGTTATCTCCGTTAAAAGAATTGAATTCAGGCACTCTGGTAGATTATAATTTAACTCCACCACCGAATATATTTATTTGACACTATTGACCGAATTGAATAGAATAACTTGTCAATCAAAATATCTTGTAATGATCATGAGGTCAATAATATAGGTCGGACTAATAGATGGGGGTCCGTCAGGTTGTCTGTACATAGGAATTTTGCTATGTATAGAATGATTGACCCCAAGAAGATGTGTAACTTAAGGAAAAACTCAGCACTTCCAGTGCATACGCTAATACCTAATTACACAAGAGAGTGAGGCAAATCTATAGTTGTAAAGAGTGATATACGTAGATGGAGGGGCAGGTTGATCATTTATCCCTCGTTACCGAATCTACACCTAACACGTGCAATAGGAATGACGCAACGTCGATACCAAAAAATATGGAAACTATTGCTACTAGTAAAATCAAAAGGTGAGATATAATGGGATTATATAAACAAAGTTTTGAAGTTTTGAGTAGCTTAATGATGATTATGGGCAATAGACTGTGCTCGAAATGTCATTAGTAAATAATACTGTAACAGTAGAAGGCATACATAGAAGCTATGGTATATTTTCAAGTGAGAAAACAGCTACTTATATCTATAAAGTTTATATTCTTTAAGCAACTACTGAGGGTGTGATTTCGGTTTACACTAAACGACTTGAAATAGAATGTTCAAATACAGATATTATTCTATTGCTAATTGAGTATTCAACTGTGGCAAAAGTAATCTGTTTGGTGTAGACTCGATGAACATAAAAGTAATCTGTCTCTAACAGCAAATAGAATGTTCAAATATATATAGCATTCTGTTGCTAATGCCCTATTGAACTGTGGGAACAGTATTTAGATGCTAACACAGGTAAATAGAATGAGTTTTACTGTGAGAATAATATTCCGTTGGATCACACCACCACACTCGTCCCCCATCAAATACTTTAGACTAAAGGTGGTCAAATATCCTTCGTGCTGGCGTCTTTGTTTGTTCATCTTACCGTATCCAGTTTCAGAGCTTGCTGACATTCACCCGCTTCTCTCTGTTTGGACTTCCGATGGTATATACGTGACTCCGTCTCTCGGTGACTATGTATGATCTTTCCCACTTGGGAAGCAGTTTGCGTGACCCTGACACGTATTCGCCAGTTTCACCAATTCAATCAGCAGAACGTCATGGTTTTAGGGTTTGTACTCATTTGACACTAATTGCAAAGGTGTATTAGCAACTTGGAAGGAAGTCATGTAGCTTTCAGGATTCAAAACTGTAAACTCATCCATTAATTCATTTAGGATACAACTGACGCCTTTGAGGACAATCAGCAAACACCACTCAATACATTTCATGTCAGCGAACCCCCACTCACTCAACAAGAGTAAAAGAACAATTGGTTCAGCGAAGAGGCTCTTTTAGGCGAATTCCTTTTCTTAGGCTGTACAGTAGCGTTTATATGCAACTTTTTTCACGAAACAGATGAAATGTTATAATCATAGTTGCTAATATTAATCAATGCATGAGAGTGGAATAAGGGTGTTAGAGTTACGGAATGATGTAAATAACTTAATGGATGAGTAGTAATCTAAACGCCACTCTCTGACCACGAATTAAAGCGATCCAAATCGAACAACGTCGGTTGTTCTCACCAATAAAACAACACAAAGACCAAAGTTTGCGATCACTTAACAAAGTAGCATCGAGGACAATTAAAACACCTAGGACATAACAAAGATCTAATAATGACCAGTCCTGACGACGGCATTGGTTTTGTTCTTATGCATCGAAAAGACTACAAAGAGAAAATGAAGAGCGCACTCTCAAACAACAACAAAATTGTCCTAACTGCCAAGTGGGAGAAACAAAACGAAACACATTAAAATACAGTTCAGGAAGGTTTTGAAAAGAAGGAACGCCCATAAATTAATTAGCCAAGACACTTATGATCGCATTCTACCAAAAGACACAAAAATACCAAAATTGTATAGTTTGACAAAACACACAGAGTCAGCCTCCCGCTGCGTCCAATTCTATATGTCACGTTCCCCTTGAATGTTCACTTACAAAATGTCTAGATGATATTCTAGATGTTTGTGTATTCGCTTCGTCGATGGCATACAGGATATGAACACCTCTAACGAGAGTATGCTCTCTCTCAACATCGAATCACTTTTCAAGAACTTTATACTTACGGGAAACATCCATTTCATACACACAGATGCGGATAAAAACCAGTTGAATAAATTAATAACAACAGGTCATCTAAAAGAGCTACTAATGAAATGTACAATTCACATTCAATGACTTTATTTACAGACAAAAGAACAGGATATCCCATGGGTTCATTGCTAGCAGACTGTTTTAGGACGAGCTTCGAGACTGGTTCACTAAAGTCAGCTATGGATAATTCCCAGCTTTTCACAGGATACATTGACGACATTTTTGTTGTTTGTGATAACAAATATAGCCTTAATCACTTGAAACAGGTATTGAATAACTGCCATGCAGTAATAAAATCTACTCTTGAAGTGGAAAATGAATCTAGCATTCTTTTTTCTGGTGTTCAAATAGCGAGAAGAGCCCATGAATTTATAATATCCGTCCATAGAAAGCGTACATCGAATGGTCAGTTAACACGTTTTTACAGCTGGGTCCCAATTGAACAAAAACGAAACTTAATCACATCTGTTGTCACTTATGTCCTACAGTCTAGAAAAAGAATTAGATTTAGACATGATGGAGAAGATTTGTAGTTCAGATGGATAATTTTGATGTGGTTGTGTTCTCTGGCTAGTTAATTTGCGAAGCTTTCATTGCTCTATTAGGCAACATCTGCACCGCATACTTCAAATTGAAGTATTCAATTATTCTCTCGTCACTCTTTTTGAAACTCAACTACAAGCTCTATCACTGGACCCTAAGTTCTGTTGCAGTTCATCCAAAGCCAACATATTGCATATTATTATTATTATATCCTTTAATTCCTAGAGGAACATAGGGCTTCAGCTGTGCGTCTCCATTGCCTTCGGTTTTTTGCCAACTTTTTCACCCCGCTCCAAGTCTACCCACATGCTTTCATCTCCTCTTCACATGACCACCTCCAAAACACTCTTGCACTGAGGACCAACTCGCCGCTTCCCTTTCGGGTTCCACTCGAGCGATGGCCTGTCAAGTGATGTCACTTGATGGTTTCTTTGCTCAGAGTATGGCCAATCTATCTCCATTTCTTCCTGCCTATTTGTTTCACAATCGGTTCCTGGTTGATTCGCTCATTGCTAGAGATCCCTGTTGCTGATCTATTTTGGCTGGCCACCTGATAATGAGTAGTGCTGAGCGAAGACAACTGTTAATGAAGGTCTGAAGTTTGTTTGAGATGATCTTTATGACGCGCTAGCCAAGTTTCTGGTCCGTATAGTGAGTAGCACTGACTTCACATTGGAGTTGAAAATCCCGATGTTATTTTTGATGCTGAGTGCTGTTGACCTCCACACAGACTTAAGAGTAGTAAAACCTTGTTTTGCTTTTCCGATTCTGGCTTTGATATCCTCGCCAGTTCCGTCCGCCTGTAGTTGAAACGATGCTTCCCAGGTAGGTGAAGGAGGTTGTTTCTTTCACGTTCCTCCCATTTATGCTGATTGTTGCCTGTTGTTGTTGACCAGGAATCTTCATCACCTCTGTCTTCTCTATGTTCACCTGAAGTCCTATCTTTGATGCTTCTTCTGCCAACTTGTTGCTTTTCACTTGCATATCTTCCAGTTTGTGGGAAATCAGACATATACCATCGGTGAAGTCCAGATCCTCCAAGTTTTTTGTGTGAGTCCATTTTATGCCTGTTTCCTCATTGCCCGTTTTCTGTCTCATTATCCAATCTACTCCAATCAGGAAGATCATTGGCGATAGTAGACAGCCTTGCCTCACTCCCGTCCTCACTTCGAAGGCTTCCGTAACTTTCGTATATTGCGTACCCAGGTGCAATTCGAAAGTCTAATTAACCAGACGGACGATTTCACACCTACATCACTTCAGGAATTCCAACACTTAAAACTTACAGTTCTTGATTGCTGTTATCAGTTTACTAGTTCAAAACATAGCTCGAATAATCTTCTGACCAAAGACCATATAGACCAACTTAAAGAACTGGAGAAGAATGATGATATTATCACATGCCGTCCAGACAAAGGTGGAGGTGTTGCAGTTATGAATCGCCAAGATTATAATGATAAAATCTCAGTGATCCTTTCTGACCAAATGAAATTCGCCAAACCCAATGATGAAAAAAACAAGACGCATCTAATTAAAAATCAGCTCAATTATGGATAAGATTTTATTTAGATAAATCTTATCCATAATGGAGTTATACTCTACCACAGTGCCCAAGTTTTATACTTGTATCAATAAAAATCAACTGACTGACGTTTTAAAGAACATGAAGAATAAATCCGTAATCTCGTCAGATTTGAATGAACGCATCCGAAAAGTTGGCTCCGTAATACAACGTTTGTATGGGCTACCGAAAATTCCCAAGACAGGATTACCCCTCCGTCCAATTCTCGATATGACGGGTCCTCCTTATTACGGAATTGCTGAATGGTTAACTAAAAAATACTGGAGCCGGTTAGAAGGAAAGTGTCTACGTTTTCCATTGACGATACATTTAAATTTATCGAGAGCATTAAAGATTTTAATACCTCAGACAAAGTCATGTTCCCATTAGATGTGAATTCGTAATTTACTAATATATATCTCATGGAAACTGTTTGCTATATGTGTGACTATTTTGATGCACATAGTTTAGAAATAGGGTTGTCGACAACCCACCTCGAAGAACTGATTTGGAGATGCACGTTGAATGCTCAATTGGCTCTGAATAATTAGATATATGGCACTGCAGTGGGATGGCCAGTGGGTCTATTGCCGGCTGATTATTTTATGGCACAGTTTGAAAACTCTCAACTAAGTCAAACCGTCGGTCACTTTGACATTTATACAAGATACGTAGACGACAATTTCTTCATCTCCGACAAGAATGTAATTCTTGACGATATCTTATTTGCATTCACCAACTGCTATCTCTCTTTGCAATTCGCCATAGAAAAGGAATCTGAACTAAGCATTCCTTTCTTGATGTGTGCCTTAGTAGACGCAATGAGGGATCTCTCAGAAGATCCATCTACCCCAAACGTATGTGGAATGGACAACTAACCAACGTTTATAGTTGGTTGCCTATGTGCAGGAAAAGGAACCTAATTCATTTACCCTGCATTGAGGACTAGAAACATTTGTAGTTCTGATTGCGTTGAGCCGGAACCTGCCATCTTAAAAGCCACACTTGCAGAAATGGGTTACGCGAACCGATTTATTAACAGAAACCCAAAATGTAAGCCGTCCAAACTGGTCACCGACTCAGTTGCAAAGAAAACCTTATTCATGAACTTGGAATCCAGAGGTGATCAAGCTTCAGATAAGCTCAAAAACCGTCTCTCTGGATCAGTCAGTAAGACGTTCTTCGCTGCAAAATTACAGATGACGTTTACCAGCTGCAAGTTGTTCTCCATCTCTGTAAAAGATAAGCTCCCTCTTCTGACTGCCTCCATGTGCATCTATCAGTTCACCTGCTCTTATGGAGCAAGGTACATTGGCCGTAGCCACAGAGCGTTTTCTACACGGATGCGAGAACATATTCCAGTATGGTTTTACAAGGGAGAAAGAAAATGTGTGCGAAGCTCTATTCTAGAACATTTGATCGACTCCTGTCACTCTATCAACCGTGATCATGATTTTAAAATCATCTACGGAATCCGTGCTAGCTTGCCACGTTTTCTTCGTTACAGACTTCGAAAGACAGCGGAGGCTTTGGTCATTCATGAATTTAAGTCAGGCCTTTCTGTACAAAATAAGTATGTACAATCCTCACTTCTCCCTTGACCGTAGAGGGATCAACATTTATTTATTTAGTTTATTAAGTTAACCTGTGTACCTTTCTCTTATTACTACGCTTATTATTATTATTATTACTATCCTCACTCTAAATTGTTTCTGCTAGCCCTACTTGTTATTAAATCCATTAATTTTTACATTGTTGAATTCTATCTTGTCAAATTTAACGCCATGTTATGTAACTTTTTATATTAGCCTACTAATCCTATAATTATGCACCCGTTTCCAAAATGTATACATCTTATGAATTATTCTATATATGACACTAATTGTTTTGCTACTTGACATTTAACTATGATTATAATCAGAAGTATTTTAATTAAATATTTACAAATTCATTCGAACAACAGTTCACTTTTGAGTCCTTAATTTCAAGATGAGTTTCGGGTAGTTCCAGTAAGAAACTATAAGTAATAGTCCATGCTAAGTCAGCTATGAGGATAGTTACTGAGGTAATGGCATTGGATAATGATGGTATATTATCAGGAATCGGCAGAGACTAGAAACTACGTGTCAGTGAAATTAAGGCCTGGGATTGAATAGAAATATATTTATCACATGTAATGATTATTATTGTTTCAATCTCTTGAATTGTCGTAACTGCAGGACAGTCTGAAAATGTTCCGTGAATCTTCTTTTCTATTGATTTCATTATTGAGGCATGATAAGCCTTACCTTGAATTGTTGATCAATGCGTAATAATTTATACATATTTCAAACAGATAGGTGGAAGCGACAATAATTTACAAGTAACCAAATGCTTACCTGATGTTTCAATGCTAAAACTTTTATGATGATTCCAATTTTCTAGAAATTGTCTATTTGGTCTAGATATAACCTTGTCGTCTAATATTTCTAAATGCAAAAGAGTGAAATAAAACTATGGCAAAATTACAACTTTATTTTGTTTTGTTTATTACTCATGTTATGATGCTATAAGTTAACACAATAAGGGAGCTGCTTTTAATAAGAACGAGACAACCTTATTGCTTATAGCATAGTGGACATTAGACAATCGTTTAAAGGAAAGTAATTAGTCAGTTAGACTGTAGACTTTCATTGTCTGAAATATCTTAGATATCAGTCACGTATGTCTAATATTAATGTAGAAAATCAAAACAAATGATTCAGAGAAGAGACTCTTTTCAACGAATTTATTATCAAGCTGTACAATCGTGTATATATGGTTTTTTAAGAGATTATATCGGGTGAAGGCGTTGAGTCATAGGTGTGAACACATAAAAAATAATAGTATGAAATGCAATTAAAGTGTTTGTGATTATAATCCTAGCTAAATGTGAACAAGGTAAAACAATATGTCACATACAGAATGCATAGAACTTGGAAAGGGTGTGAAATTATAGGATTAGTAGGTTCATAATTCCTGTGGCTGGAAATGAAGTTAGTGGTAGCGGATCCAATATAGGAATTACTAGTGGACTAATTCATGTCTATGAGATAACTTCAACCACAGTTTTAATAGTCCAATTCATTCTCAGTAATGCAGGTACATCTGTTATATCTTCATCTAAATTCTAATAACAGTGTGGGGAGAGCCTTCTACTAGCCAAATTGGTAGACGGTAATTTACGTCAATGTATATGTCCAAAATATTGGTCATGTGAAAACAAGATCAAAGACTGACTCAACAACCAATCACAGCACACTTTGCGTAGGCGGATACAGTTAGCAGATAGGTGATGTGACATTCAAGAAACAGTCACAAAGAGATGAAAGATTAACTTTCAGTGAGAAACAACCAATCAGAAGACTGTGTTTGTCTGCTAACAATAATCTATAATACTGTACATGAAAATCTACAAATATGTGTTGATTTCCTTAATAAACGATCTGTTGCCTGACCCTTGTCATCTGTTGCTACAATAGTACTGTCTCCTTTATGGCTAATGGTTGCATTTTTTGTTACTATGGCTTCCAATTTTTTACATAATATAGAGACAACTTTGACTGTTGTTATACGTTGTTGTTATACGTTAAAGTTAAATTACATACTAACTTTGCTTTCTGTGTAACTTATAGGCGGTGAGGTCGAACTGCACTCCATCTGCTGAGGTTTTGACAACTAGATACTTACTTTCCACCTAGCATACCACAAATGTGGGCTATAGCATGATACATACATAAGCAGAGCAGTAGACAATTTCAGTCAAAGGTAGCACTATTTCATTTCACTTGGATGGAATCAGTATGACCTTTAGACTGAATAAATAACAATTGGTTATGAAGTCAGTGCTAGATATGAACACTAATTATTGAATATTTAGTGACACAGTTACATGAGTTTAATTCAAGAGATCTGGTAGTTCGGATTTAGGTGATAAATACTGCTACAGGTGACTGATATCGTCAATTACCTGGAACATTCACTTATAGGGAGAATGTGATTACTGATTTATATCAAATACGAAATAACATGGATAAGTAAAACACATTTCCATATTGTATTTAAAATAATCTATGAAAGAGATAATGTTTTTCAGACGAAAATAAAGAGACACTTGCAATTCCATGTTGTTAGCAATGAGGGTTAAATGATACTACATGGCTGTCCAGACTTAAATAGATGTCGAGAGATTCAATCCCTAGGTATAGTCGTTGAAACTTGAGCAGTTAGACCAATAAGTCACAGCACCACTTTTTCCCAAAAGTGGATATAGTTTGAACACATGTGAGAACAAAGTAAAAAATATTTCTTCTGTCATTCACGAAACAGCGTAGGGTAATAAATAAATATTTCACTAAAGTTAACAGGCATTTAAAAATACTAATTTACTCAAGAGTATCATGAAGTACTGACTGAAGTTAAAAAACCAATTTAAATCAACAAATGATGTCAACCACTAATCTTCAATCAGTGATTATCGCCCTCTTAATTTCAAGCTAGAAAACAATAAAAATACTACTGATAAGATATAAGTAATGTTTACCATTCATGTAACAACTTACCTAAATGTTTTGCACTCAGAATAATAATACTTCTTGCACGATTTGTCTTCATTACAGGATTACCATGTAAATTCAATTCTTTTAGATCTGGCCAGTGATTCAGAGAACTTGCCAAGTCATTAATTGATTGCAGTAGATTATTACTTGCACTCAATGAGATTAAGGCATGAAGATTAATTAAATCCTGTAGACTTTCCAATTTATTTCCAGATACATCCAAACGTATCAGGCTATACTAGTAAGTTGGTGATTTCATTTTCAACAGATATCACAATACAACGAAGCAAAATGAGATGAACAGCAGATAGAGAAAAATGAAGAATGCATTTAGAAATGGATTCAAATTAAAGAATTTACTTAGAATTTGGTTGTCCTGAGCATATTTTTACGCTGCAGTATATAAAACTTGCATATTATGTGAGAGTTGATAACAGTGCATAGTTACCGGATCTGAAGTAGGTGGGGCAGTAATTTGAAGCATGGACTTTTCAGGCTGAAAATCTAGGGCTTATTTAGTAGACTAAACACTTCTGTTTATTAAATTCAAAAATAAATAAACATTCATTCAAGCCTCGATAGTTTTGACAGATACAGATGATCCGAATTCATTCAGCTATACTTTTGGTGTTCTCAGCGAAAAGCTACTGAGACGTCCCCGTTCAGTGGTCGAACAATTCCTAATAGGTTAGAAAGACTGTAGTATTTTTGAATCTAAATCCCCTTCTTTTATGACAACGCGGATTGTCTCACTACCGGTCAGTTCACCTGTTTATGCCATTGTTCAATTAAGTTCCCCTGTAAACAAGTAATGATTAACCATTAATTTGAGAAATATGAATGGGACTGATTTAATCCAAAGTAACTCCCATGATAAGCCAACTTTAGCTAGAATGCAAACAGAATAGCTGTTTTAAGAAAGTGTTTAAGGGAAACTCAGGCTACATGTGTGTAAAATATATAATAATACTAAAATTGAGAACAATAGTAGATGTATTACAGCTATGGCATTTAAACTGCGATCATCGAAAATCAAACGTTCTCCACTATCCAAGAACTGATTGTCCACTCGTAATTCTTGTAACTTGGTCAATCCTTCTAAACCTTCGATTAGATTGATATGATTTCGGCTAAGGAAACTGTTAATAAGGAGAAAAAGAGGGAGGAAATGAGGATTTGTTCTGAATTTGGAAAAGAAACTTACAGTTTTTCTAACTTTTCTAATGAATTCAAATTTTCTATACGGCTTATTTGATTGTTTTGCAAATATAAATGTGTCAACTGGGATAAATTTAAACACGCTGGAATCGATTTAAGTTTATTATCATACAAGTACAGAACAGACAAGCGTTGACACAGTGTGATTTCATAACCCTGAAAATGAAACCATAATGATTATAGTGCAGAAGGAAATACGAGCGTTAAAGTGAGGGGAAGTTGAATATTATGCGAAAAAATCTTACCACTTCGTCTAAATTTTTGCCATTCAAATATAAATGTGTAACTTGGGTTAAATGTTGTTCAGGTGTTTCATTAGTTTTGCGTTTTCTCAAAGCTGATGTGCTTCTGAACAATAGTGCTATAGTTGACTTGACCATAGTAAAGTTTACTAATTGATTTTCAACATTGACTTGTAAAACAATTAGAAAGTTCTAAAGAAAATCGAAGGTAGTGAAACAATAAAACAGAATTTTGAAAATTTTCATAAAATGGATAGACAATGTGCAATTAAATATGATTCACGTAAAACAAAAAATGTGTTGTCAATTTTCAGGTTACGGTAACACGACTTTTAAATGTTATACAGAGCACAAAGTTTTACACAACATACTTCCTGAGGGAGAAAGAACGGGAAATTATCGTAACGAGTTCAGTGGATGAATCCCAGCATATTAACTTTTAGAATTAGTGTATGAGTTGAACACAATACCTAATTTTGTACGCGTCTAAGAGTTGCACAGAAGGGTGGGGCAGTTATATAATGATCCTTAAGTTGTTCTTTAAACACCTCTTTTTTACAGTTAAAAAGGTTACATCAGGTAACTTCGGGCTTTTTAGTAGTGTCTTAATACTTAACTAAGCGATGATTTAATAAGGAATACTTTTTGGTGTTTGCAATGCAAAGACTTTTATGTTAAGTAGATGAAAACAAAACACTTACTGATTTCAATTCATTCTGTCTACAGCGTAAAACCACCGTTTCACAGTAATTTAAGTACTCCGAACGGTAACTAATACCTATCAAAACTATGGGAACCAACAGTCAAATATATAGCAGTTACAGGATCTACCTTTGATCCCGAAGACATTTAGATACCCATCTACTGGTATAGACAGTACAAGTTTATTGCTTACGGTCATATCAGTTTAGTTACATAACTTTCGAACTTGCTTTATATAGTCTAATTTATTCCTACCTTTTTGGTAACATTTTCTCTATGGAAAACTGGTATTACATCTTTTCAATCACACCTATTGACTAAACCAACAGAGACTTGATGATGAGTTTGTCTCTCCACTTAACCATATTAATTTCTAAAGCCAACATTTTCATCCTGTGGTGTGATTGGGCACTAGCACATGCATTGCGATGGTCAAGTTCCATCTAGGGTTACTGATCCTAGCTGGATTCGCCATTCAAGATGAGCTTAGACTCTTGTATTCCGCTTTACCAATGGGCTCCACTCAACCAAACATTCACAAAAATGAAGGCAAAGTAACCAAAGGGTTAGCAGACCTGCTATCACTAAATTACAACTCACCGAAGTATTTTTAGGTATTTATAAGAACTAATAAGAAAAATGACAGCAACGAGTTTAGAGCCTGTATAGAATTACCACATAGGGTACGAAAATCTCTGTCTGTCTGTCTGTTTTCGACATAGAACTTTGCACAAATGTGCGGAAGTTCAAGTCGCCACACTCCGTGTAGCACGCGAAGCAAGAGAAGAAAGTACAAGAAAAGCATAATAGAAACAGTGAGCAGAGGCGTGAGACAAAGGAGTAATAAAGAAAAACAAAACAGTTTCATTGGAGATCATAAGTCACAAGGAGTGGATGCATCTGCGCCACTGAGAACGATTTTGAGCCATGTCACCAATTGTTTCCAACCATAGATTTTTACCGTCCCGAGGACCCCAGCCTGGAAGTCTACACCTTCCTACGTGGCTTAGACCAACTGTTGTGGATTTCATTGACTGATGCCAAGTTTTTGTTTGACCGCCGCTAGCTTTTTTCCAGCCTGACCCTATATCCGCTAACATTGCTCGTCGAGGGAGGCGATGGCTTGGCATACGTAACACATGTCCTAACCATCTCAGTCTTTGTAGCTTCACGACTTCGTCGATTGATTTCCCCTGTTTACCTAGAACTCTACGCCTAACCTCCATGTTGCTCACCTTATTATGCCACTTTACACGGGAAATAGAACGCAGGCACCTATGATCAAAGACAGCTAGTCTTTTCATGTCTTCCACTCTCAGTGGCCAGGTCTCACAACCATAAAGGAGGACGGAGCGGACTGATGAGCAGTACACCCGCCCTTTGGTCGATAGTCGAACATCTCGTCTACGCCAGAGTCGGCGTAAACTAACAAATGCGAAACGAGCCCCTTGTATTCGTGCTGAGATTTCGTCAGAGATCAACCCGTTGGGGCTGATGGTACTTCCCAAATAAGTGAAGCGGTCAACGTGCTCTACCACTTCACTTCCTATTTTTAAACTAGGCGTCGATGTAGTCCAGTCCTGTAACATCATCTTGCATTTGGCGGGAGCGAATCGCATGCCAAACATTCGTAGATTGCGGCTCAAGGTGTTTAGAAGACTCTGCATTTCGTCAGCGTCTTCGCCTAGAAGGACTATATCGTCTGCATATTCCAAGTCAACGAGATTATTCCCCGGTAGCAAGTCAATCCCTGAGTCGCTGAAGTCACCTAGGGTTAAGTCCATTAACACATCTATGATGAAGTTGAATAGAAAAGGAGATAATGGGCATCCTTGACGGACACCACTGGTCGTCATCAGTTCAGATGACAGCTCGCCGTAAGCCCTCACCTGGCTGTATGAGTACGAGTAGAGTGCCTTAATCAGTGCAATATATTTTCTCGGAATTCCCTTTACAGCCAAGCATCTCCAGAGAACTTCCCGATCGACAGAGTCGAATGCTGCCTTTAGGTCAAGAAATATAATGACTGTTGGACGCCGGTAGGAATGCCTATGTTCTAGAATCTGTCGGAGGGTGAAGATATGATCAATACACCCTCTTCCTGGTCTAAAGCCTGCCTGGCTCTCTCGTGTTTGTGCTTCCCGAGCACCACTCAGTCTACGCATGATTATTGAGCCTAAGACTTTAGATACTATATTAGTCAAGCTAATCCCTCTGTGATTATCACAGGAAGACTTGTCTCCCTTCTTGTATATGGGGATAATCAGTGACTTACACCAACCCGATGGGACTTCTTCTGATTCCCAGACGCTGCCTAGTACCTCAGTTAATCCGGACAGTAAGCTGTCTCCACCGTACTTAAATACCTCTGGAGTCATTCCATCAGGTCCCGCTGCTTTGCCTAGTTTCAGATTGGTGACAGCTTTAGTAACCTCAGTTAGTGACGGAGGACCTGTGTCTATATCCCATTCAGGGAGGTGTTGGATGCTCGGAAGGTTGAGCGTGGCTGTGGGCAAATTAAACTGCTCCTCATAATGCTCTTTCCAACGATCCAGTCGTCTATCCTGGGAGCTAATTATAGTGCCATTTTTTTCCGAGATTGTCTCACTGATGATTTGTCTTCTCCCACCCGTTTCCCTGATGAGTCCAAAGAGTTGCCTGGTGTTGCCTATCCTCGAAGCTTTCTCCATCTCTTTGGCTTTTGTCGCCCACCACTGTTCACGGTCCTTGCGGAGACTTTTCGTAAGTTTCCTCTTGTGCAGCTTTCGCTCCTCATTGAATTCGGAGCTCGCCGGAATAAGTCTTCTAGCATCTATCAGTTCGGATGAGGCGGTGGAGATCCAGTGGTTTTTACTCACCTTTGGGTTTACCTTATTCACAGCTTTTACAGCTGTATCTATGGCTGCCTGGATATTTTTCCAAGCTTCTTCAGGGTGAGCACAGCTGTCGAACACAGATATGTGTTTAGCTAGTTCTTCCTGAAATACGGATTTAGTTTCCTGATCGAGCTGGGGACGTGATGGTTTTACCGCCAGCTGTTTCCTACGTCCGTTCAGTCGTAAGCACACCCGAGCGCGGACCAGTGCATGGTCGGTATCTACGCACGTGTTCCAGAAGGAGCGACAATCTCCTACCGACCCACGCCAACGATAGCTTATTGCTATGTGGTCTATTTGTGTCCAGCGTTGGTTTGATGAAGGGGGTCTCCAAGTCAAACAGTGTCTCTCCTTGTGTTTGAAGTTAGTGCTTACAAGAAACAAATGATTATCAGAGCAGAACTGTAGGAGACGGTCACCGTTGTCGGTTCGCTGGCACGGAACTCCATAGGTGCCACCGACATCCTTCTCAGATTGACACAATTTCCCTACTTGAGCGTTAAAGTCACCAGCTAGAACGACTATGTCTGAGCGTTTAGCCTTTCGCACCAAACTAGACAGCTTTTGGTAGAACTCATCCTTCGTTTCATCTGAACTGCAGTCAGTGGGGGCGTAGGCGGAGATTACGAAAAGGCATCGGCGAGTAGTGCAGTCCTTCCTCCTTCTTACTGATCCGTTCAGGCGGACAGCACACATTCGGCTATCTACCGGGATCCAGTCAAGCAATGTCTTTTCTGCCCTAGTACTCAAAGCTATCCCTACGCCAGCTAATCCTCGTGAACTAGCTGTGGCATCTCCTGACACCCTCAAGGTGAATTTTGCAGATTCAACCTGTTGGCCAGGTGGGGTTAGGTGAATAACCACACTTGGGTCTTGTATGCGTGTTTCTGAAACACAGCATACATCAATGGCTCGTGATGCCAGGGTCTTGGCTAGTGATGCTTGTTGTCCTATTTGGCAAAGTGTCCTAACATTAAGAGCTCCTATATGAAATTGGTGGCGCGGCTTTAAGAGGCTGTCGGTGGTGGTTTTTTGGCTTCCATCGTTTTTAGTGGACGCAGAGTGGAGAGGAAGTGGAGAGCTATCAAGTCGAGGAGTTGCATCAGTGGAAGGAAGGCAAGATGATAGAGATGAAGATGAAGACAAAGATGAGTGAGTAATAGAGAGGTTTCGTGTGCATTTCGGATTGTGAGGGCGATTGTTACTTCCCGGCTGCCCACACCGTGGAAGTTGGTTGCGTGACCGCAGAGCCCAGGGGACAACTGCTTGAGGCCGGTCACACGCGGCCTGTTTTTGTTTGTTCTTTTTGTTTGGTGTGTCTCAGTAGCATATTTATCACTCCTGCCCTGTGACACGGCAGCAGGAAGCGCGGTCGTTGTTAATCCGGGCCACGGCCGATCCGGCATGAAATTTTGTAATTTTGTATTGGACATGATGTTGGATTGGGTAGCTGCTTTTTGTTTAACCGCTATCCAAACAACCTGCCTGGCATGGTAGGACCTCAAGAGACATAAGTCTCAGCCAGTATAGCTTGAAAAGATCATTGCGGTGTTCAAGCCCGACCACCACGTCAAGGTAGCAGCTTTCGGTCGGGGTACGAAAATCTAAGATGCTATATGGTTTACTAAGCTAGGGTTATTTTGGTTCATGTCCAATATGGGTAAATATTTATTTATTGTCTTTGAAAGCGCACTTTAATGATAAATGAATATGTTTTATACCAGTGACTAATTATTTACTGCACGCATATATTTTTTGTAAGAGCATCAGTGGAGAATTAGACAAATGTTCTCTGCTGTGATGACAAAATTGTAGTCACGAGTCTTATATAATCGTATTTATTAGTCAAAAGTGTTGATAAAGATAGGTAATCAAATGATATGGTGAATATTATTCGATAATTTTCGACACTAAATGCATGAAATAAGGTTAATTTAAACTGTTCGTTCTATGCCAGTACATTTAACTCTGGGTTAAACAACGAAATAATGTGGTTATCTCCAATAAACCCAATTCGTTGTTTCACTGTGAGAAAAGCATAGTAATATATCTAGAATATTGTCCTCCTTAAAACTGAACTTAGGCTCTAGTGTCAGTAAGCAGACAATGCTATAAATCTAAATAAAGCTTCTACCAATGCAGTTTTTGTGATATTATTTACCGACTTATCACATTAAATAAAATCAACATACCAAAGAAATCAGGAGAAAAAGGTTAGAAGAAAGGGTGTAACAGACTTTTCTGTTTTCTGTACGACTTAAATCTTTAGTGAATGAGACTGCTACTTCTTAGCTTAACGAATATTTTACTGGAAACATACAGCTAATTCATTTATGCAAGTGCAAGTTCAATCAGTATTTTCTCGGGTAACTTAGGGATATACTGGACTATTTAATTGGATTACAACAAACATATCCAATACTAATATGAGCTTAATAAGTAGTTTCTGACTCAGTTTCTCCTAATACTCACTATTTTAAAGAAGTAGGATAGATACTAGTTACGTGACCTGCTGAATGATCAGACGGCCTCACATAGATCTAGTTGAAGCATGTGTGCTGCATCCTGATATGTCCACTTGGCTACAAAAATCTTCGGCAGGCAGGTTAATTAAGTGAAATTATACAGAATTATACAAAATCTACAAGAATACCAGCAAAAATATACTTAAGGCACCAGTAATTACCAACGGACTTATTACTATTGCCTCGCGTTTCGAGTGGAACGTACGGCTTCAAAACACATCTCCAATTTGTTCTGTTTTCTGCCGTCCTCTTCAGCTAGGTCCACGATTGACCAAACTCTCTCATCTCTTCCTCACACGATCTCCTCCATGTCACCCTAGGACGACCCACTCGTCGCTTCCCGTATGGA
This sequence comes from Trichobilharzia regenti, assembly GCA_944472135.2. Taxonomy (NCBI): domain Eukaryota; kingdom Metazoa; phylum Platyhelminthes; class Trematoda; order Strigeidida; family Schistosomatidae; genus Trichobilharzia; species Trichobilharzia regenti. Next base: position 107,320,215 of record OX235262.1, read on the forward strand.
TTCCACCCGAAGACCTGCAGAGCGATGTCATTCAGTGGCCTCCTCAATGTCTGTCTGTCTGTCTGGATTCAACATAGAACTTGGCACCGAAGTGCACCAGTTCGAGTTGCCACGTTCCAAATAGCACACAGAGGTAGACAAGAAGATGAGTGAAGAGAATCAATAGAGTTTGACAAGTATAAGAGTGAAACAGAATGGGTAATGGTAGAAAGGAATATGAAAGATTACAGAGACTGAATACATCTGCGCCATTGACAACGATTTTGAGCCATGTCACCTATTGTCTCCAGCCATTGATTCCTAGAGTCCCGAGGGCCCCAACCCGGGAGTCTGCATCTCCCTACCTGACTCAGTTTAACTGTCAAGGATTTCATGGATTGATGCCATGTTTTTGTTTGGCCACCACTGGCTCCTTTCCAATCTGAACCTATATCAGCTAGCAATGCCCGTCAGGGGAGGCGGTGGTTAGGCATGCGCAGCCATCTTAGTCTATGTAACTTTATAGCCTCGTCGATTGATTTTCCCTGTTTGCCCAACACTCTACGCCTAACGTCAACATTACTTACCTTGTGAAACCACCTAACGTGAGACAGAGATCGCAGACATCTATGATCGAAAGCAGTCAACCTTTTCATGTCTTCAACTCGTATTGGCCATGTTTCAGAGCCATAGAGAAGGACGGAGCGAACTGATGAGCAGTACACACGTCCCTTGGTTGATAACCGGATGTCACGCCTACGCCAGAGATGGTGTAAGTCAGCGAAAGCAGCTCGAGCTTTTCGGATCCGTGCTGAGATTTCATCGCCAATCAGTCGGTTGGTGCTAATACAACTTCCCAAATAGGTGAAGTGGTCAACATGTTTTATCACTTCACTCCCTATCACTAAGTTAGGAGTTGACGTGGTCCAGTCCTGTAGCAGCATCTTACATTTTGTAGGGGCGAATCGCATGCCAAACATACGAAGATTGCTGCTCAAAGTGTTCAGAAGACTCTGCATTTTGTCAGCATCCTCCCCTAACAGGACTATGTCATCTGCATATTCTAAGTCCATAAGACTATTCCCTGGTAACAAGTCGATTCCTAAGTCATTACGTTCAGTTAAAGATACTTCCATCAGCATATCTATGATGAAGTTAAACAGAAATGGGGAAAGTGAACATCCCTGTCGGACACCACTGGTTGTTACCAATTCAGATGACAATTCCCCATAAGCCCTTACACGACTACGTGAGTTTGAATAGAGTGCCTTGATTAGTGCAATGTACTTTCTTGGCACTCCCTTCACAGTCAGACATTGCCATAGTACCTTTCGATCCACGGAGTCGAAGGCCGCCTTCAAGTCAAGAAATATGACAATTGTTGGACGCCGAAAAGTGTGTCTATGTTCTAGAATCTGTCGAAGAGTGAAGATATGATCTATGCACCCTCTACCTGGTCTAAAGCCTGCTTGATTTTCCCTTGTCTGTTCCTCCCGAGTTCTGCTTAGTCTATGCATGATTACTGAGCCTAGGATTTTAGAGACTATGTTCGTTAGGCTGATACCCCTATGATTATCACACGAGGACTTGTTTCCCTTCTTGAATATCGGTATAATAAATGACTTACCCCAGTCTGATGGCACTGTCTCTGATTCCCAGACGTTGCCTAGTACCTCAGTAAATCTACAAACTAGTATGTCACCCCCATATTTAAACACCTCCGGAATAATTCCGTCGGGTCCTGCCGCTTTGCCTCGTTTCAAGTTACTGATAGCTTTTGTGACCTCACTTACAGACGGCGGACCAGTGTCTATATCCCATTCGGGTGTGTTCTGGATGTCGGGGAGGTTCAGTGTGGCTGTAGGTAAGTTAAATTGTCCCTCAAAGTGTTCTTTCCAGCGTTGAAGGCGTCTATCCTGAGAGCTAATTAAGGAGCCATTTTTCTCAGAAATAGTCTCACTTATGATTTGCCTTCTCCCATCCGTTTCCCTGATGAGTCTAAACAGTTGCCTATCATCGATGCTTTTTCCATCTCTTTTGCCTTTGTCACCCACCACTGTTCACGGTCCTTGCGGAGACTTTTAGTAAGTTTCCTCTTATGCAGCTTTCGCTCCTCATTGAATTCGGAGCTCGCCGGAATAAGTCTTCTAGCATCTATCAGTTCGGATGAGGCAGTCAAAATCCAGTGGTTTTTACTCACCTTTGGATTTGCCTTATTCACAGCTTTTACAGCTGTATCTATAGCTGACTGAATATTCTTCCAGGCTTCTCCAGGGTGAGCACAGCTGTCGAACACAGATATGCGTTTAGCTAGTTCTTCCTCGAATAGGGATTTAGTTTCCTGATCGAGCTGGGGACGTGATGGTTTTACCGCCAGCTGTTTCCTACGTCCGTTCAGTCGTAAGCACACACGAGCCCGGACCTCAATGTATGTCTGATCCATCTCCATTTTCTCCTACGTGTTTGTTGAGCAGTCGGCTCTTGGTCAGTTTGTTTCCATACTTTCTTGTTGCTTATTCTTTCTGGCCATTTGATCTTCAGTATGGAGACAGCGAAGGCAGCTGCTGATGAAAGTCTGCAACCTGTTGGAAATCCTTTTCGTGACCCGCCGACCAAGTTTCTGACCCTTAAAGAAGTACCGACTTCATATTGGTGTTGAAAATCCGAATCGTGTTGTTTATGCTGAGTGCGGAAGATTTCCAGACTGGTTTCAGGTTGATGACAGTGTATCTTGCCTTTCCGAATCTGAATTTGACATCTTCGTCCGTTCCGCCTGTAGTTGAGACGATGCTTCCCAGATAAGTGAAGGAGGCAACCTCTGTTAAATCTCTCCCGTTGATGGTGATTGGTGCTGGTTGTTGTCGCTGTTGATTGGTTACTTTCATCACCTCCGTCTTCTCTGTGTTCACCTGCAATCCTGTTTTCGCCACCAGTCTCTTCTGCCAGTTTGTTGGCTTTCACTTGCAAGTCTACGAGTTTGTGTGACATTAGACATATATCATCCACATGCGAAATCCATATCTTCTAGAGTCTTCTCATCGGTTATCCAGCGTATTACTGACTCCTCGCCCCCAACAGTATGACTCATAATCCAGTCCACCACAATTAAGAATACCATCGGTGATAATATCCAGGCAGCCTTGTCTTACTCCTGTATGCACTTCGAACGCCTTGTTGAGTTTTCTGTTGTGGATCACTTGACAGGTTGCAGGCTCATATAGCTGTTGAATGAGGTTGGTAAAGGCTTGAGGTACGCCATAGTTTTGAAGCAGTTTCCAGATTACTTCTCGCTTTTCAAAGTCAATGAAGCTGAGGTAGAGATTTGACTGACATTCTATGCTTTGTTCGATGACGATGCGTAGAGTTGCAACTTGATCAGAATATGATTTGCGTTTCCTTAATCCAGCTTATTCAGTGTTGGCGGAGTTCTGTATCCAGTGCATCCTTTATCCTCTCCAGGATGATGCGACTTAGTATTTTACTTGGCGTGGACAAGGAATTATTTCACGCCAGTTAGTTCCTTTCTTTCTTTTCAAACTTTTTGCAGTAATGAAGTGAGAACATCTGCCGTATTCTCTGGGGCCGTCTTCAGTACTTCGGGAGGAATGCCGCCTGGTTATGCTGCCTTCCCAGCTGGTATTTGGTAGCTTGATCGCATTTAGGATTTCTTCCGTTGGAGGAGTGGTGTCCACCTTGCAGTCCTATGAGTGCTGTTGATGGTATTTGTGGATGAGTCGCCGGTGGTGGTCGATTCAAGAGTCCTTTAATGTGACCAGCCCATTGTTTGATTTAACCTCGCCTAGTTAACTAGCTCGCTAATTTTCTAGCAGGTCCCAAGACCGAGTAAAGAGGAAAGGTTTGGCGTACGACTAGCAACCCCACATAACTAAATCTTTCAAACCGCTATAGAAACTTCAACACACAGGAAATATATTAAAAATACAAAAACTTCAAATAAAATCTTATTTTTCGCTAGAATCGGAGAGGTGAAATGACGTGGGCTGGTGAAAGCCTCCGGGAAGCCATTCAGCCGATGTGTCTTCTCTCGATGAAAGGAAGAATAGGAATGGGTACATGGAATGTCCGTACGATGTAAGAAGCCGGTTGGGAAGGCTATCCAGGTAGCCAAAGAAATGCGAAGATATGGCTTAGAGGTACTGGGCATCTGAGTAAGCGGATGGAATGGATGTTGATTGAGAGCATTGTAAACGGGAGAGTCAATAATCTACTCCTGTCCCCCAGACGACAACCCCGAACACTCTGAGGGAATGCCTATCATGATGTCACCAGTGGCAGCCAAAGACTTAATGCAGTGGCAACCAATTTCATCTAGGATCATGACAGCAAGAGTTAACTCCAAAGGAAGGAAGGAAGGTAAGAATTATCCGATACTACGCACCTAAAAACAACGCGGAACAAGAAGTACCAACGGACGAATGACCTTAAACGCATCAACTACAAGACAAAGGCGACTTCTCCGTATATATATATATATATATATATATATATATATATTCATGAGAATAATGAATTAAAAGGCATGAAGCCGTTGCATTGGGTGCCTTTCCGTGACTTGTGACAAAAATACCCCTCATTTTTGGATTGGTGTCAGCAGAGCGATTTGACTATATTATATGCAAGTAATTATCTGGGCTCTCTACTCCCAACAACAACCCTAATCTTTCCTTAATTTAGCCCTAACGTGAAAACACCCCTAAACTAACCTTTATTTAAATCGAAACAGCCCTAATGCTGCCCTTATTAAGTTAACCTAACCCTAACCTGTCCTCAGCCTAAACCTCAATATAATCTTTATCAAACCCAAGCTGAAACTTGTTAGATATCCTTTTCAGTAAAATAACGCTTCATTAAGCGTATTTTTTCACGATTACAAAATTATTTGCCAGGTTCCACTAACTTGCTCACTGGTCGTTAGTGAGGCTGCATCTCACTGACATCTACTGTTAATTAAAGATTAACTGATTAAATATGCCCATCAAAATTATTCGAAAGAATGGTTACTGAACAAAGAATAACTGCGATAACTTCACCATCAGGTCCTATAGGACCTTTATAGTCGCACTTGGAAGCTGCAACTCTATAAAAAACTTAAGGGCTGGAACTAATGGTCAGCTTTGCGTGAGAGGGAGCTTTTAAACCCTGCAGTAGCACCAGAAGCATGTACGAATTGGGTAGGCAGCACAGCGGTTAGGACTCTCGCCGACCATGCACATGGTCTCAGGTTCGATCCCTTGTCAACGCACACCTGATATCTATGGTGGGCCTGTGAAATTCAGGCTACCTATATCATATGCTGAAAATTCCATTTTTGTACCAAAAATACTGTGGTTTCAGATTAAATTTAAATTTTTAAAAAACTTGAAAAATTAAGTGTCATCAGCACAGATAATCTTACTCATCTGCTGATGCTAAAAAATAACGTTAAAATTACTCTTATTTGAAACTGACTGAGTAATAACCTGCAGTGGGTTAGACGTATTAAAGCATGAAAACACAATCTAGTTACTAACATTCAAATTTCCGCCTTTAATATAACAAAATGTTGTCATGGTAAAAAAGACCAAAGATGACTTGATATTTCACAAAAGTAATTTTATTTTAAAGACGACAATTCATTCAATTTACATTTGTTTTGTTCACTAAATACTGCCGGCGGCGTTTACGAAGTAAAGCGTGATGTCTCGGATATTTGATCCGTATAGAGTTCTTGGATTATGTTCTTCAGATGTTCCATTTGTTGTGAAATATATCCCGAATTCTGAGGCGTATTATGCTGTAGTGCCTACAGGGGAAAGGTTCAATTTATACAAAGTGGGTTTCGCAGACTTTCGATTAATGCAATAAGTAGCTTCCTAGATTGACTTTAGTTGGGACAAGTAAGGAATATCGCCTCAATAATAATATATTTTAGGTGATCCTGTCGAATCCCCTATTAGGTCGTTTGTCTCATGTGGTAACATCCTAGTTGCTGCTGCTGGGAAAGCCATATACACATTTCGCAATTCGCGATACCTGCTGCAGAAGCTCGAGCTGCACGCATACAATATTACACACTTATGCGTACTTCATAACACAATTTTAGTGTCAGTCGATGAAGGGGGGTTCGTTAGGGCGTGGAATACAAAAACGTGGGGTGAGTGTAAATATTTTCTGACGTTTTCAGAGTTTTCTGTTGAGGTCGAATTCTCGCGAAAATCTTTCTATATCACATCTGTGCTCCATCCCCAGAACTACAAAAACAAGGTCCTTTTTGGCAGTTCTCAGGGTGCTCTGCAGTTGTGGAATATTGTATCTCAGAAGCTGCTTCATTGGTTCAGAGGTTTTGATGCATCCGTTACTTGCTTGCAACAGGCTCCGGCCATTGATGTCTGTGCTGTTGGTCTAGCTGACGGACGTATTATTATTCACAACCTTAAATATGATGTCACACTAATGAAATTCGCTCAGGATTGTGGGGCCATTACATCCATTGGCTTTAGAAGTGGTAGGTTCATAATGCTTTACCTTTAGATATCTTGTCATGTACTCTTCTGCTTGCAGTGTTAATTCTCACCGTAGTATCATGCTTCATTTCCAAGTTTCCTTGGATGTTTAAGCTATGCTGACTTGTCCGGTTACGTAATGTTCCTGTTTTCTTTTTGGTTAAAGCATGTCCCTGGTCATTGTTGCATAGCCACAGCAAAGAGTCATTACCAGAAGGCTGTGAAACCTAGGACTCGGTTAAGATTTGAAACTATAGAAATCTTAACATATGTATTTAATATTTCTAGTAATGGTTTTTTAATTTGATTCCTACACTAATTAGCTCGCAGAATAGTCTACAAAATCTTTCAGTTGTGTGACATCTTTTCTGACTCTTAATTCCAAAGCCATGGAGTTTGATGAGTTTCTCTGACGCATATATTACATCAGTCTAATCATGTCAAGAGAATCAGTGTCTATTAGAATGCAACTGATCACATGATTTATCTTCCCTTGATGTCTCATAAACCTATGGTATGGTTATGAGCAATCGACTGTGTTCGAAACGTTATTAGCAGATAAATAATATCGTTGATGTATGTCCTATCAAAAAAAACTTTCTATTATGGAATCATTCAAAAACAGTTCCCAAATTCTCTTACATCCCTTTATTGCTGCTGTTTTACCACGGAGAAGCTGAAATAAAGTGGTCTGTGTGTACAGTGATTGACTAAGTTCTATTTGACTAACAGTTTTCCGGAAACTTCTGAATATTTTAGTGTTAAACTTACACAAAACTGGTGAAATAAGGGGAGAATGTCTCACAAAAGCGTATCCGTTCAAATCTTCATATTTCTAATCAGCATAAAAATAAGATGACTACAATAAAAAAAAACATGTGTAGAAAGAAAGTTTAGTAAGAATTGGTAGACAGTCAAAATTTTTGAGGTCATGAAAAAGAATTAATCTACGGCATTGTGAACGACTGAGGCATTTCATCAGCCACTAACAGTATTATGTCTAGTATCGTGCTGTTGGTATTTTCAGCTTAAACCTGGTCAGCACTGTAAATCAGACACTATTATCCATTCCACTAACCGAGCAGTTTAATCATGATTACATTCAGTGCCAGCGAATATGCTAGTAAAAATGTCGGTGTTTGAGAATTATATCCCCTTGCTCCTGTATCTCTTGCCCTATATACACTGCTACGTTTAATTTTACCAGAAACTAAAAGTATTATAATATATTGTGTAGATGTTGTTTAACACCAACAGACTGCAAAATATTAGGTGCCGGGTAAGGGTCTCACTTGTTGATTCTGAATGACTACACTTTTTTTTCTAAACATCTCTTTACGCTAATTAGGTTCGCATGGTTTGCAGAAGCCGTCGAATATTGATGAAAATAGTTGTGTTACTTTGTTACCTAGCCAAAATAATGATGTCTACTTAGTATCTGGTTGTGAAACGGGATACATCAATTGTTGGGAACTTAAAGAGGATGGCAAAAGTCGATCAGTTGGTCAAGCGCGTAATTTACACTGTGGTAGTGTGATCACAATATATTGTATACCCGGAGGCGATGCAGCTAGTGCAATGGTTACATCTGGATCAGATAACTGCATAAAAGTAAATTATAAAATTCATATTTTTCATTTCTCAACTTTTTCCTCTTCTATGTCTTCATTTTTATATGGGCATTATATAACCTGTAGGCTTTCATAACTGAATGACTACCTGTTTGTGCGTATGTTGAGAAAGAGATAGAAATATAGAAATTTCTTCAGTTGTGAGCTTTATTTTAGGTGTCGAAATTGTTTCCATCACGTTTAGTATCAGTATGTAGTCATTAGTCGTAGACTGCTTTCCAGAAGAGAACGAATTGTGGCGCTCTTAATTCAATATGATGGCGACAAACATACAGCCTGGCTGAGAAATCTGATTTTTGTGATCTACAAAACAATAGGGAGTTTTCAAGAAATTCAGATGCTACTGCTTTAGGTGATTTAATTTATTGACCAGGCTTTCAGCTATTTGGTCCTACGTTTTAATCTACTCTCAGCTTATTTTTCTGAATAGGTTCATTAGCACTCCCACTATTTTTGGCTAGGAGCCTGACACTCGAAAATCCTGTTTTCAGTAGCTGAGTTCTAATCAAAAGATTTGTAAAGAAACTGATCCGATGTACCAGCATGTGCGAATCATTCCCGACTATTCCACTTTAAGGGTTGCTTGCTTCCTCGTTTATTTTAGTCAGTCTGAAGAGTACTGAGCAGTGAACTGACGTGACAGTAACACACGTCTGCTATCAGCCAATATCAAACAAAAAACATGAGAAAGTAAGAGACTTGTAATAACTTCATCAATGTTCTCAAATCTATGAGTGCATCTCTCGTGTAGAAGTCTACTCGTCATTTTAGTTTAATGCGTATGATATACCATAATACTTCATTATATTATGCAATGACCCCATATTTGCTAACTTATTTTGAAACCCGTCTCTAAACAGGTAAATTAGGTAGAAGTGTCCTTGTTAAACCTAATAGTACAAGAAATCCTGTTTACCAGGTTATTTTTCAGCTCTGAGTGAAAGTTTTAATTGACTTTAATGGCATTGATTTTCTTTTACCTAGGTATCTTACTTTGACCGACCTGATGGTGGTCCACGCACAGTGTACCGTCGAGTCGGACACTCTCGTCCCCCAAATCGTGTAGTATTTTGGCCTGGGAGTTCTGCAGGTGGTGCGATGCTACTCAGTGCTGGAAAAGATGGCGCTCTTCGGTACGTTATTTTCTTTAAACTCATCTTTTGTGATCAAGATCACATTCGTAATAATGACGGTTCTAGCTTGGTTTTCTATTGCATATCTCAAAACCGTGCATATGTCTTCAACCTAGTATGGACCGGTCTCATCTTCACGTGTACTATTCTTCTGTAAACTATATATATATATATATATATATATATATATATATATATATATATATATATATATATATATATATTAGAATCAGGTTAAGAAACTGTGAAGCTATTGATTATGGACCAGTGGTTGTCTGGATTGACTTCGCATCACAATCGAGTTTGCAAATCGATGGCATCAGGCGATGTGCCCTTAACTGCATCAGTAGTTACCGGTTTCCCCCAATCATAATATTTTTTACTGTATTATGGTTTTTTACTATCTTGTTTTCAGCGTTATCTTTGTGAAATATAAGGATCTCTATCTACAATATTTCAAAAATCTAAAAAATGACATCCACTGTCTCAATACATTTACTACTGTCACTAAATTTTCATGATTTTAGTAGTATATATAGCTTCTAGCGCTTAGTTGATTGTGACGTGAGTTGACAGCGTGCGTACGCTCAAGTAATCATCTTTTATTTTCTCAGATATTTTGTTTGGTTTTCGGTAGGTCCATTACTCAGCCTTCATTATCGGTGCGTTGTTTTACAATGTCGGGATCAGACCTTATTGGAATTCCTATATTTTTTCATTTGTTTCCAAGTTGAAGGAATAATTCTACTAATTAAATTATTTTCAATCGTAAACATTTTCTTTTTCATTTTTTCACCAACCAGTGTATTTTCAACCTTCAACGAATGTTCTGATAAAAGTCTTGGCTGTGCTTATGCCCCTGGTGCTCCAGATTGTCGAAAAGCTACTCGTGAACAACGTTCCTCCTGGTTATTACCTGAAGTAGTTGACTTAGCTGCTTGCGCTACACGCGCTGAAGCGTGGGACAACATAATTGCTGTCCATGGTGGAAAGCGTCAAGTAACCAGTTGGAATTTTATGAAAGCTACGCGTGGTCAACATTGTTTCGATGCAGTGAAATTTCATGGTTTTGGTGGTGAAGCAACTCGGCTGTATAAGAAAACTGTGGCCACGGTGAGTTTTTCTCCTTTCGATGATAATACTAAATCTGGAGTAGTAAATTCTGATAAATGCAACTACATGAGGAGTTTACGAGAATGGTAATAACGAAAACTTGTTACAGTTGGAAAAACTGTAGAATCAACGTGTCTTGATAGATTTTTGAAAAAATCTGTTCTGTATAACGCGTTATAACAGCAGACATGAATAGGACATCATCTTTGTAGTTTTTACTTTTTCATATATACATATACAGAAGTCTCAGTAGACTGTAAATCTCAGTGCTCATAGTGTTTCTATTCATACAGTTGGTTTTCCCCCACACAGTGTAATAGTTGGTGGTCCATATCAGTATGAAGACGTGACTCTTCGGCTTAAGCACTCCACTTTCAGTCAGTTAGTTTGTATCCCCCTGCACCTACTTCGGCCTGGGCATGCAGTAAGTGTAGCTCATAGCCTGGGATAAACAAACCTGTTCCAGAAACATAAGATGAAACAGCTTTTCAGTACTTCCTGATGGTTTCCCACTGGTTCTCTGGTTGATTTCACCTTGTGAATTAACCTACAACTAGTCCAATCCCTGCAAACGAACACTTGAAAAACAGTTCAGACAAAAAACTCTATCATGTATCTCTTTCAAAAACTTCGGCAAAATTGAAGCGTAATCACTCTATTCTCATAACCATGTGAAGTGTTAACAAGCGACTGCATGCTGTGCATATTAGGCCTAGGCAACTAAAATGCTCCTTGGTATTTCACTCATCTGTTTTTCAAGATCAGGCGAGTAAGTCTCCGTATGTGTGTCGGTGGCATATCGTTTAGGACTCTCGCCGAATATGCACATGGTCTGGGGTTCGATTCCCTACCGACGCATACCTGATATCAATGGTTGGCCTGCAAAATTTGGGCTACCGATATCACATGCTGCAAATTCCACACTTGTACCAAAAAGTACTGTGTAAAATCAAACTATAATCAAAAATAGAGAAATATTTGAAGGAGGTCTCACCAATAAAATCGCACAGCTTTCGGAAAAGCTGTTATAGTCGCAAGTGCTATTGTTCCTAAAAAATGATAAAGCCACTATTATAAAGGTAGAAGTTTTCTCAAATAAGCAACAAAAGCTAATAATGCAGGATTTAATAAATTCATCAAATCTCTGTAGAACTCTTCAGCTGGATACTCTACGTTCAGGGACATACAGTTAACACAAAATGCATTACGGTTCAATAACATCACTTAAGTGAACAATTAGTTATCAGTGATGGAAAAAGCTTGAATATATCAAGAATTGCAAACTAAGTAATAATAATATTAACAATTATAATCAATAACAATGTTAAAACGAGTTAAGATAATGGTAATGATAAAGTTGTTTTAAATTCTATCGGCAAGTAAATATTTACAATTTTTATAGAAGTTTTCAATTAAAATGCCTAATCCAGAAAGTCTCTGTACAGGAACAATAAAAGTCAAGCGTGAATTTACCCTATTGGCTAAACTCTCAGACATCGAATGTGTATGTATGTTAATTATCATCATTATTATTCAGGGATGTTGCTGTCTACTTGCATTAAAGTTTATAATGTTTTGACATCTTTCTCTTTATAGTGTGTCTATCTGACAAATTGTGGCAATTTCGCTCTGATCGGTTATTCAAGTGGAGACGTTTTTAAGTTTAATATGCAGTCTGGTTTAGAACGTGGTTCATATGGTTCTCCCAGTGGTATGTTTTCTATTACCTTGTTTTTCCCTCAGTTTACCCTATTTGTAAATATTTCACACATTCTTTGTTGTGCTTTAGGTTGAGATTTTGTTTTTCTGGAGTTTTCAGCATAGATTGTATTCGGCTGGAAAAAAGTACCACAAATCAAATAATCTCCTCATAAATTCAATATGAGGACTTAGTATGATTACTATCTGTCAGATTAAACTTGTAAAATAGAATTCATTCAAAATGTCTCTTAAAAATTTCTAAAAACTGATTAGTAGTGTTTTAAATAACATTGAATCAATAATATCTATAAATTACAATCCAAAAGCACCTCCAATCTGTAATATGCATCGATGTAGCACTAAACTGAATATCAGATAAATTAGAGGAAGTATTACAGAAAGAAACTGGGAACAAACCAACCAAGAGCCAATCGCTCAACAAATATGTAGGAGAAAATGGAGTTGAATCAGGCATATATTGAGGAAACCGTCGGATGACATCACACACTAGGCCATTGCTTGAGTGGAATCAAAATGGGAAGCGATGAGTGGCTCGTCCTAGGGTTACATTGAGGGGATCGTATGAGGAGGGGATGAGAGATTATGAACGATCGTGGACCCAGCTGAAGAGGATAGTAGAAAATAAAAGTGGAGATGTTGGATTCCTATGTTCCACTCGGAGGCCAAAGGAATAATAATACAGAATTTATAAGTTTATATATTTAACTGCAGGCCATAGTAGCAATTTTGGATTGACCTGTTTCTTTTGCACTCAGAGCTCCGATTATTTCGATCAAATTGCATCAGCCTCTACTGTGTGGAGTATTCGTGATCTAGAGGCCGTTAACAATTTATTTGGTCCCAATGGATGACAGAAAAAGATTCGTCAATGCGTGTAATATCAAACTGTCGATGGTTTTGGTCTAATTTGGCCACACTAGTATGAGTTCCCTGACACGAGTTCCTACTACATTAACCAATATAGCTGCTTTCACAGGATCAGTTAAATTGACACACAGTTCAATCCTATCAGACTGATTTTTCTAATCCTAATGAGTCTAACTATTGCGTTAATTTTTCATTGCTTGCAGTCGTCGACGCAGTCTGGTCTATGCTGTAATTCAAATATTACAGATAAGAACTGCAATGAACAATCGTGTATTATATGTCACTGTAGTTTCTGTACAACGCAGTATTTTACTAATTGTTCCTGTAACTTATTGAATAAGGGTTTCCGTTAGAGATGCGTGTATACGGGGTGCGTAATTTGGCACAGTATATTCTGTTTATGTAGTGTAGCTGAAATACCTCATCAGTGCTGAAAATTAACTGGGTTGGTTTGCGAAAAACAGGTTGCCCTAACTGATGACATGTTATTAACAAAAAATCCATTTGTATTGTTGTATTTTCGAAGTCGGTGTATCCATTCTTTTTACCTACTCACTCTCAGCTAGACACTACTTAGTTACTAAATCCTACGTAGCTTCTATAAGTACGTGGTAGTGAAAAAATAATTACCCATTAGCTTTGTCTTGTGTGTATTAAGAGAAGTAGTTGCTGTTGTATATTTTATTGTGTAGATGTGAAAGTCGATTCACTAAACACATTGATACGTCTAACCGAAATTGCGCTGCCTGTGTAAATACAGTCTGCAAAGTTTAATTTTTTTTGTTCATACCTGTTTTTAAAATTATTTTCTATGTATACTAGCTCATCAATACTCGATTGTTGGAGTGGCTGTTAATAATGTGAATCGTGTTACAATAACAGTTGGTGGAAGTGAAGTACGGTTTTGGTCATTTAATGAGCATGAATTACTTGAACAACTAGATCTTCCGTCAACGTCTTCACTAGTTAGATTTCACGCAGACAGGTGAATGGTGTATTGGGTTTTTTATTCTCTGTGTTATGTAATAGTTAAATTACCTCATCCTCATTTAGGAGGAAGATGTTTACACTTAATAAAATTAATTTCTCGGTATCCATAGATATGGTATATGCATTGCACTAATGAAGTACATAAGCCAGTTCGGTCCATCATTGGCTGCTTGCCAACTGTAGTTGGAGTGATGAAGATATTACACCATGGGCAGCTCTGTTATATGTCCGTTAATGGTTACCTTGAAATAGTGATGGTGACGACTCTATTTCACTACTATTATTTCCGTAGGATTAATCACACTATCAACATAAAGCGAGAAATTCCCGCATCCAATGGCGTATATTGAAACTTACAAAACTAGTCATCGGATAATTAATGTTATCCCAAAACAACAGCTGTGGTGCTCTGGATACCAGCCATACGTTTTATTTCATTGAATTTTACTGTGTTCACTGTTTTTAGCTTTGTGACTCTTGGCAGAAGCATACGAATCTAACCTATCACATTTACTGGCTAAATGAATAATGTTAAGGCTGTTTCGGCATTTTTCCTTCTCTGTGGGGTTATTAAAAATAGAAAACCTGAAGCGGTTAGCTATCTTTTACTATGTATGTTTGCGATTCACGACCTATGTTAAGTGATAGAATATGGTAAGTAGTGTTGAGATTAGGCGTAGAATGTTAGGTGAGGAAGGTAAGTCAATCGATGAGGTTGTGAAGCTGCGTTAAGCATGCTGAACCAACGCCTTCCTCATTGAGCAATGTTAGCAGACATACGATAAGGTAGAAAAAGAGTTATGAGTGCTCAAACCACAACCTGATACATTGAAGTATAGAATGCCTTGTTAGAGTTCTCGGAATACTAAAAAGCAGTGATTGGAGACTTGGTGATATGGCTCAAAATCGTTCTCACTGGCACAAATACATTCACTCGTTGTGATCTTCCGTGTCCATTAAATTGTCAAATTTTTCCATGTTACTAATCTTTCCCTCTCATATTTCTACTTATTATAGTTATTTTGAATTTCCTTTTCTCTCCTCTTTTGTCTACCTCTGTGATAAATGGAATGTGGCGACTTGAACTGCTGCACTTCTGCACTAAGTTCTACGTTAAAACTCATTCAGTCAGCAAGTATAAACTGTTAACAAACATCAATCTGTATGTATAATCTGTCGAACTCTAACATTTTTTTAATTTGTTATATTTCAGTGATATTTTAGGCGTGGCTTTATCAAACGCTTCCATTACTTTAATTGATGCGTTACACCGACAAGTTATCCGTACTTTTGTTAACTCTGAAGTCCAACTTTGTGTTGATATGGTAAGTTTTTGCACAAAGTTGTGCGAGTACAATACAATATCTGAATATGTATCTGTTATAATACAATGATTAATTATTTGAAGTTACGTGCGTTACCGGCGTCCAACAGTCATTATATTTCTTGACCTAAAGGCAGCATTCGACTCTGTCGATCGAGAAGTTCTCTGGAGATGCTTGGCTGTAAAGGGAATTCCGAGAAAATATATTGCACTGATTAAGGCACTCTACTCGTACTCATACAGCCTGGTGAGGGCTTACGGCGAGTTGTCATTTGAACTGATGACGACCAGTGGTGTCCGTCAAGGATGCCCATTATCTCCTTTTCTATTCAACTTCATCATAGATGTGTTAATGGACTTAACCCTAGGTGACTTCAGCGACTCAGGGATTGACTTGCTACCGGGGAATAATCTCATTGATTTGGAATATGCAGACGATATAGTCCTAGGCGAAGACGCTGACGAAATGCAGCCCCAACGGGCTGATCTCTGACGAAATCTCAGCACGAATACAGGGGGCTCGTTTCGCATTTGCCAGTTTACGCCGACTCTGGCGTAGACGAGATGTTCGACTATCGACCAAAGGGCGGGTGTACTGCTCATCAGTCCGCTCCGTCCTCCTTTATGGTTGTGAGAACTGGCCACTGAGAGTGGAAGACATGAAAAGACTAGCTGTCTTTGATCATAGGTGTCTGCGTTCTGTCTCCCGTGTAAAGTGGCATAATAAGGTGAGCAACATTGAGGTTAGGCGTCGAGTTCTAGGTAAACAGGGGAAATCAATCGACGAAATCGTGAAGCTACAAAGACTGAGATGATTAGGACATGTGTTACGTATGCCAAGCCATCGCCTCCCTCGACGAGCAATGTTAGCGGATGTAGGGTCATGCTGGAAAAAAGCTAGCGGTGGTCAAACAAAAACTTGGCACCAGTCAATGAAATCCACAACAGTTGGTCTAAGCCACGTAGGAAGGTGTAGACTTCCAGACTGGGGTCCTCGGGACGGCAAAAATCTATGGTTGGAAACAATTGGTGACATGGCTCAAAATCGTTCTCAGTGGCACAGATGCATCCACTCCTTGTGATTTATGATCTCCAATGAAACTGTTTTGTTTTTCTTTATTACTCCTTTGTCTCACACATCTGCTCACTGTTTCTATTATGCTTTTCTTGTACTTTCTTCTCTTGCTTCGCGTGCTACACGGAGTGTGGCGACTTGAACTGTCGCACATTTGTGCAAAGTTCTATGTCGAAAATAGACAGACAGACAGATGTGCTTCTGATTGATTGGTATTAATAGTAGGAATTTAAATTAAAGTGATCCCACCACTGGCTATTAGTTGTACTTGTTAAGCAACAGCGCTAATCAGCTGTGTACTCAAAGTTGGCTCATTTAAGCGATTTGACTTAATACCGCCTTTGTTTTATTGTGGGAACTCTCAAACTAGAAAATACTGTATATTCAGTTTGATTAAAAAAGGCTAATGATTCACAATGTTTGAATTGCCAGTTTTATTGTAACTGTTTCTTTTTTCTAGTAATTTGAATATCCGCATAATTTACTCAGAACAAGAATAATTAGAGCGAACAATTGTTGACAAAAAATAGCAATCCCAGGTATGCGAACGCACGAATGACATTAAAGTGACTAATCAGAATAACCAGTGTTTTACAAGAAAAATGCCATTTATTTGCTAGGAAAATAAAATACGCTATTCCTAACTTTAACTAGCTATAAACCCAAACAGTACTTGAAACTGTAATCCGGGTGAATTTTGCACCTAAATGGATGGTAGGTCATGTTATCCAGCGGATAGAATGTTTTCAAGGTTAGTAGTGTGCTTGCACCCCTGAATCGCTATTCTTAAACTTGACCCAATTGTTTTCAATGAATTCTTCAGGTTCTACAATTATAAATTCATTATTTGTAGCATACAATAACCAGTAAAGGTAAATTAAAATTATATCAGAAAGTTTATTGTGGAACAAGTAAAAGGCAGAATAATTGCACTTTGGATCCCTATCCCGTTGAATTACTTCATTTTATCTCATGTTTTTGTTGACCATACATATTTCAAATGATAATCAAAACTAACTGGACATTATTCCTTCTTGTACTTCTACAATACATTTTCTGATGTAATTCTAATCGGCCTTTACCGTATGCTACAATTAATGGAATTTTTAATTGTTAAATCTTCCAAGGAAAATCTGTTGGGAACAATTGTTCACTCTAATTATCCTTATTTCCTTTTCATTTCACCACCTGGTGAACTTTCTATCTGAGTTACTGTAGGATCGTCTGTCTTAAATAAGGATCATTTATAGCGTAAAATGTGTGAAAACCTGTATCGCCTAAATGCGTTGCGTTGCTTATTGTTACCATCCTTCTGATAAAGATATAGCTGATTAACCTTAGCAATTGATTCTCATTTGATGAGTTTTGTATTGAAATGCTGCTCTACTCCAGTCTGGTCTTATGGGCCTTACTCACACAAGTTTGACTGAGAACCCAGTACATGGGAAAATTTGACCGATATAACTGAATTTTAACTACCCGTCCCTCGGTACGATAAGATTAAAACTGTCATTCGTCTTGCATTGCTTCTGAAGTATACATAGAGCGTATTTAATCTCAGTCTGCTAATCTGATGAATCAGTAAAATTCATCTCCATGATACTGAATGATTGCGAGTGCTATAATATATCTAGATGTACTGACTCTTTATAAATTATTTGATAATAAGCCAAGGTTTCACATCTTTTGTACCAACTGCAGTGTGTAGTATTTCAGAGCTTTGCAGCTGTGACACAACCCGGAATTCAAACGCTGTCACAAAGCTGTGGAAGTTACAACTTAGAGTATTGTTGAAATGGAATGGACAAATAAATCAGTCGTCATGTGGTATGCATCTGGACCTGCCTAGTATGTACGATGTATGTTAAAGTAGTAAAATTAGCTACCCTATTTCAGTTTCCTCACCTATTGATTTTGTTGTTACATTTTTTATCAATCACTGTTGATCGGTTTATTTTATTCTTACTAAATAAGATTCTTTTTTATTCTAGGACTTTTCATTCGACGGTCGATGGTTAATTTCTGCACATCATGGTGACCCATTAATAAAAACTTGGGATATTGTTGATAGTAAGTAAGTAAAATTCACTCCTTCTGCTGCTTGTTCACATATTAATCACTACGTTAGTAATATTGAGATACTATTGGAACTACATAAAATAACTTCAAGAATTTTTCTTCATTTTCACGTAAATTAGGTAACATTTGCTGATATCAGCGGTGACACATTCTGTTTCATTTAGCGTGATTCAATTGATAAATTTATGTGGAGTTGATCGTTTCACGGTGTTCAAATATAGTTACATTGGAAGGAAAACGAAGAGTATAAATCGTAGAAAAATGTAAAAATGATTTTAGTAAATAAAATAACAGATTTTGGCAAATAATGGAAGCACAAATATCAGCTGCAAATGACGTTTTTATAAACGAAAATGCATCAAAAACAGTTGCGGGTAGTGTTAGTGTAGCAGGTGTCACTACTATGGTAGGCACTGAAGATGTTGTTTAGAAGGACAAGCTTTCAATCACACTAGTTATTCCCTCCATTTGGTGATTTGACAGTTGGTTTTCAAACCATACTAGAACGGATGAGTTGAGTTTCAGTGAAAGGTCTGTCATAAAAGCATTGTCAGACCAGAAGGCATTGTACTTGTTTTGTTGATAAAGGTACCTGGATCTGTGATAAAGGCAATATTGTTAGCATGCTTAACGTAAAAAGCTGTACGTTACATATCCCTAGTTTCGCCTTATTGTAAAATATGTTTTTGACCGTTCTTTGAGACATTTAAAGTTCTCGTTCCAGTGTTCTGTCCTCTCTCTTAATTTCACCTGTCAGTGGTATGGTTGTTTTTATCGTGGCGACTAGCCATTAGAGTAGTTTCCGTTTGGGCATTAAGCTTTTATATCTCGCAGTCTGTGAGGCCGTATTACCAGCCTTATCACTTTGTGGTAACTATACTTTTGATTACTATTGCTGATTGTTTTATTTTGCAGATTAATTGATTGTTTTCGTGTAGAACTTCCTATCACGTCAATCTCTTTATCTAAAGCTAATGAATTTCTGGCAACAACTCATGCAAATTGTCTCGGTATCTACTTATGGGATAACCGTGCCGCTTATAAACGTTTGCATCTTCAACCACTGCCAACTGACTACATTCCATGTAAGGGTCAGTCGCCAGTATCATTACCGAACAGGTAAGTTCCTTTTTTCGTATTTTGGGGGCTGGAAGGTTTAATTGGTAAGCTTTCATTGTCCTTCTAAAAAAATCCAACTCTAACATCATTGTAAAATAATGATTTTTGAACTCCTACAACCTTGGGTGTGATTGTTCGTCTCCAAAGATTTTCTCGTTTTCATTTCCTTTTGTATTCATACTGATAGTTTCGTCAGCCTATTCTCCATGCCACGTAATCTCTATTAACTGATGTATTTGATCAACGTCAAAATGTGTGTTGTTTGCAAACCTATCTGAGTACCAGGACTTCTAGGATTCACTGATACCTTTAGTACATCTGCTGTTTAAATTCTCTCTATTTTCCCAGTGAAATTTGTGTACTTAGTTATCCGTATGTATTGGTATGAAGAAATACTCATGGTTCCTTTTCAACCTGTGGTTTGTGATCTATGGTGCTAAGGGGACGCTCACTTTAGTCAGTATAATATCTTTCATGGTTTATACAATTTATCCTCTGGATGGTTTTCTTGTTCTCACTTACTACTGGATCTTTTGGTCTGCATAGTTCCATCTGCTCTCGCAGATTCCCAACACTTCTATTCTATATCTTCCCATTTCTGCGGCTACCTGAGCAGCCTTTCCTGTTTCGTACATTGTACGAACATTCCGCGTCCTCGTCCTTATTTTTGCTTTCATCGAAAGAAGCTACATCAGCTGACTGGCTTCCCGAAGACTTTCACCAGCCTGCGTCATTTCACTTCCCCGATTCCAGTGAAAAATAAGGTTATTGTTTATATTTTTAGTATTTTTAATATATTTATGCGTTGAAGTTTCTGTATCAATTTGGGGGTGGAGTTGCTAGCACCACCCTCCCTCTTTATCCGGGCTTGGGACCGGTTAGAAAACTAGCGAGCTAGTAATCTAGGCGAGGTTTATTGCGTGGGTGCTGTTGAAATATCCCCTAAGATGGGGTTTAGTGGACTGCTCATTGTGACTCCATCTATATGCCGTTGCATAACATTAACTTTAAGCTGTACTGACTTCGTGTGTTTACGCGAAGGGTCTTTGAACTCTCCTTCTGGGTAGAAGTAGCACATCAAAATACCTGACAAGCAGTGTCTTTCGTTTGTTCAAGTAGAGATATTTCTTAAAAAAAAATAAACGTGCTTTGAACGAAACTGTGAATCCGTTAAAATGTTTAGATTTTCTAATTTGTGGGCGAACTCAAAGCAGTCGTTTAGAAGTTAGCAAATCTAGACATTTTTAGCTAGTTCATAGTGTCGTTCGATTTATCTTCATTTTCGACAACTATCCCACCGGAATTCCGGACATTTAGTGTGATGTACTTCCATTCATACTTCAGTTTGTCCTACATCGTATAATTTTATTTGTGTTCTCTTCTTTCTGATTTACTTATGAGAACTATGGTAACCTAAACTGATACATTTCTGTGATAGTAACAATGTATGGTGTTTTACGTTAGTCAATCTTTCTCCGTCTGTTTGGTTTACTTGTCATTAAAGCGAATGAATGCAACTGATCATGATAACTCCATGCACCTAAGGATATTTCATTTATCTTTTTTTCAAAATTCTCTTCTTTAGGGTAGTGATTACACGTAATACAGGCGATGAGATTGAACTAGGCATGCGTACAGATGAGGAGGAATTCGTTGATCAAGAGTGTACAGATGACCCACCATCTGAAGAGTCTGTGGAGCATGTGTGAGTTCTTTATGGTATTATTTCACGGTAATTTGTTGTAAATTACTGCCATCATAAAATATTCGTAATTGTTTTTTTCAAATAAATGGATAACAGTGCTTTTCGGTTCACACTAAGGTGGACTAAACTGAAGGCATCTATCTTAACCCAAAGCTGCCTAAGGTGTATTGTCTTCAACAACTTGTGTAGTTAGTATTAAAAAGGGCATCTCATGTGATTTCGTATTCTGTGCGTTGGTGGCACAGTGGTTAGGACTCTCGCCGACCATGCACATGGTCCGGGGTTCGAGCCCACGCCGACGCACACCTGATATCTACGGTCGGCCTGCGAAATTTGGGCTACCGATATCCATGCTGAAAATTTCATACTTGTACCAAAAATACTGTGTGGAATCAAGCTGTAATCAAAAATAAAAATATAAAAAAGAATTATTGCTATTACCTATTGAGGTTCAAATAGTCGTTCATACTTTCATAACCCATTAGGTTAGTATGATTAATAAGAATCGATGCCAGCTTGATAATCACAAGAAATTAAGGAGTGGTGGCAGCTGCTTTTATTGGAATGTTCCTTAGTATGTACCCATGATAATATCAAGGATCAAACTTAGGATCCTTCTTCATATTACTACTGAAATGTCTCAAACCACATCAAAACAGTTGTCTACAGTCCATTAATTTTGCTTCATGATGCAACACACACTTAAATTAAATATGACTCCATGTAAGATGAGTATATTTGACAACACATGAGGATACAGTACTACCTTCTGGATGACGTTTTCCTCACAATATATTACTTATATAGTTAAGAACACAGAAATTTCGTAACTCCGCTGCTTATAATCCTATCAGTGTATTCACACATAACTTACATAGTTTTACTCCTCCCCCCCCCCCCACACACACACACACAATATGTTTTACTGCAGTTTTCCACTAGCGCTATTACATTTTAGTATTCCTTTTTTTGCCCCAACCTGTTACATCATTACGTGCAGGTGCATACATAACAGAGCTTTTGTCGAGATTATTTAAATTGTTGGTCAAATATTTTACATCTCCAAATTAGTAAGTCATATGAATACACTGACATGACTATAATCCATAAACTGTAAAATTAACTTGTCTGTTATGGAATCATATTCTGCCACAACGCCCAAATTTTACTCTAAGATTTAATAAAATCCCTGCAAGCTCAGAGTCTGAAAACTTCCTATTAGTTTGTTTATTAGATATATCACACAGTGAAACAGTATTATTTACTGGATGACGTTTCGAACAAAATTTATTGTTCATAATCATATCAATTGTAATCACACGACTTTGAAACTTGAGTTTTATGGTTTTCTTTGTTTTCTCCTATTTGTCGTAGGGGTTGTAGAATTTTCCAGATATCATGGACAGGTGATGAATCATTCCTATTACATGTATTTGCACTCCTTTACTTCGCTAAGCCAGAAATAATCCTTGTAAAGAGGAAAGGTTGGGCATGAGGCTAGCAACCCCATCCTGTAAAATAATAAACACTGCTACAGAAACTTCAAGCCACTAGCTTAAAGCCCTATGTTCCACTGGGGATAAAAAAACATATATTTGCAGTTGATTCGATAAATAAAGCTTCTGTTATCAATCTCTCCCTATAGCCTGTGACATTAGATTTTAAAACTGTCATCCTATCCCATCCTATTGTATGGTTGTGTGTAACTGCATAGCTATAGCACTACATGCAGTTACACACAACCAATATGGAATTACTTGCTACCACAGTGCCCAAGTTTTACACATATATTAATCTTAAAACTTCAATTAGTTTACAGCTCTATTCGGTGAATAATGACGTGTAAGGAGTCTAACCTCTTTTATTCTGTACCGCCTAATTGGCCAAAATGGAAACACAACACTATGCAGGGTTAGTTAGCCTAGTGGTCATACTTGAACATAATCAAAATATGTGATCTTCATTCATTACGTTGGTGATTGATTTGTGTGTGTGTCTGTGTAACCCATACCATCATGGGAACATGAATCAATTAAATATCTCAATATAAGTTTGAACAATGTGTACTTGAATAGCTTGTGTTAACAGATTGAGATTTACATTTCATCAATGATAGTGTCTGCTTTATTATGTTTTAGTATTCTCCTTCTTCACCTTCCTAAAACCGAATAATAATTTGCTCATTTCTGATTTCACTAATTTGCTAGAACCATTGATTCAACTGTCAATCTTTACTTACCGAAATGGACAAGATGGTCACTTTAAACTTCATAACTATGGTTCATTTAATAAAAATCGCTGGAAAGTTTTTGACCATACCTTAGCCTGTAGTCTTCAGATCATATTAAGCTTAGTCGCGTTATTTTTCATTGAATCAACTAGTTGGAATGCATTTATAATAATGATATTTTTCTTCCTGACAGCTACATTTCTCCTGCACAACTGGATGGTCGTCTTGTAACACTTTCGGGAATCCCATCATCCTACTTCACAACACTTTTACATTTGGATCTTATTCGAGAACGTAGTAATCATGCCACTAAACATCCTATGAATTCCGAGTATATGAATGACACGCCTGGTAGTGCAGATCCAAGGAATTTACCATTTTTCCTACCAGTAGTTGAAACCAATAAAGGTTTATCTTGGGCTGATAAGGATGCTGGTCATGATGACGGTGATTCAGGTAAGGAGTTGTCAACCAAACAGGCTTCCAATGCAAAATCTAACAAACGACGTGGCCTATTGGATAAAGATTTCACACACGCAATTGAACCGATACCTAGTCTATCGACAAAACTTGTTCAAGCCAAATCAGATGACAAGTGTGAGTTTTATTCCTACTTTTGATAAAATCAGTCGCATAACTTAGTCATGGTTTTTATTCTTTTATGTAATTGATGCATTATCTCTTAAATTCTGACTAACTGACTGGTTTCAACATAGAACTTTGCACCGATGTGCGGCAGCTCGAGTCTCCACACTCCATGTAACCCACAAAGCACGAGAAGAAAGTAAAAAGAAATGCGAAATAGAGACGGTTAACAGAGATTGGAGGCAAAAAGAATAGTAATAAGGAAGAGCAACATAGTTTCACTGGGTATTGTAAGTCACAAGTAGGTGGTTGCATCTGCACCATTGAGAACGATTTTGAGTCATATGCCTGATTGTCAGCAGTCATTGGCTTTTACCGTCTCGACGACCCCAACCAGGAAGTCGACATCTTTCTACGTGACTGGCTTAAACTGACTGTTGTGGATTTCATTGACTGATGCCATGTTTTGGTTTGACCACCACTGGCTCTTTTCCAACCTGATATTATAGCCAGTCAGCTAACATTACCCGTCGAGGAATGCGATGACTAGGCATTCAGTGATTTTCTTTGTTTTTCAAATGACAGGGAATATTGAGTCCATATCTTTATTAAAAATTAAAGATGAATCCTAATAATTTTTCAGTTTACAATGTGAAACAAGTACATCATGATACCTTTGGCGTTTGATTTGTAAATTTATATGTTTATATGAAAATATAAATTATTATTATTATTTGACGGGGTGAATGTCTACTTTGCAGAACTTATATTATTGTACAACATACTGGTATTCTAAAACTTAAACCTTTAAATATTTAATTTTGTGCTTGATTTCACTCTGATTGCAATAATTAGTAACACATATTTGGGTGTCTGAAATAAAATCAGTTTGCTCAAATTCTTTTTGATAGTAATGTGTGTGAATCTTGTCCTATCTCTGGCGCAAACTGAATTCTATCAATCAAATTTGCAATGCGGCCCACCATGCCACTAGGTGGCTCACCATCACGGTGCACTGTGAATTGTTGGTATTGGAGGGTTGGAGGTGAGCGGCAGAAAGCCTTGGGTCTAGGTTTCGTGCTAGTTGGCACTGGTCAGCAAGGCGTATCTTCAACCTCGAATGAACTTTTGTCCCTTCTGATATTCGAACCCGCGTCACCCAGTGTTGCAGTCGGAGACGTTACCACTGAGCTCCTGTAGGACTTGACTGATAGAATTCAGTCTCTACCAAAGACAGGACTAGACACGCATTACAATGAAAAATATCCAATACAGTTCATTTTATCTTGAAATATGGAATGCATTCTTAGTGTTATCATTTTTATCTATTTTACTATCTAATATTGCCGAATGTTTATTTTTGTAGTCGATGAAATTTCTCACTCCCTCAAATCAGTTGGACCAAATGCTTTAGATTTAGAAATTCGTTTACTTATCCCGTCAGATGAAGATGAAATACTTAGCATTGATAGTTCACAAACAATGAGACCTCACAATCATTTATCAAATTCCTATCAGAAATTATATGCATTTCTACGATATCTAATTAATAGGTAATAGAAGGAAAAAACATACTTTCTTCTTGTTATTGGTTGGTTTATTATTTAATTTTTAATTTACGTATTTATTAAATTGAAAGTAATTAATTAATTAAATGGAAAGCAATCTTTTAGATGAACAAGAACCTGGGCACATAGCTAGTTAGTTTTACCCATGCACAAATGGCTACTTAGATGTTGATTTCTCGTTAGGCTATAATATTTATGCCTGAGATCAAATTTTTCTTAGTGGTAAGATGTTTTCTAAAAGTTTATACACATCATGCGTGAAAACCGCCTGCTTGTTTCCTTATAACGTCGATTACCGGATATTTGGTTAAAGAAAGGCAAAACTTACTGTAGTCTCATTCTTTATCGATCAACCCATGTCTCTACTTGAAAATGAGATTCTGTCGATTAATATTAATATTAACTCAGAGTAGTATTTCATAAATCAGTGGCCTATTTAGATAAGTCTGTATCGAATTTCTCCGTCATTTCCTTCAAACGCTAAATACAAAACTATTCACTTTGTCATTAGTTGCAATCAAATGATTCTAAACACTTGATATTAATACACTTCAAAGTATATAATAGCGGTATTGACTATTGCATCTTCTTCTTCACTCAATTTCAGATTTCAGTCCAATCGAGATGTTGACTTCGCGTGTATCTGTTTGGAAATCGTACTTCAACGACATAATGATATTCTGTTTCGTCATGATCGACAGTACAATATAGATTCATGCGATCAAACGATTAAACAATATTTGGAAATGAGTGAAGATATGGAATCATTTGTATCCTCTCACTCGACCATTTTAAGTCTTATTAAACAAGCTGTGAAAGCTAAAGAAAAGTCGCAATCGCAATTGACAAACCGCATAACGCAATCCTTATGCTTAGTTGATTTTATTCGTAACCCTGTGACCGCTCTGCAACTATGAAGCAAGACATGCACATATAGTTATATGTGGCCTTATTATTCACATTCATCTTGCGTGTAAATAAATACAGTCTTTGTTAAAGATATCCTTATTTTCACCGTCTTCGTAATATAAGTGTGGCAATTCTCGTGGATTTATATGGTGTCTTTTTTATCTTAAACCTCGATAACTTCTAATTATGTTTATAAGTGGTTTATTCTTGCATACCTTGTAGGTGTTCGTTAAAGTTAGTTGACAGAGTGGCCTGAATGTCACTTTTCTACTTATAAGGAGAGTGTGTCTGTAAACTTAAGTAAACCCACGTTCGTTTCAACATTCGCACCTCCGTGAAAAGAAATGACTTTATAACTAGGTCAAAGGTACCCTCTGTGTAAGACTGCATAATATTTGCAGACCTGTCTGTTCTCGACATAGAACTTTGCACCGATGTACGGCACTTCAAGTCGCCACACTCCATGTAGCACACAAAGAAAGTACAAGAAATGCATGATAGAGACAGTAAACAGAGGTGTGAGACAAAGGAATAGTAACAACGAAGAACAATATAGTTTCATTGGAAATCATAAGTCACAAGGAGTGGATACATCTGCGCCATTGAGAACGTCGAGTTTAAGCCATATCACCAATTGTTTCCAAACATTGGTTTTTACCGTCCCGAGGACCCCGACCAGGAAGTCTACACCTCCCTACATGGTTTAAACTAACTGTTGCACATTTCATTGACTGGCGCCATGTTTTGGTTTGACCACCATGCTAACTCTTTTCCAGCCTGACCCTATATCAGCTAACATTGCCCGTCGAGGAAGGCGATGACCAGGCATACGTAACACATGTCTTAACCATCTCAGTTGATGTAATTTCACAGCCTCATCGATTGATTTCCCCTCCTTACCTAGTACTTGACGCCTAACCTCACTATTGCTCACCTTATTATACCACTTCACACGGGAGATAGAACGCAGACACCTATGATCAAAGACAGCTAGCTAATCTTTTCATGTCTTCCACTCTCAATGGTCAGGTCTCACAGCTATAAAGAAGGACGGGGTGGACTGCTGAGCAGTACACCCGCCCTTTGGTCGATAGTCGGATATCACGTCTACGCCAAAGACGGCGTAAACTGGCATATGCTAAACTAGCCCTCTGTATCTGTGCTGAGATTTCGTCAGAGATCAACCCGTTGGCACTGGCTGATGGTACTTCCCAAATAAGTGAAGCAATCAACGTGCTCTGCCACTTCACTCCCTATTTCTAAAGTAGGAGTCAGTGTGGTCCTGTAACATCATCTTGCATTTGGCGGGAGCGAATCGCATGTCAAACATTCGTAGATTGCAGCTCAAGCTGTCCAGAAGAAACTGCATTTCGTCAGCGTCCTCGCCTAGAAGGACTATATCGTCTGCAAAAAAAAAAAAAAAAAAAATATTCCCTGGTGGCAAATCCATCCCTGAGTCACTGAAGTGAGTTAGGGTTAAGTCCATCAGTACATCTATGATGAAATTGAATGGAAACGGGCATCCCTGACGGACACCACTAGTCGTCACCAGTTCAGATGACAACTCGCCGTAAGCCCTCACCTGGCTGCTTGAGTTAGAGTAGAGTGCCTTAATCAGTGCAATGTATTTTCTCAGCATTCCCTTTACAGCCAAGCATCTCCAGAGAACCTCTCGGTCGACAGAATGGAATGCTGCCTTTAGCTCAAGAAATATAATGACTTGGACGCCGGTAGTAATGACTATGTTCTAGAATCTGTCGAAGGCTGAAGATATGGTCAATACACCCTTTTCTTGGTCTAAAACCTGTCCGGCTCTCCCGTGTTTGTGCCTCCCGAGCACCACTTGGTCTACGAAGTATTATTAAGCCTAGGACTTTAGATACTATATTAGTCAGGCTAATCCCTCTTTGATTATCACAGGAAGACGGTTTCCCTTCATGTATATGGGGATAATCAGTGACTTACACCAACCCGACGGGACTTCCTATGCTTCCTAGACGCTGCCTAGTACTTCAGTTAATGCAGACTGTCTCCACCGTATTTGTATACCTCTTGAGTCATCCTATCAGGTCTTGCTGCTTTGCCTAGTTTCAGATTAGTAACAGCTTTAGTAGCCTCGGTTAGGGACGGAGGACCTGTGTCTTTGGCCATACAGGGGGGTGTTGGATGTTCGGCAGGTTGATCGTGGCTGTAGGCCAATTAAACTGCTCCTCATAGTGCTCTTTCCAGCGATCCAGTCGTCTATCCTGAGAGCTAATTATGGTGCCATTTTTCTCCGAGATTGTTTCACTTATCATTTGCCTTTTACCACCTGTTTTCCTGATCAGCCTAAATAGCTGTCTGGTGTTGCCAATCGCCGATCCTTTTTCCATCTCTTTCGCTTTTGTTACCCACCACTGCTCACGGTCGTTGCGAAGACTTCTTGTTAGTTTTCGTTTAAGTAGCTTCCGTTCCTCATCATAATCGAAGCTCGCCGGAATCAGTCTTCTTGCGCCAACCAGTTCGGATGGGGCGGTAGAGATCGAATGGCTCTTACTAACTTTTGGTTTCAGCTTATTAACAGCTTTCACAGCTGTGTCTACAGATAACTGTATGTTGTTCCAGGCTACCTCAGGGGAAGTCCTGCTGTCGACTTCAGACACTCGTTTTGCTATTTCCTCCTTAAATAAGGACTCAGTGTCTCGATCTAGTTGGGGACGTAACTATTTCGCTGCCATCAGTTTCTTACGTCGGTTTAGTCGTAAGCATAACCGTGCGCGAGCCAGAGCGTGGTCAGAGTGTACGCACGTGTTCCAGAAGGAGCAACAGCCTTCTGCTGACCCCCGCCAACGATACTCTATGGCTGTGTGGTCTATCTGAGTGCAGCGCTGATTTGGTGATGGAGGTCGCCAGGTTACACAATGTCTCTCTTTGTGCCTAAATTTAGTACTGACTGGGAACAGATGATTATCTGAGGAGAACTGTAGAAGAAGATCACCGTTCGTCTGAAGGGAACTCCATACGTACCACCTACATACTTCTCAGTCTGGCACAGCTTTCCTACTTGGGCATTGAAATCGCCTGCTAAAACAACTATATCTGAATGTTTTGCTTTTTGCAGCAAATTAGACAGTTTCAGATAGTTCATCCGAACTGCAGTCCGTTAGGGTGTAAGCGGAGATTACGAAAAGGCAACGACGGGTAGCGCCGTCTTTCCTTCTTTTAACGGACCCATTCAGACGGACCGCGCACACACGACTATCTACAGGGATCCAGTCAAGAAATGATTTTCCGCCCTAACACTCAGTGCTATCCCTACACCTGCGAGTCCTCGCGAACTAGCTGAGGAGTCTCCTGACACCCTTAAAGTGAATTCTGCAGATTCACCTTGTTGACCGGTTGAGGTTAAATGAATGACCACACTCAGGTCTTGTATGCGTGTCTCCAAAACAACAAACATCCATGGCTCGAGTTGCCAGAGTTCTTACCAGTGACACTTGTTGTCCGATTTGGCAGAGGGTCCTGACGTTAGATGCTCCAATATGAAGTTGGCGACGTGGCTTTAAAAGGCCATCTGGGTTGTTTCTATGGCTCTCATCGTTGTTTGTGGTCACAGAGTGAAGTGAAGATAACTCAATAACCTGAAGAATAGTACTAACTGTAATAGAGAAGCAAGACGAGGAAGGTGATGTGAATAAAGGAGAATGATGCTCAGGAACGCTTCGTGTGGTTTTGGAAGTATGTGGGTGGTTGTTACTTCCCGGCTGCCCACACCGTGGAAGTTGATTAATTCTTCGGGTACCTGAAACAGAAAGAGTTTCGCGTGGCCGCAGAGCCCAGGGGACAACTGCTTGAGGCCGGTCACACACGGTCTGTATGAACTGGTTTCTGGGATTGGTTCCGTATTAGTAAACTTACCGCCGGATACGGACCACCGTAGGTAAGTTGGGGTGTACAATTTTTGGGGTCGACCTTTTCTAACCCCTAATTTCCGGAGTGGGGAGATAGCTTAGCTGGCATGCTGGTCATCTGAGGGAAACACCTCACTGCTGTTACAACCCTGTTCCCCAGCAGTACGACTTCGCCCTCAGACCGCCAGAATAATGTAAGAAAGATTCTTACACAATGCCGGTAACTGCTTTTAGTCCAGTCGCTATCCTAACAACCATCCTGGCATGGTAGGACCTGCAGGAACATATGTTCCAGCCAGTGTAGCCTGTTGGGTCATCGCGGTATGCAAGCCCGTCAAGGTAGCAACCATCGGTCGGGTTGCAGACCAGACATTGACTCATTTATCTGTTTTCTGTTAAATATGTCTTTGGAAATTCTTCGATCAGTGTTGTATTATTTATTAATGATCGTTGAACGGCTGAGGGATATCTTCTGCAATCACACTGTCAGTGACTGAGATTCAGATAAGAGACATGGGCGCTAATGAATTTACTGAGAGCTATGTTAGGCAAAGATGTTTAGAGAAACAGCACTTCCTTGTAACGTTTAGGCATCTTCACTTATTCGACTGATTTAGCTTGAAATAAGAGTAGGCATTTTGGATGTCTCCAAACAATAACAACTTTATTATTCAAGTATTGGTCTGTAGGGTTTTGGTTGATTGATTACGGGATTTCATCATGAGTTAACAAGCGCTTACTGCATACGAAACCTCTGGTAGTTCGACCTCATTTTCTCATCTCGACAAGTAGTCGGCCATTACATTTTCTTTCCCTGGAATATATCCCATCATAAAACCATACTCTCTTAGGCGTATTATCCATCGTGGGAACTCCCCTCTGGAGTCCTTTGCTGTTTTCAACCACTGCAGAGGTTTGTGGTCGGTCTCAACATGGAATCAGCAGTCGATCAAGTACGGTCTCCATTTTTTATTTCCCATACAATGGTTGAACACTCCCTTTGCACCGTAGGATGCTTTTGCTCTGCAGGTGTCAACACATGGTTGACATATCCAAATACCCCGCCCGTTTGTCTTAAAACAGCTCCTACACCATAATCATTCGCATCTGTCAAAACTGTGAACTACTTCTCAGGCACTGGCAATTTCAATGTCATCTACTGGCCATCTAACATCTCTTTAATTTGATCAAACGTTTGCTGTGCCTCTGCCATCCACGTGAATTTTTCGTTACTCAGTAACCTATATAGGGGCCCTGCTATCCCGTTGAAATTTTTGACAAACCAGCTGTAGATCCCCGCTTCCCCAAAAACTGTCTCAATTGTAGTTTTGAATTTGCCAATTCATTTGTCTTGACGGTCAGGATTTTCTCAGGTAACGGTCGTATGTCTCCATTTCCTACTTTATAACCTAGTGTTTTTGGTTATTTGAGACTTGTTCTTATTGATACGCAGTCCATAATCATCAATTCTCTTCAAGATGGCTCCGATGTGGTCTACATGACCTCTTTTTGCCTCACTATGCACAACCAAGTCGTATTGATATACTACTAAATTCTTCAGTAATAATGTCATTAATCTTCTGAAAGCAAATGGGGCGCCTGCCAAACCGAATGGCATTCGTTTAAACTCATATTGTTTCTGTACAACCGTGAAAGCTGTTTTGCTCCAGTCAGTCTCTGCCATTGGGATCTACCGGTAACGCGATCTTAGGTCTAAAGCGGAGGTTAACTTAGCCTTATGAAGGCGATGAAGGGTTTCTGTCACGGTTGACATTGCACACTATTTTACTTTGGTGAGGCTGTCTGAATTCGACAGAAAATCTTAACTTTGCGTTATCACTCTTTAACAAAACAAATGGCGAACTGTACGGGCTGTCAGCTTCTTCGATTATTCTGTCACTTAGCGTTTCCTCAACTTGTCGGTTAACTTTTTCTTCTTGGTGCACAGGAACTTGGTGTGCTGAGAAGGCCATCTTCCCCAGGTCCTTCTGTGGAATGTCATGGTTTACCTTATCACAATATCCATAGGGTTCCCAATCTCCAGTGAATAAGCAGGCAAACTTAAATCCAGGAAATACTGGGAAACATTATCCTCATCTAATTGCAACCGCAACTTTGTTGGGGCACGCGTTTCAAACAAATCAAGCGCTATACAACAATGAACTCACGTTCATGAATTTCATTGGACAATTCGACGTTGTCCGCCGATTGGTAGTTAGTGGTGCCTAAAGAATAGCTTGGCCTTGATTAGCTTGTTGAGTTCTGCACCATGTTTCTAAAGTTCTTCTGACTATTCTGCTCATCGATTGCTTTTTCTGCCGTCGGAAATATGTCGTTGCTTTTTTGAATTCGTTTACTAACATACTACATATATATGATTACAAGTGGCAATCACCACACTTGAAAAAGTAGTTGTTGACTTCCATATAGCGGCTAACCAGACTCTCCAAAAGTTTGATGGAACAAGGTTCAATATTTCATCAAGGACAGCAGTCTGCAATGTACGGTGAAATGCCCCTTCGCATCCAGACCATAGAGATATAGCGAATTATTTTCTAGCCGGTCCCAAGCCCTTATAAAGAGGGAGGGCTGTGGTATGGTGCTAGCAACTCCACCTCCGCGAAACAACTAAATCGCTACAGAAACTTCAACGAATATATATTAAAAATTCTAAAAACATAAACAACTTATTGCAAAAGGTCTGGAAGGAGGGAAAGGTACCTACTGACTGGAGGAAAGGTTACCTCGTGAAACTACCAAAGAAGGGTGACTTAGGACTCTGCAAGAACTGGCGAGGAATCATGCTCCTGTCGACGCCAAGTAAACTATTGAGTCGCATCATCCTGCAGAGAACAAAGGGCGCACTAGAGACATAACTCCGACCAGAACAAGCTGGACTCAGGAAAGGCAAATCATGTACTGACCAAATTGCAACTCTACGCATCATCATCGAACAAAGCATGGAATGGCAATCGAATCTCTACCTCAACTTCATGGACTTCGAGAAGCCCTTTGACAGCGTTGACTGTGAAGTAATTTCGAAACTATTTGAGTGCTACGGTGTGCCCCAGATATTCATCAACCTTATTCAACAGCTGCACGACAATGGCACATGTCAAGTGATCTACAACGGAAAACTCAGCGAGGCGTTTGGAGTAAACACAGGAGTCAGAGAGGGGCGCTTATTATCACCAGTGATATTCCTAATTGTGGTGGACTGGATTATGCGTCAGACAGTGGGAAACAAGCAGACAGGAATATCCTGGACTGACCTGAAGAACCTAGAAGACCTGAATTTCGCGCGAGGATGATTTATGTTTGATGTCACACAAAATCGAAGACTTACAAGCGAAAATGGACGAAGTGGTCGAAGAAGGAGCCGGCGAAGACAGGACTCCAGGTGGACGTAGACAAGACGGAGGTGATGTAAATAACCAATCAACAACAACGTTGGCTACGTCCAGCGCCAATCACCATCAACGGGAGAGATTTGAAAGAGGTTACTTCATTCACTTATCTAGGGAGCATTGTCTCAACTGCAGGCACTCGGAACGGACGAGGATGCCGAATCGAGCGAGAATCGGGAAGGCGTGAAACACATTCAGCAACCTGAAACTAATCTGGAAATCTTCTTCACTCAGCATCAACAACAAAATTCGGCCGGATTTTCAATACAAACGTCAAGTCAGTCAGTTCTTCTCTACAGATCAGAAACTTGGCGGGTGGGTCACAAAGAATATTTCCAACAGCCTGTTGCAGACCTTTATCAACAACAGTCTTAGCTGTATCTATACTGAAGATCAGATGGCCGGGCCGGAAAGAATCATCAACACGAAACTATTGGGATAAACAAAACGAGAACCGATTTCCCAACAAATATGCAGGAGAAAGTGAAGATGAACTGGACATTTGCTGAGGAGGCCGCTGGGTGACATCGCGCGTCTGGTCATTGCTCGAGTGGACCCTGAAAGAGAAGCTGCGAGTGGGACGTCAGTGCAAGGGTGACATGGAGGAGATCGTGTGAAGAGGAGTTGAAACAGTATTGACTAACATGGATGCAGATGAAGTACAGCAGAGGACAGAAGCAAGTGGAAACGTGCAGTTGAAGCCCTATGGTCCACTGGGGAACCCAAGGGAGCAATAATAATAATTACTATGGTATAATGTACAATCGACATAAACATTTATGTATGCATATAACATTAATGTTCTTTTCATGTTTACATACTTTCCCTTTCTGGTATTCTACTGCTGAGCCCACTCTTCTATTTATCATCTGGTCTATATCGAATAACCCTCCATTTAAACTGAAATGAAGCTGGACTCCAGATCATTTACTCATATATCATTCTTCAAGGGTTGGCCAGTAATGACTCAGCATCCTTGATAAAATCCACTGTCACCATAACAAGATACTCTACATCACCCTATGCATGCACTGTCAACGATCTAAAATGGTTTACTTATAGCATTCTACGTGTTAATCAACTTACTCGTACGGAACAACCATGCAGTGGCAAATGGCGATCTTGGCTGACGTGAGTGCAGTAAAAGAAATCTGCGTTACAATAACCAATATTAATCTGCATTCAGTACAATTCACATATGTTGTTAATTGCAATAAAAATGGTGACGAAATCATACAAACAAATCGCTCATTTTCAATTAATACCCAATTTTAACACAAAACAAGAACAAGATACGATGCCGCACACAACTAAGTTATGTGGAGAGATTGACTTCAAGCTTTATTTTTTCCCAAATATTTGTAATCCATCAAACACATAATGTGGAGACAATATTTCTACATTTCTTAATGTGCTCCATTGAACGACTAGCTATCAAGTTGTACACACAAACTAATGTTAGAGAGGACAGCAACCTTGTAATTTCACCTTAAATCAAATTCATGTAATGTAAGTAATAGTTATCCATGCCTGTACAACTCTTGTGTCCTACATAGATGTGAATAAATATGTCTTGATATCATTCCATTGAAGAATCGCAGGACTTACACCAGTAGGCCTGCAACACTTCTCAGGTTGACGATTGTAAGTTGAAGGATGTCCGGACTCAAACAAGATTAACCAACAGTTACATTAAATGGAACCCACTCAGTTACATAACACAAACATATACACAATCAATACATCAAATGCTGTGGATTCTCCCTTGACGAGCTACCCTTGAAGAGCTGTAGGACTTACAGCAGTACGCCTACATTCCTTCTCAGGTTGACGCCCTAGTTTGGAAAATCGTCGTTGCGTTCATTTGGTGATATCCTTCCATCATCTATATCCTCAACTCTGAACAGTGACACGCCCATGTCATCTATCTTGGAATGTAAATAACAGACAAACATACGACGTATCTGACCAACCAAGCGTAGGCGCAGAGTAATTTACACCAACGATAATAACATTTAAGTAGTAACTTGAAACCTGAAAGGCCTTTATCCGTGCAAGTCAATTTAACAATCACCCCTTCATACACAGTTAGCTTATCTTCACTAAACTGACTATCGACTTTCGTCCTTTCGAACGGACCGATACTGGCATAGCCACAACACAAGACACCTGAGTTCATGGACATCCATTTCATTGTGGATGACAAAACCAACGACGACTGAGTGACACAAGTTGATGAACTTAGCGGTGCATCAGAAGCTGTTGTTGTTAGACCTTCAGAAGGTTGTCTCAGTGCAAGATTAACACCACTGCTGTCTTTTATTATTAGCTACAGTTTAGCATTAAAAATCTGTCGATAGGTGGGCTACATGCTGATCATTTACACTGACGGTCTCATGAGTATCCATACCTTCTACCACCGCATATGCCTTTAATTCTACTTCACGTTCAAGTTGTACAGAACCTTTGTTCAACTCAGCAGTAGTAGTAGGCGTTCCGCTCATCTCATCATGATCAGCCAAAGACAAATGTGCGCTATCATGACCACTGTCACAAATATCCACTTTACCTCCATGATCAACTTCATCATTTGCGAACTCTTTAACAACAGCAGTAGATAATTTGGGTTCTTCCTCATAAATCCTTAAAGGTTTTATGCCTTTACTCTGACTAGTAATACCTCGAAGACTTGTCGGGTCAGAACTGGACTCTAAAACTGTAACTCTCTTCTCCTGCACAAACTGCGGTGTCGCCCGTGACACTCAATTCAACAATGGCTTACCAATTGCAACTACAAGCTTCTTCGCTGCACCACTATCGTGACGCGATTCAGAGTCGTAACTTGATAACGCTGATTTCACATTTAGCTTACCACTAAACTTCCTCACTGCTTCACAGTTCGCTTTTGTATGCACTTCTTGGAAACAGATGAAACACGACCGTGTTTGTCTTGCAGTGTCAGTGTCCAGGTCATACTACACTGGACCTCACGCTGTCCTCAGAAGACTTTCAGAAGCGATGCGTAATAACCAACGCGAAAAACCAGAAAACAGATTGGTGACTGGAGAATCCTTTATTCTTACGCCAATATGCAACCAACAATAAGGTTATTACACACAAAGTCTAAGAATAAATGTTATAACAAGAAATCAGAATAATACTTCTGATACTTTACTCTTCCAACGAACAGCGAACGATGAGACGATGACTGCACAATCGGCGACTCCCACGAAAAATATGGAGGAGTTGGGTTTGAGCAAACAACCATGAATTGATCGTTTAATCTTCAACTACATTTACAGCACCCTTGGCTTAATGTTTATCGATGAATTATTTTGAGAACTTTGATACATTTATAACAGTCTTATCGTAGTTTTATAACAGGAAAGAAATTTTATCGTGGATACGAAAACTAGAAAAAGATCATGCTGGATTGTTTTACTGAATTTAATGGGGTCGAGGTCGGTTCTAGAATTCTCCATTTGCGACATTTGTGTCTGCATGGCGGACTGTACACGTAAGTTGAGGAAAACATTGAAAACTGTTTGAAAATCAGTTGCATGTTTATTTCAGATCAAGAATACTACTTTTACAGAACGTTTGCCAGCCTCTTCAAATTGTAGAATGGCATCGTCCATGGAATTTGGGTGGTTATGAGTTAAATGGTGTGGAGTCCGGCCTCATTTCAGTTTAAATGTGGGATTGTTCGACCTCGACCAGAAGGTAAATGGAAGAGTAGGCTCACCAGCAGAATACCAGAAAGAGAAAGTATGTGAACATGAAAAGAACATATAAATTCTTCCCTTTTCGCTGAGCGTTCTCCCTTGTCTCACTATTCCTACTATTCCAAGTACTCATGGACTTTATTATTATTTTAATTTTTTTCATTTTTTAATTATTATGTTTCACTGGGCGATTATATGGAAAATATATATATGCAGACTTTGATTGGCTAGCTGGCTTTCTATTGGTATAAAATATGAGTTAAAGCGGTAATTTATTATTATGACACGGAAATTCGCAGACAGTTTAATCGAACATACTTTAACATAATATAATGGCGTGTTAATTTTTTAGGTGTGAGTGCAGTGTGACGATCCACACACTATTTTGATGCATTATTGGTGAACAAAGGTACATTGAGATACCTGAGAATGTTTAGTAAGTGAATATAAGTCAACAGTAATTTTGATACATTTATTTTAAGCCTGAAATATGACGTATGCATTTTTGCTTACCAGGCGAATATGATTCAACCACAATTTCTTAGTGAGTATTTAATTAGGACATATATATATTAACTGATCCAATTTTTAATTTGTCAGTTCAGTGGCCTGTGATATGCGCCTACTAGGTCAGCATAAATCAACTAAATTTACTGGGTCACAACAGTGGTATATAAGCACTGAAATATATACTATTGTTCACTTACTTAATATCACTGTGTTGGGTTCGTTAGGAATTCTTAAAACCAATAAATGATGTTGCGAAATACTCCTATTGCCTCTACCTCACGTAATGTGCCATCTATGTTGTTTGATGTGACTGCTATATTCGGAAGAACAATGCTTTGTTGCGTATTTTATACGTGGGTACAGTTTAAGCAAGCTTTTGATGAATTTGTGAATGTACTAACTAAGTTGTTCATTATTTCTTTGAAAGGAATCCAACAGATTCTGGTGGGTTGATTCAAGTAAAAAGGATCCATCTGGTCCTATGCAATATAAGTTTGTGAGATTTAAATGCACTTTTGGATGTAGACGTGCTCCCCGAGGTGCTGGCTTTAGGAACAGAAGGTAAGTAGACTGTGCTTGTAAATTTTGAAAGTTTTAAGGCTCAAAAACTTCTTGTCAGTCAACAATTATGATACGGCGTACATCCGAAGGATACAAAATAACAAAATACCAAACCGTACATAACCATCCATGCACAGCAAGTTTCATGTCCACCGATGTATCTAGACGTCGGCTTTCATCAGAAGAAATTACAGTTGTACAACCGTTCATTGAAAAGAACACTGATGTCCATGGAATCATGGATTTAGTGAATGAGAAATTCTGCAAAGTTCTCCTGTATTAAAAAGTTCTCCTGATATTAAAAACATGCGGCCTATGACGAATAAACGTAAGTCGTATCAAAATAAATGGGACAGTAGAACAGAAATCGGTAGTTTACAAGACCCCCTTCATCAGCTGAGATAGACAGATCCAGTTAGTGTTCTGCAGGACAATGCAGGTCTTGTATCGAAAATCATTTTTGCGCGTAGCGATATGATAAGCTTCCAGAAGTAGTTGGAATTGATTCTACCTATAAAGCGAATAATATGGGGTAAGTTGCAGTACAAGAAGGTATAATTCCTTCTTGAAATTTAATACAGATGTCCTTTATATCATTTGGTTGTGACTGACGGATTTGGAAGAGGAAGGACTGTTTTGTTTGCTCTTACCATGAGGGAACGGTTCGCAGACATCAAGGAGATATTGCAGATGTTTAAGGGATTTATTAGTGATATATTGAAAACAGTAACATTCACTGTTGACAGTGCAACTGCACAGGTGAATGCTCTAAAAAAGGAATTCCCTAGGTGCAGCATTGTTTTGTCTTTTTTATGTACGCCAGGCATTCAGAAGGAAGGCAAGATTCATTCCCATTAACTAACGCAGCAAAAGCAGTTCCCAAATCAACTTGTTAAAAATTGGTTGTATCGGATGGCGCACACGCGCAGTTATGACAGGTAGGTTAACAGTTCACAATATGTTGCCAAAGGTTTCAGAGTTACCTAAACCTCATAAGCACTATAGACGCTGAGGCTGGTGCTTACATTAGAAGTTACTGGCTAAGAACACGGGAATATTGGGTTGCATCATGCAACAGTTTCACCATCAATATGGTGAACAATAATAATAACAAAGCGGAGAATGCTCATAGGCAGCTGCAAAGATATTTACGTAAACGTGATCCACTGGAACTGACGCTATGGAAAATATGGAGGTGGATTGACCACACGACCATACGTAAAGTACGTCAGGGCCACTGGATGCTCCGTGAATATTACAATTACGATGTAAGTTTCAAGATAATTTACGATTTTTCCTAGGTGCAAACTTCACTGCAGTCTGTATTACGGCGTCCCACACCGTTTGCTTCCCAGAAAGTTGTCTTAGGCTTACAAAGGCGCAAGTTCTTCTTACATTCAATACCTACCACCTCAGTTAATTACGCGAAAGGTGGTCACATCTTCTTCGTAAACAGGAATGAGGCTAAATGCACATGTTGGACATACTGAGCATACAATTTGCCATGTGCACATGTAGTTGAGGCGTTCTGAATTCATATCTAAACTGCGGTATGCTCCATTTCCTTAAATGTTACTCTCAGGTATTCTCAGAAATTGCGAGAGGTCGACACGCCT
The DNA here is from genome assembly GCA_944472135.2 of Trichobilharzia regenti. Classification (NCBI taxonomy): domain Eukaryota; kingdom Metazoa; phylum Platyhelminthes; class Trematoda; order Strigeidida; family Schistosomatidae; genus Trichobilharzia; species Trichobilharzia regenti. The sequence continues at coordinate 107,360,456 of OX235262.1, forward strand.
ACACATAGCAACTGAAAACATTCCGCTTAGCATCGGAACCAAAGAACGCGTCTTGAAATGCTTACAAACGTTTAAGATGTCGTCTCATCCGTCTGAACCAGAGAAATCCGGGTGGTGCACTGCTGAAAATATAAGAGTTCACCAGAAGATTGGACAATTTGCTAGTAAAGGAACCACAAACAACTTCAAGATTACGACGTGCTCCTGTTAATCGCTTATCCTTGTGAAATTGTTTGCATTACCTTATTGTTCCCATTTGTATTCGTGGTATAAACATGTATGTCTTAACTGCTGTTACACTTCCTTTCCCTTCAAATGCCTGGGAGTGATGGTTTAAAGCATACTTTGGTTGATTGTTTCGTGGTGAGAGCGCTTTGGAGCCAGTTGTAAATTACACCGATCTGTGCCTTATTTACTACGTTTTTCAGCCAAGCATTTCTGGTTCATAGCACATCATGAATAGCGGTGATTAATAAGATTTATCACTTAGACCGCAGCCCCACAAAGCCTGTAACAATTCTAGACTTCTTCGAACCTATTCCTCGGTAGTGCCTTTTTATGGTAAGTAAAGATTTTATCTACCCACTATGCTCTGAAATGACACTAATCGTGCTTAAAAAGAGAACTGCGTGCTGAATTAAAGCTTTTCTCTCCGAAGTAACGCTAGTCCATGCTTAACATGTCCTGTGAGGGCTGGAACAACGTTGATAAAAAACCCATTAGGTTCGATTTGGTGCCACTCATGCTGAAAAACCAGCGCATGGTTTCAATGTCAAACAATTACAGAACAGTTAGGGAGTTTACTTACCAAATAACGTCACTATATTAGCATGGTATACGCGAAGTGCCTCAATGATTGCAGGTTTACCATAATCCTTAACTATCAACATAATAACTGAGAACTTCAGGCTAAAAATAAATTTAATGGTACCATCCTGTGACAAAAACTAACCTACACACTGCAAAATGAACAAAGCATCAAAAAATCCTTTAAAATTCAATGGAAAACGAATTCATGAAAACATGACCAACCAACGCAGGAATCCATCATAACCTTGAAACTGACTATAACATATCCCCTATTTGAAATGGCGCCTCTAGCTCTACCTTGACGGCATTTGCGTGGCTTAGTTGATTCGAGCTGGAGTTATTTGTCCAGGAAAACGCAGTAGACGTGATTTTGTTGCTTATTTTGCTCTTGTTGGATGAATTTATACGGAAATTGTTGTTCGATATTGTTCCTGAGCATTTACGTATTGCTTGTGTCATAGGACGCTTAAATATATGGTTCATACAATGATTATTCGGTATACCGAGTAAGTTTCGCGTACATTTCGACGACTGTCTTTAGATAAATTCCTTTTGCAGCTTAGCAGAAACCCATACTCGATCATAAATTTCCCTATCAGCTGTTGTACAGTACCTATTTCTGTTGCAGGAGCCAAAGAATATGTGCATGCTTCTGCACCTGTGTGTGGCGTTTTATCGCTAAAAGTCAACAGAATGCATAGATACAAGCGAAGATTAATGTTCACAACCGGGTAGAAACTGCAACATTTTTTACGATCGCTTGCAGCATTCGCTAGTCATTTTCTGCCAAAATTTTTAACTGAGTTGAATGCACACTGCAACAGGCTAGCAATTTGGTGGATTTGAATACCATCTTCGTGATCAGGTACGTAAGGACATCTGAGGTGTACGTCATTTTGTCCTATTATTAAGTTTGATTTCATGAACTTTCGCCTTTTTTATTATCCTGACGCCATATTATTTGCGTTTGCTCAAAGTCAATTCGCAGAATTATTTTGGAATCATGTACAAGTAGTGGCCGACATCTATTAAAGCTGTGGACGTAAGGTTTAGAAGCGGTTGCTTATCCATTCAGGGAGGACTCATCGATTTCTGCCAGTAAGGGCTACACATCATATTCCTAAATGCCTCCAGCAGCAAATAGAATCTTCAGAAGCTATTGATGGTAAGAACAGAAGCCCCAGCTCCTCTATCACGAAACATTATAAAGACAGGTTATAAAATTGACGTTCACATGTCCTTTAAACCTGTCTGTAAAACGTGTTTGGACTGTATCCCAAAGTTTATGGAAGCCCAGTTGGGATTAGGTAGTTTAAACCACCTTTGTGAGTTCCAAAACTGTTCATCATCAGATGAAACCTTCTCTGGTAAAGTTCCTTTTGATACCAATCAGCGTAGATGCACTAATACCTCTTTTATCTGGTTTGGTGATCTTCATTGTTATTTTTACCTTCACTATGCGCTTTTAAGTCCTCCTAAGTTTCTTTCCTAACCTCAAAACTCTATTAATTTCATATGCATTCCGATGACAAGTCCATACGTGACCAGACTGTCCAAAGTTTGCTGCGCAAATGCAACACTAAATGGTTCAGACAACTTACGCCTTCTTATTACTTTGTCTAAATATCCACTTGTGTGAAAAATATTGACTGATGTAATCGCACATTGATATAGACTTTCATTAATTCTTACTGTGCTAACTCACTAATGATTGCATTAATAGTAATATTAATGTATACATCCTGTGAATCCTTGTTTGCTTATTTTACCTACTCTGTAATTCCAGTGACCTCGTGGGATTCGTTGCTGGAGAATGTGGTTTCCCGTAACGTTGATTTTTTATATTGTGTTGAATAGCTAATAAATATATTCCCTATACCTCAAATAGACATTCTACTTGTTAATAGTAACTACTAACTTCGTAGAATGCTGTGAGCTTACCTGTCGTTGTATTGTCGACATACCTGTTCTCGTGATAAATTTGTTAGCAGTAGTCATTATCAGTACCTACATTTTGTAAGGATGGTATATAACGAAACGCGCTAATTCAGGAGTCGAAGATCAGAGCTGTCCGTTAAAATTGAAACAGGTGCTAATGTAAGGGAAAAATGATTATTCGAAAGTCGAAACACCATGTAAGTTATAAAGTTTACATGCAAATGGTTAAGTTTATTTATTTAGAAGTGGTGGTAACTTGTCGATAGTTTAAAGAATGTTTTGAGTGATAGGAACATAGATGAGACAGTGTAACTGAATAACAGCACAACTGCATAACTGGCCAGTATACTCATATTTTGAAGGAAAACACGATCGAGCAAAGTATTTCGAAGACAAGAGTAGAGCAGTCTCCTGAAACTAATAATTTAGTGAGTAACTGAATTTGTCTTTGAATTAAAACTGAAAGTAAACGGCTAAATGATTATCATCATTTAGTTACGTTAATCCGGGTACTATTTCACTCAATTCTATCTTTTGAATAACTTAGTAACATGGCGTCCACTCATAGTTTTTAATTGCTTAGCAAAGCTTAATATCCTTAAGGGTTTCTTGATAAAAGGGTTAAAATGTCGCCAAAGTGGGTAGATATGTTAATATCTAGAAAATACTTAGGTTTGAAGTTGTTTTTACTACTACCACAACACCAGATGACTCACCAACTAGTCAAAAAGTAAAACTAGATCTGTCAAAGACAGTGTGCTTCTGACTTCTAGGTATCGTGAAGGAAGAAATACATTCATAGGATAATAGGACTAGAAGCATTATATCAGCTTGCAGCTACAGAAAACACCACGTTACAATCTATTCCTTTATTCGTGTCAGTCAGTGTGCCACCATTTAAGACTAGAGAAGGAACACCACTGGTTTCGATAAAATCCATTTGTGTTACTCAATATTATGTACATTCCGTAATTATAGGCAAGCTAGGAAATGCACCAAGTCATTGCGTATGTACGAAAACTAGTTGAGCGTACAACGAGGGGTCGATTTGAAGGAAAGTTTGCTCGATGTGGCCCGGAATTCACGTGAAGTAACGCATGCCTACATCTGCAGGTGCATGTGCTAGGTATCTCATTTTGCCAGCTTTTCGTCTAAATGACTCAATGGGACGGTTCCATATTTAACAGATGCCCATTCCATGAGCTCTAATTGTACCTGCAGGAATTTCGCAACACAAAGAATACCATGGCGGGATGTTGTGCCGTGTTACACTACAGTCCCTCAAATTACAGGTGAATCACGCTTGATATCAGTGTTACCGCTTTTAGTTGAAAAATTAATTTCACTGTGTCACAGATGCTGTTGGCCGGATTCCTAATAATAATAATTTACTTTATTCTAAAAACAGTACCTATAATACAGAATGGAATTCTCAGCATTCGGCACAATATTGCATCCGATTTACTTAAAATATAAATAAAATTAAAAATTAAAACAAAAGTAATCAGAGGAATTTGTCCACGTTTACGATATAAGATCAAAAATTAAGATCATTAAATATAATAATAGTAGCAGTGAGTTTGTTGCAAACAGTATTGTCGATTCAGTTTGGAAATTTTAGCATGTTATTATAGAGTATTGATTCTGATGTTCTGTTGATGCAGTATTTTTTCTTTACTTCACGTTCCCAGTGGAACATAGAGCTTCAAGCTAGAGGCTTGAAGTTTCTGTAGCAGTGTTTATTTTACAGGATAGGGTTCCTGGCCTCAGGCTTAACCTTTCGTCTTTACCAGCCTTATTACTGGCTTAGCGAGGTAAAGGAGTGAGTGGGCTGGGGATCGAGCCACAGACCATGTGCATGGTCGGCGAGCATCTTAACCGCTATGCCATCGACTCTGACATAGTATAGTGAGGGGAAATGCGAGATTAACAGTGGTAACATAGCTTAAACGATGTTCACACTTATGAAAAATAAATAAATAAAAACAAAAAATTGAGAGGATTATAAATACAAGAAATACAATAACAGCAAAGGCTGGTACTGTAGGGGAGGAAGAAATGGTTTATTCAGTAGTGCAAAGAAGGTTAGTTAGTTCATACCTGACACCATTTTCATCATATAAAGTCCGTGCTAAATATAGTATAGTGGAATTTTTTTAGACGTACGTGCGTAAATTCTTCTAAAAATACTTCTTGTTTTACCTGAGGAGACACAAGATTGGAGCTGCGGGTAGAGTGGATGCTCAGAGTCTGACAGAATCCCTTTAGCAAATTTGTTACATGACATCAAGTGCCTATCAGTGACAATGTCAACGATATGGCCCAATGGGATGCCACTTATCCTACTGACACCCTTCGGAGTTCTATGAAGTATGACATAGTCTTTTTTAGGCAATCAAGGAAAGAATAAGGGTGAACAGTAAAGAAGAATAGGCAAAATACACGAGTTGAAAACTGTAAGAGGAGTGGTTGGGTTATGCCTGAGTGCCTCAACTTCTTAATGTGAAAAGTCAGACGAAATATTCTTTTAGAAATCGCTAAGACATGGGAAGACCAGGACAGATCAGAAGAAAGAATTAATCCAAGATACTTAACTTCAGACTTGATTTCCATATCAGTATCATCAATTTTGTAGGGGTCATAGGAATTAACAGCTTCATATAAATTTCTTTTACATCGGAAACCTAAATTAACAGTCTGACATTTGGAAGGATTTAGTTTAAGACCATTAGATGAAGACCATTTGCTAACTTCTGATAGAAAGCTGCTCATCTTACTACAGTCTAGCTGGGAGTTAACAGACTTTGAAATAGTTAGATCATCGGCATACTTAGTAAAGTTCATTTCATCAGAGTGAGGTAAATCATGAAAAAAGAAAGAAAACAGAAAAGGAGAAAGGACAGCGCCTTGAGGAACACCAGCCTCAGCAAGCAAAGAAGTGGACGACTTTCCCTGACATACAGTGTACTGCTTTCTTCCTGAGAAATAAGAATGCAGCCATTTGACAACCCAACAGCAAGCTTCATCAAGCTTGTTTAACAAAATGCCCCTCGATGCTGAGTCGAAAGCAGATGTGTAACCTGGGAAGGTGCAGCAAGCAAATTTAACCCTCTTGTCTAAGCTGGAGACAATGTTATGGTACAACACTGCAACTGCATCTAAAGTATTTCTACTGTGTTTATGAGCGAATTGTTTGGGACCGTTAAAGGCTTTAAGTAAAGGTTGAAGATTAAGTAAGAGTAAGTTTTCCAGTGCTTTTAGAAAAGGAGACGTTATAGCAATAGATATAAATTTAAAATATGTTCCAGTAGACAACTTAGGTGTATGTACAATTTTCATGTCCTTCCTAAAGACTGGCACGATATTTCTGAAAAAAGATTCGTTAAATATGTCCATGAGTGGAGAACACAGAATATCTGCAGAGTTTTTAAGAATAAAATTTGGCGAACCGTCTGGGCCAAGGCTACAAGAAGGATTCAGAGACTGGAGATACTTTCGAACATCATTTCTTTTGAAATCAGGGAAGCAGGTATCATTGACAATTGTAAAACTAGAAAATTTGGAATTTGCGGGCGAATATATGAAAGAGTTCTGTCAGTCACGTCTCGTAAACCGTTAGTGACCAGCTAATGTTACGCTGGGCCTCAGGCTGTTCCTTGAAGTTTCTCAGAAACGCTTAGTAATAACGGATGAAAAAACCAAAACATCAATTTTTGACTCGAGGATTATTAATTGTTACACCAACATATAAAAATAAAAACTGAACTAAGGTCTGTGAACAAATATTACGATAATAAATCACAATATTATTTCTGACGGTTTTCTACTGACTTCTTTCTGAACAGCGACCGATGAGACGATGTCTGGCTGATTGATGCCTCCGCGAAAATTGGGTAAGTTGATTTTGAGCAAACAACCATGAACTGATCGTTCAATCTTCAACTACATTGACACTCCCTGACAAACAAGGCATCCATCCCTGTTTTCCATCACGACCAATACACGTTGACTTGGATGCCATTGCGAGAACCTGGGTCACACGGACAGAGGTGAGATGGAAAACAAACAGAAAAGCCAACACACCACACGCCTACCTACTGCACAATCTCACACATCGCTGACGACCTGCGCCTCCAGATAGAGACCTCCTCTTGACATCTTGCAACACCATCGCCACTTGCTAGAATGACTCTTGCAGAATGCAAAGTGACCATAGCACCACCTCATGATACTCTACGCACATCCTCTTATCTACTCACCACCAATTACCACTGCAATCGCTTGTCACTCATTCTGCCTCAGTTCTAGTAACGGTGACGCATGCGAGCCTCAGTCGTTTACACTCTTGCTCCCCGGCGTGTCGGACCACAGCTAACAATTATCTCCGTGTGCATATCATTCTCAGCAATAGCCTCTCCGGCGTATACGACCCATCTGCTGTCCTTAACATCAATCAATTCATTCATGGATGTAGAAGACTCGAAACAACTTCAGAAGTAATCACGACGAAAATTTTAACAAAATTACGCAATAACAACAAGACACGAAAACAACGAGTAAACACAATGAATCCAAAATACACCAATTGATATGACACACCACACGTATATACAAATAGTACAAACAAACTCGCAGATCGTGTCTCGATGGAATTCCTTTGAAGAATCGCAGGGCTTACACCAGTACGCCTGCAACCCTTCTCAGGTTGACGCTCCAGGTTGGAAAATCGTCGCAGAGTTCATTTGCTAACTTCCTTCTATCATCTTTATCCTCAACTCTGAACGGCAACTCGCTCATATCATTGTATCGTAGAATATAGATGACGAACAAACACACGACGTATCTGGTCAACCAAGCGTAGACACAGAGTAATTTACACCAAAGATAATAACATTCAAATAGTAACTTGAAGCTAGAAATGCCTTTATTCGTGCAAGTCAATTTAACAATTACCCTCTCCTACACACTTGGCTTATTCTCACTGAAATGAGCAATATCTTTCGTCTTTTCGAATACACCATTATTATCGAAGTCATTGCACAAGATACTCAAATTCATAAGCGTCCTTCTCATTGTGGATGACAAGACCAATGTCAATAGAGTTGAAGATTGAACGATCAATTCATGGTTGTTTGCTCAAAATCAACTTACCCAATTTTCGCGGAGGCATCAATACGACAGTCATCGTCTCATCGGTCGCTGTTCAGAAAGAAGTCAGTAGAAAACCGTCAGAAGTAATATTGTGATTTATTATCGTAATATTTGTTCACAGACCCTAGTGAAAACATTATTTTTATATGTTGGTGTAACAATAAAGAATTCTCGAGTGGCCAATCGGTCTTTGGGCATTTCGTCCGCTATTACTAAGCGTTTCTGAAAAACTGCAAAAAACAGCGTGGGCCCGAGCGTAGCAAGAGCTGGGCATTAACGGTTTATGAGACGTGGCTGACACTTTCTGATGGTAGAAACGGATGTGGCGGATTGACACAGATGGTGAACGTTTGGATAGTCACCATTCATCTTTCCTGGTGCCGGTCAAGACTTCTTTGAACAAGCAATATATGGAACGTTTTTGGAATTGGGTCAAGTTCAACAATGCCTGGGTCAAAGAAGGGACAGAGCGTCTTGGATGCAAACAGGAAAGTAAGTCATGGTGACTTGTCTGTTAATTGTAACGATGTGTCTGATGTTAAGCATGACATGGTTGATGTTATTGTTTCGCCGTTCAGGGATAATAGGAACATCAAACTCCCTAAATTTGAACCACGGTGTTTTGATGGAAACCCGGATGATTATTTACAATTTGTAAAGGAGTTTGAGATCGCACTGAGCAGTTTTCCAACAAGTGATGAATTGAAATTGATGTATTTGATGAGGTATTGCACTGGAGTTGCTTCAAGAGCTATACAGTGCTGTAAGCTCATGTCCCCTACTGAGGGATACTCTGAGGCCAGAAATATACTACGTCAAAGGTTTGGAAGGACTTCGATGATTATAGGGAAATTATTCGAGGTTGTTAAGGGTAATGATGGTCAATTACAGGATGACTCCCAGGCACTCTCTGAGTTTTTGGATAATCTGTTGACTTACAAGAATGCATTGATTTTGATGAACTGCATGAGCGACCTCAACTCGAGTTTTATACTAGAAGTAATAGCAAGGCGCCTACCTACTCGACTACAAAGGAAGTGGGTGAAGATAAGCCCCCGTATGGAGGATGAAGGCATCGAGCCGAAGTTTGATGATATCCTGAAACTGGTAAAAGATAGCGTCAATCTATCTATGAGCAAGTTTGCCAGTCTATTACATCTCACCCCTAGAATAGAGCAGTCTGAGAGCAAAATGCAATCATTGATGACGAGTAGGCCTCAGAGAGGTGGATATCGAGAAGGCTCCATGATGTATAGTAATGCATATAGACCTAGTGAGTGTAACAGGTTTCGTAGTACATCCTCAACCGATAAGTTACAAGATGCAAGACAAAGACGGTTGTGTTTTACACCTTTGCAAGAAGTTCGTGCGATGATGAACTGTGAATCAGTGAGCAAGTTTAGTGATAAGCCAAATGTGAAATCAGGGTCTGACTCCGAATTGTGTGACGATAACGGTGTGGTGAAGAAGCCCGTAGTTGCAATTGGTAAGCCATTGTTGAATAGTATGCCACAGAATAGAGTTACGGTCACAGAGGTCAGTTTTGACTCCGCAAGTTTACAAGGTATTTCTAGTCAGAGTGAAGATATAAAACCTTTTAGAATTTGTGAAGAGGAACCAAGATTGTCTACTTCTGTTATTAAAGAGTTTGAAAATGATGAACTTGACGGTATATTGGATATTTGTGATAATGATCATGATACTTCACAGTTGTCTTTGGTTGATCATGACGAGATGAGGGATATGCCTACTACTGCTAAGTTAAATAAAGGTTCTGTACAACTACAACGTGAAGTAGAATAGAACGCAGATGCAGTTCCAGAAGGTGTGCATACTTGTGAGACAGTCAGTGTAATTGATCAGCGTGTAGCCCACCTATCATCAGATGATAGTTCAAAACCCGAACTAGTAGTGAAAGACAGCAGTGGTGGTAATCTTCCAGTCGGACAACTATCTGAAAGCCGAACAACAACAGCTTTTGATCCACCGCTAAGTTCATCTCCTTGTGTCACTTAGTTGTCGTTGGTGTTTTTATCAACAATGAAATGGACGTCCATGAATTCACGTGCCTTATGCAATGACTATGATAGTATTGGTGCGATTGAAAAGACGAAAGATATTGCTCAGTTTAGCGAGAATAAGCCAAGTGTGTAGGAGAGGGTAATTGTTAAATTGACTTGCATGAATAAAGGCATTTCTAGCTTCAAGTTACTATTTGAATGTTATTATCTTTGGTGTAAATTACTCTGTGTCTACGCTTGGTTGACCAGATACGTCGTGTGTTTGTTCGTCATCTATATTCTACGATACAATGATATGAGCGAGTTGCCGTTCAGAGTTGAGGATAAAGATGATAGAAGGAAGTTAGCAAATGAACTCTGCGACGATTTTCCAACCTGGAGCGTCAACCTGAGAAGGGTTGCAGGCGTACTGGTGTAAGTCCTACAATTCTTCAAGGGGTAGCGCATCAATGAGCAGTCCAATGTGCTTGGTGTATGATTTTGTACATATGTTCATATTGTATATACTGAATTGATATCATCTGTCATCTAGCTGTTGGTAATTCTGTTTGTGTCCGGACGACTTCCACTTGGATCATCAACCTGAGAAGGAATGTAGGCGTACTGCTGTAAGCCCTACAGTTCTTCAAGGGTAGTTTGTCATGCCGGAATCCACAACATTTGATGTAGTGATTGTACATATGTTTGTGTTAAATAGTTATGTGAGTTCCAATTGATGTAATTGTTGGTTAATCTTGTTTGTGTCCGTACATTCCACAACTTACAATCGTCAACGTGAGAAGGTTTGCAAGTGTACTGGTGTAAGTCCTGTGATTCTTCAAAAGAATTCCATTGAGACACGATCTGCGAGTTTGTTTGTACTATTTGTATATACGTGTGGTGTGTCATATCAATTGGTGTATTTTGGATTCATTGTGTTTACTCGTTGTTTTCGTACCTTGTTGTTATTGCGTAATTTTGTTAAAATTTTCGTCGTGATTACTTCTGAAGTTGTTTCGAGTCTTCTACATCCATGAATGAATTGATTGATGTTAAGGACAGCAGATGGGTCGTATACGCCGGAGAGGCTAGGCTATTGCTGAGAATGATATGCACACGGAGATAATTGTTAGCTGTGGTCCGACACGCCGGGGAGCAAGAGTGTAAACGACTGAGGCTCGCATGCGTCACCGTTACTAGAACTGAGGCAGAATGAGTGACAAGCGATTGCAGTGGTAATTGGTGGTGAGTAGATAAGAGGATGTGCGTAGAGTATCATGAGGTGGTGCTATGGTCACTTTGCATTCTGCAAGAGTCATTCTAGCAAGTGGCGATGGTGTTGCAAGATGTCAAGAGGAGGTCTCTATCTGGAGGCGCAGGTCGTCAGCGATGTGTGAGATTGTGCAGTAGGTAGGCGTGTGGTGTGTTGGCTTTTCTGTTTGTTTTCCATCTCACCTCTGTCCGTGTGACCCAGGTTCTCGCAATGGCATCCAAGTCAACTTGTATTGGTCGTGAAGGAAAAAAGGGTTGGATCCCTTTTTTGCTGGGGAGTGTCAATGGAGTTGAAGATTGAACGATCAATTCTTGGTTGTTTGCTCAAAATCAACTTCCCCAATTTTCGCGGAGGCATCAATACGACAGTCATCGTCTCATCGGTCGCTGTTCAGAAAGAAGAGTGAAACATCGTCAGAAGTAATACGACGATTTATTTTTGTAATATTTGTTTTCAGAAATTAGTTCGCTTATTCTTTTTATATGTTGGTGTAACAATAAACAAATATCAAATGGCAGATCGGTGTTTTGGTTTTTGCGTCCGTTATAACTAAGCGTTTCTGAAATCTTCAAGGAACAGCGTGGGCCCGAGCGTAGCAAGAGCTGGGCATTAACGGTTTATGAGACGTGATTGACACCAACATATAGCCAACTTTACAACTATGGTCTATGATTAAATATTACGATAATACATCACAATATTACTTCTGACGGTTTTCTACTGACTTCTTTCTGAACAGCGACCGATGAGTCGATGTCTGTCTGATTGATGCCGCCGCGAAAATTGGGGAAGTTGGGTTTGAGCAAACAACCATTAATTGATCGTTCAATCTCGAACTACATTGGCAACTGTGCGAACATCAAACGAATGAGTAACACTATTCATATGCTTACCACCAGTAATTTGTTTGAAATATTTCCATATATCAGACGCATTTTACAGGATATAAATTTTGGTTGCAAATTGAATTCAATCTGTGCACATCAGACTATATTAGGATGTTAATTGTTTTGAAACCAGTATTATGCTTCTTTTTGTCTGGGAAGCTTTTCAAGTCGAGGGAGGAGAAACGGTCAAATCTTATGGAAAGCGTTTCTCTGGCACAACATGTGTCAAGAGGAAATTTAAGATGACTTGTAACATTAGAGATTGTGTCATCAGGAGGGTCTTCATCAAACAGGTCCCTCCTTGTGTCTTTGAGCATGCCCTTAAGATTCTGGACATTCTCCTCAGAGTAACATCCATGTGCAGTTTTCTCGGAAAGGTGTGAAAAAGTTCTGCTGTGTAACTTTCCATAAATTTTAGGTAAAAACCGTACAATACAATGATCTGAGTTCAAGAGTGGGGCTCTTTTACGAGCTTCGTATATTTGGCGGTCATTTAGAAATACAAGATCAAGAGAATTATCCAGTCTGGTGGGAATGTTGACGACATGTCCATGATCTAGCACTGTGAGAAAGCTGTAGTCACATGAACTAAATTCGCCTGTTATTATGGACAGTGAGTTCCCAAAGGAGGAGGCAGTGGAAATAGTGAATTCATCAGCAAGCATAGACAGTTATGAAGGGCTACAACAAGGTGTGACATAAATGTTTGTGATATAAATGAATTTATATTTAGATACTTATACTTATATATATACTCATAGTTATATTTAGACAGGTGTTTAGGTTGCCATTTGACAGTTATACAGTCAATATTATCATCTGAGAATTTAAAACAGACGTTGTTGGCAACAGAACACTGAGAATTGATAAAAGTAGCAGCACCACCACCTCTGTTCTTTCTTGGACTACTTCGATCTTTCTGTACATACTGAAACCATTCAGTGAGATTAAATTATCATCATATGAATCGTGCAGCCAAGTTTCTTGAAGAGTTATTACACTTGCACTGGGATAAATATTTAAATATAATGGAGCATCCAAGTAATTAAACTTGTTCGATAATGACCCGCAATTTGTACTCATAATCACAGTAACAGCCATCTGATGCACTCGAGAACACTTTAAGGATCATTGCCATCCACCATGTCAATCACGTCTCATAAACCGTTAATGCCCAGCTCTTGCTACGCTCGGGCCCACGCTGTTCCTTGAAGATTTCAGAAACGCTTAGTTATAACGGACGCAAAAACCAAAACACCGATCTGCCATTTGATATTTGTTTATTGTTACACCAACATATAAAAAGAATAAGCGAACTAATTTCTGAAAACAAATATTACAAAAATAAATCGTCGTATTACTTCTGACGATGTTTCACTCTTCTTTCTGAACAGCGACCGATGAGACGATGACTGTCGTATTGATGCCTCCGCGAAAATTGGGGAAGTTGATTTTGAGCAAACAACCAAGAATTGATCGTTCAATCTTCAACTCCATTGACACTCCCCGGCAAAAAAGGGATCCAACCCTTTTTTCCTTCACGACCAATACAAGTTGACTTGGATGCCATTGCGAGAACCTGGGTCACACGGACAGAGGTGAGATGGAAAACAAACAGAAAAGCCAACACACCACACGCCTACCTACTGCACAATCTCACACATCGCTGACGACCTGCGCCTCCAGATAGAGACCTCCTCTTGACATCTTGCAACACAATGGCCATTTGCTAGAATGACTCTTGCAGAATGCAAAGTGACCATGGCACCACCTCATGATACTCTACGCACATCCTCTTATCTACTCACCACCAATTACCACTGCAATCGCTTGTCACTCATTCTGCCTCAGTTCTAGTAACGGTGACGCATGCGAGCCTCAGTCGTTTACACTCTTGCTCCCCGGCGTGTCGGACTGCAGCATTTCATTCACAGCAATAGCCTCTCCGGCGTATACGACCCATCTGCTGTCCTTAACATCAATCAATTCATTCATGGATGTAGAAGACTCGAAACAACTTCATAAGTAATCACGACGAAAATTTTAACAAAATTACGCAATAACAACAAGACACGAAAACAACGAGTAAACACAATGAATCCAAAATACACCAATTGATATGACACACCTTACGTATACACAAACAGTACAAACAACCTCGCCGATCATGTCTTGGTGGAATTCCTTTGAAGATTTGCAGGACTTACGGCAGTACGCCTACAACCCTTCTCAGATTGACGCTCTAGGTTGGAATATCGTCGCAGAGTTCATTTGCTAACTTCCTTCTATCATCTTTATCCTCAACTCTGAACGGCAACTCGCTCATGTCATTGTATCGTAGAATATAGATGACCAACAAACACACGACATATCTCATCAACCAAGTTTAGAAACAGAGTAATTTACACCAAAGATAATAACATTCAAATAGTAACTTGAAACTAGAAATGCCTTTATTCGTGCAAGTCAATTTAACAATTACTCTCTCGTTTACACTTTGCTTATCCACACTTAACTGACCATTGATATTCGTCCTTTCAAATGAACTGATACTAGCATAGTCATTGCACAAGATACTTGAGATGATGGGTGTCTGTTTTATTGTGGATGACAGCACCAACGACGACTGATTGATATCAGTTGATGAAGTTAGCGGTGGATCAAAAGCTGTTGTTGATCGACTTTCAGAAAGTTGTCTACCTGCAAGACCACCACCACTGCTGTCTTTTACCTTCAGCTAAGGCTTAGCACTGGTATCTGATGATAGGTGGGCTACATGCTGATCAATTACACTGACGGTCTCATAAGTATGCATGCCTTCTGCAACTGCACCTGCATTTATTTCTACTTCACGTTCAAGTTGTACAGAAACTTTGTTCAACTTAGCAGTAGTAGGCATATCCCTCATCTCATCATGATCAACCAAAGACAACTGTGAAGTATCATGATCATTATCACAAATATTCAATTTACCGTCAAGTTCATCATTTTCAAACTCTTTAATAACAGAAGTAGACAATTTTGGTTCCTCCTCACAAATCATTAAAGGTTTTATATCTTCACTCTGACTAGTAATACCTTGTAAACTTGTAGGGTGGCGTTAGCTGATCAGTAGATATGGTGGGGGTCACTAAGGTGAATCGCCCCATTCTGCAGGAACAGCAATATACAAATTAAAGGCTCGAGATATTTCGGATTTTTATGAGGGCTTAGATCTTTATCTTGAAAAAGATAATAATGATCGCCTTGACAGATCATGCTTCTACCTTTAAATATATACCATTCGCTCAGCCTATTGTTGAGACGCGACCACGCGGGATCTGCACAGATTTATGGGGCATCTTATAAACTAACTTGCTGTCTATTGTCTGATCTTTAAATACCACTTCACAATGTCTTATCTTATTCATTTTCCAATAACGTCTTTACTTGATCCTCATTATATCCCATTAAACCTAACATTTTACAGCTCTTTATGACTTATTATATTCCTACTCTCTGAAGGGTACGGTTGTACACTAAATGCACAAAAAGGTATAAAACAAAAACAACTGGCACAACTGAGGATAAATGTATTAAAACCAAAAGTGGACATCATAACAGTACGAGATATACGTGTAGGATTATACATTGCAAATGAACGTTGTCAGCCTAGGGAGTTTTCTTTATTAATGCACTTATTAATGATACTTGCACTTACCTATTTCATTACAATTTAATGATTCACCTCAGCACTTTTACTTTTCTAAAACAGCTTTCAATCCCTTGTAAACGTTGTACTTACCTCAATTTTGGTTGGTTATCGTGTGCCGACAACCACGGGATGAAAACGAAACGAAGTCAATTTTCACGCTCAACCTGGAGGACAATCGTACAATTCAATAACTATACAGCCTAGTTCAGACAATGTGTATTTATATATATCAAATATTTAACTGTTGAAACATTATTAACTTGTAGACAATCTACGATTTGATTATTATATCATACTTGATCGTGCCTGTAAAAATGGCATGCATTTTCATGTAAATTTATATGTTTATATGAGAATATACATCATTATTATTATTATTAACTGCACTCTGAAGCAGCAACTCTATTCTGTGACACTCTATTCAACAATGGCCTACCAGTTTCAACTACAGACTTCTTCACCGCACCATTATCGTCACACAATTCGGAGTCAGACCCTGATTTCACATTTGGCTTATCACTAAACTTGCTCACTGATTCACAGTTCATCATCGCACGAACTTCTTGCAAAGGTGTAAAACACAACCGTCTTTGTCTTGCATCTTGTAACTTATCGGTTGAGGATGTACTACGAAACCTGTTGCACTCACTAAGTTTATATGCATTACTAGACATCATGGAGCCTTCTCAATATCCACCTCTCTGAGGCCTACTCGTCATCAATGATTGCGTTTTACCCTCAGACTGCTCTATTCTAGGGGTGAGATTCAATATACTGCCAAACTTGCTCATAGATTGATTGACACTAACTTTTACCAGTTTCAGGATATCATCAAACTTTGGCTCGATACCCTCATCCTCCATACGGGGGCTCATCTTCACCCACTTCCTTTGCAGGCGAGTAGGTAGACGTCTTGCTATTACTTCTAGTATAAAACTCGAGTTGAGGTCACTCAAGCAATTCATCGAAATCATTCCATTCTTGTAAATTAGCAAATTATCTAAAAACTCAGTGAGTGCCTGGGAGTCATCCTGTAATTGACCACCATTACCCTTAACAGCCTCGAATAATTTCCCTGCAATCATCGAAGGTCTTCCAAACCTTTGACGTAATATGCTCATAGCCTCGTAGTAGCCCTCTTTCGGCTTCATAAACTTACAGCACTGTATAGCTCTTGCAGCATCTCCAGTGCAATATCTCATCAAATACATCAATTTCAATACATCATTTAATAGAACACCACACAGCATGATCCCAAACTACTTTACAAATTGTAAATAATCATCCGGGTTTCCATCAAAACACCGTGGTTCAAATTTAGGGAGTTTGATGTTCCTATTATCCCTGAACGGCGAAACAATAACATCAACCATGTCATGCTTAACATCAGACACATCGTTACAATTAACAGACAAGTCACCATGACTTACTTTCCTGTTTGCATCCAAGACGCTCTGTCCCTTCTTTGACCCAGGCATTGTTGAACTTGACCCAATTCCAAAAACGTTCCATATATTGCTTGTTCAAAGAAGTCTTGACCGGCACCAGGAAAGATGAATGGTGACTATCCAAACTTTCACCAACTGTTTGAATCCGCCAGATTTGTTTCCATCGTCAGAAACTGTCAATCATGCCTCATAAACCGTTAATGCCCAGCTCTTGCTACGCTCGGGCCCACGCTGTTCCTTGTAGATTCCAGAAACGCTTAGTTATAACGGACGAATAAACCAAAACACCGATCTACCGCTTGATATTTCCTTATTGTTACACCAACATATAAAAAGAATAAGCGAACTAATTTCTGAAAACAAATATTACAATAATAAATCGTCGTATTACTTCTGACGATGTTTCACTCTTCTTTCTGAACAGCGACCGATGAGACGATGACTGTCGTATTGATGCCTCCGCGAAAATTGGGGAAGTTGATTTTGAGCAAACAACCAAGAATTGATCGTTCAATCTTCAACTCCATTGACACCCCATGATGCTTTTTCTTAAGGTTATTAGAATCTCCTAAATCAACTTGTCGAAAACAAATAACCGCGACAGTTATTAATACGAGTTGGACACATAATTCAATAATTAAAACACAAAAGATCCAAATAATCAGATGCAATATAATTGATGGAACATTTTTGTAGCCCAAGGTTTAAGCAGACCGCCGCCTTCAGTACTAGGCATTGTTCCCTATGAGAGTGCATTGAAGAAACCTGGCATGGAGATATTGCAGCTTCACCGAAAATTGAATAGAACCATTTCACTTATACAAGATGTACACAGTAATAAGTACACTATTAACTCACTGCGCTCAGCCCTGCATTACCCTCTAAAAGTTTTTTGTTTGTAAATGAAACATGTACATATATATCGTGTCATTAACTTCAGATACACATTAACATCTAAATTTCATACACCTTCTGTCTCATTACTCCATATGATAATAGTTTGATAGTTATTTACGAACGCAGTAAAAGTATTTCATGGACCACGAGTAGCACTTGGTATTCAGCAGAGGTATGGGCACTTAGTGAAAGTATTTTAGAGAATTAATACAACGAGGTTAGGCTTTTTCTAATACATACGCACCTATCAACGAAATGAAAAGATAATGGCGAATTTTTATCACAAGCATTGTATTTACTATGGAGGGAATGTTATCACAAGCAAAGTTTACAGCAACACGTACAAGTCTTGCATGTCACTGCATCAGTAATATAAGCATACTAATTGTACTACAGCTTGAACTGAATAATCTCAAGTCTTTATACCTACAACTTTGTGGAAGGTGGGTGTATTGAAAGACTGCTTGCAGACACTGTGTATGGCGACATCTAAGGAGACTGACGACCTGCAATGAGGAAGACAAAAATAAAAAATTAGGCGACACATAACGCACAAGATTAGTTTTTTGATATAAATATAAAACTCGGGCACTGTGGTAGAGTATAACTCCATTATAGATAAGATTCTATTTTGATAAATCATACAGTGTTGTACAGTAATATTATCTGATGACGTTTTGAGCACAAATTATCACTCATGATTATATCAAGTCACTCGTACAACTTTTTGCTTCATTCATATACATGAGTGTTTTAGTTAAGCACTCTGCAGGCATGAAAAATCGCCCACCTCACTCACTTCTAGTACTTATGTCTGTATTACTGACTTTTGGTTTATGTTTCCTTTTTCGGGACACTTTGTCTGGACAATTTAGGGAATTGGGAAATGCATAGAATACTTAGGGAACGGCATTAATAGTTGTTTAAGCCAATTAACACTGGAGGGGGTCCGTGACACTAGGCAGCTGCAGTGACAGAGCTGACTGAGTTTTAACATAGAACTCAGTATAGAAGTGCAGTAGTTCAGTTTATTACATTCCACACTTTGAAAATATTTTATTTAGTTGGTGATAAGCAAACGATATTTCATCAGATATATTTCGTTTTCGCATTTGAGGTACGGGATAAAATAAACTAACCCATGACATATAACGAGACAGATGTGAGAGTTATCTCGGCAAAGAGGAGAAATTATTGTAAGATAACTCTTTTTTCCAGCTAGACAAGAACCAAATGAAAAAGATACGATTATCATTTGTTGGCATTTAGCTTATTTTTATCCACCTTTTAGCATTTCACCACACCTGGACTGTAGATCCTTCTGACAGACTGACTTTCAACGTAGAAGCTCGCACACAAGTGCACCCGTTTGGGTTATCACATTTCATGTAGCACACAAAGGTAGAGAAAAAATAAATTAAATGAAACTCTAATGAGCACACATGTGATTGAAAACGAACAGTGATATGGAAAAAACATAAGGGTTGCTCAGATATAGGGGATTACAGAGCGAATGCATCTATGTCATAAGCAACGTTTGGAGTCACATTTTTACTTAACACTAAGCTTAACCCCAATATTACTCACCACATTAGACTACTTAACACAGAAGAAAGGGCACAGACACTACGATCAGAAACCAGTAGTCTTTTCATATCTTCCAGTTTCAATGGTCACTTCTCACAGCCTAAGTGGACAATATCATCAGCATACACTAAGTTGACGAGACTTTTCCCTGGCAAGTCCCTAAAGTGAGTGACAGACAATTCTGCCAATACATGTATGATGAAAGTGAACCAAAATAAAGACGAGAGTTGCAGAAATGTGCCTTGTATTATATCCTTATTAGAAATATCAATTCCCTCATAGCTTTTTTAAGTATTAAGTGAATGGAATGCAATCTACAGATTCATGAAATCCACATACTGACGTACTACTTTTCCAGAATCCTAGTTAATGCCTCCTCAGCAAAGTGAGAAATGGGTATTGTACTTGTGTAAACTCAATAGGCTGTGAACTGCTGCCAATGAAATTACAAGTTATAATTTTAACTTGATCGCATGCAACATTTAGCAGTTGTTAAATGGCCACTTGATGAACATCGAGTCCATACAGAGAGCACAGAAGACTTGGTACAACATGCATACTGCTGATTTGACTATGAAACATGCATACCGAATGCATCACTTCAGGGGTCTACACAGTTCAAAAACTAACGCATAACACTGAAGTGGAAAATTTATATTTGTTCTTACTGAGTTTAATACAGCGAATCTTGTGAAGTAACTTTCTGATGCAGTAGAGAAGAAAAAGGTATGAATGATCTTTTGCTACATGTTGAATAGCAGTGCAACGCAATGTGCAGAGTATACATATATGAATAAACTGAAAAATAAAGTCCTCCTTACCTTCTGAACAACTTTGCCTTATTCCAAGATAATAACTTCCTTTCACCTGTGAGCCTAAGTTATGTACATGAATTCGCAATACTGCATCAATTAAATCTTCCCCCAAAACCAAGGCCACTTGAAATCCATAGCAACATAGCAATAAGCATCATAGCGGGGATATGCAAAATAGCCACTCTGTTTCACTATATGTTTGTGCGATTCTATTTATAGTGTGCATGCTGCACACTATATTATTAATACTGTCTATTTTGAACATACTGCAAAACCAGCGCGTGAGAGGAACAACTCCATTCACAGAAGCTATATGGTCATAACACGCAACATACTACAAACCACATAAACATAATCCTAACACCACTCGTCTTGGAATCAACCAAAGACCTCAAAATCGAGTGGCAGGATACACTACACAGAAGTTTGTTGAAGATCAGCAAACTTTACTTGGAACAAGGCATACAACGGAACAATATTGTCTACTGTTAGATCTTCATCAGGCTTTACTCTCATTTGCATAGATTTGAATACAAAAAATTTTGACCAATGACGGTGATTTTGTGGATTGAATAATAGTAATAATGTGGTAGATGTTTTGAACGTAGTTAATAACGATGATTATAATGATAAGAAAATATTGCTAATAAGGTTTGTGCAGGTGGCGATAAGAATAACAAAGGTAGTAATATGTGTATATGTAGACGATTCAATAAATAAATTAGGTCAAATCTTAAAAGTTACGTAATACTAAAGGTAGGTGAAGTGGACAGATAATCAGAGTTTAAATAAATGTCATAAAAATACGAAGGCGATGGAAAATAAGAAAGGGTGGGAGGGTTCTGAATAGAATTCACCTAGGCCAAGGGAGAGACAACGGTAGAACAAACTTCTTTTGTATGCAAAGACTAGGATTGTTCTCTCGAATTTCCACAGCTTCAGCTATGTGTAAAACGGGTCCGAATTCCGAATGAAAGGCTCGATAGAATGTTAGGGTCCGTCTTTTACACATAGCTGAAGCTATGGAAATTCGAGAGAACAATCCTAGTCTTTGCATACAAAAGAAGTTTGTTCTACCGTTGTCTCTCCCTTGGCCTAGGTGAATTCTATTCAGAACCCTCCCACCCTTTCTTATTTTCCATCGCCTTCGTATTTTTATGACATTTATTTAAACTCTGATTATCTGTCCACTTCACCTACCTTTAGTATTACGTAACTTTTAAGATTTGACCTAATTTATTTATTGAATCGTCTACATATACACATATTACTACCTTTGTTATTCTTATCGCCACCTGCACAAACCTTATTAGCAATATTTTCTTATCATTATAATCATCGTTATTAACTACGTTCAAAACATCTACCACATTATTATTATTATTCAATCCACAAAATCACCGTCATTGGTCAAAATTTTTTGTATTCAAATCTATGCAAATGAGAGTAAAGCCTGATGAAGATCTAACAGTAGACAATATTGTTCCGTTGTACGTCTTGCTCTAAGATTAAAAGTGAGAATATTTGAAGATTTGAAACCGTTACTTAACAATCAAGAGGAGAGAACAAAGAATTCGATGTGATTTACACTGGCACATAAAAACGATACTGATTATTAAAGGAGATAATGCCTGTTTTGTCATCTTAGAAGGATAAGTTGTGAATTCGTGACTCAGAACATGCCTCATCTGGCTACTTGTTTTCATCCTATTGATATCTTCCATCAGCTGCAAAATCCTTTTTACATCATTGTGCTCACTTCTTGGATATGATGCAAAGGTTCCTTATCCAGAGTAAGTATCTGCATAGTTGGTTCCACCACTCACCTTCCATGGCTTCCTTCGACGTCGAAGGGGGTGGTATGAGAGTTTGGTCATTTGTGATTTGCAGCATACGGTGTGTCGAAACCGTGGAGCTGCTGTGTCTGCAGTTAATCTTTTCACCTGTGCAGTCAGAATGCTGGATGATATTAGTGGCAATAATGGTAATAATAGTAACAATATAATTAGTAGCGAATATGTAAACTTCAAATGAACAAAAAAAATAGTTGCGTAGATGGATGATAGGCAGAATAGCAGGAGAAGCGAGAGACTGGGCGATGGCGACGACAAGTTTAGTTGAGACCCATTGACAGAGTGCAGTACATTATGGTTACATCTCATTTCGACCTAGGTTCAATCCATTTGGACATAGTTCTCGTGTTGCTGCATCAGCATCCAGCTTCCGCTCAAAGCTTTCCACAGAAGGTGAAGCAGATGTGGTTGCAGATGAGAACTGTTCCTATTAACCTTAAGCTTTTTAGTGTGGGTGAGGCGCTGTGGCGGTGTTTAATATCATGCTGCATTGTGGAGTTACAAGTATAAGTGTGAGACTTCCACTTAGGCATGCATTCTATAACATCAAGACATGGGTTATGATCAAATTAACATAGCTGGTGACTTCAATGCCCCATCTCTTAACTTGGTGTCGGGAAAAGCCCATGATAGATTTGATCGAAATCTGCTGCATACCATCAGGAAGGCTGGATTCACTGAAAATGTCAAGATGGATACTAGATGGGGCCCTGATGGGAAGTCTTCTAGACTGGATTACGTGCTCACTAGTGACCAGCTACTAGTGGAAAACGTTCAGATCACGACTCCCATAGGTAGTAGTGACCACGCGGTCATAGTATTCGACATAGTCCTCCGCGAGCGCTTACAGTGGGACAATACACAGCCCTATCTGTGTTATAACAAAGCCAACTACACCAAAATGCGAAGACTTCTGTCTGAAGCAAATTGGCCTAAAAAATGGACAGAGCTAACAGTAGAAGAACACTGGAGAGTGGTAAAGGAGATCATTCACCAGGCGGTCTCAGACACTGTTCCTTTAGTCACACCAAAAGCTAGGAAGCAACGATCATGGCTAAAAGGGGGACACAACGCCTTCTGCAGGCGAAGCGAAAAGCCTGGTTTGCGTGGCGACGATCGAAGAGTCAACCCGAATATGAAGTGTACCTTGAACTCAGGAATCGATGTAACATACGAGTCCGGAGCGATAGAAGGACATTTCAGGGAGACCTCGCCAATAAGCTTCTCGTGAACCCCAAAAGCCTATACAGGTTTATGTCCGAAAGAAAACCGACCAACCAGGGAGCATGCAATCTAGTGGGTTCTGATGGGAAATCTCTTACTAGTCTTGAAATGGCAGAGACATTCAGCCTAGCCTTTCACAGGCAACTAAACAGTAACGAGGATATTACCCCACAGAACATCCAGATTACATCGCAAAACCAACACGCGAAAACCTGCTGGGTACATTTCAAATTACCCCGGCTATGGTACTTGCAAAATTGGGAAGGTTGGCTTCGGGAAAGTCTTCAGGTTGTGATGACATCAGACCATCTGTCCTGAAGCAGTGTTCAGAAAGTCTCTGTCAACCCCTAAGTGATCTGTTCCAACACTCCCTTGATGTAGGGAAACTTCCATGTGAATGGAAACGAGCAATCCTATCCCCTATCTTCAAGGGTGGTGACCGGCAGAATGCGACCAGTTACAGACCAGTTGCTCTACTTCCAGTGATATCGAAGATATTGGAAAGTCTCATTGACGACCACATGAGAAAATACTTCGATGGGACTAACCTTCTTCACGAAGCACAGCACGGTTTCAGGAGGGGAAGATCCTGCGTGACGAATCTTCTACTAGCTTGGAACGATTGGACACTATCCTGGGACAAAAAGGTACCAGCCCACGTGATCTTTCTCGACTTTGCGAAAGCATTCGACACAGTTCACCATGGTCTGCTCCTTCACAAAATAAGCAAGGCGGGTGTTTCTGGAGCACTTCTCGCATGGCTGAAAGATTACTTAGGCGAGAGAGAATTCTGCACCAAAGTCAACCGCATCCGATCATCCTGGCACACCTCGGCATCAGGGGTTCCTCAGGGTTCTATCCTAGGGCCGTTGATGTTTTTGATTTTTATCAACGACCTGCCCCCCCAACTAAACTGCTCTGCGCTTCTTTACGCTGACGACGTAAAGATTTGGAGAGCAATAAACTCATCGGAAGACTCAGATAGATTGCAGGCTGACCTGCAAACTCTGGGAAACTGGGCTCTGGCTAACGGAATGCCTTTCAACCTAAAGAAGTGCAAAGTAGTGCAACTTCATTCCGGCAGGTCACAGAGTGTAAATTACACCCTTGGTGGCCAGAACTTGAGTTGTGTTCCATCAGAGCGAGATCTAGGTCTTATTCTAACAGAAAAGCTAGACACCAGTGGAAATTACTCGAGGGACGTCGCCAAAGCCTACGCAACTTTACACTTTATGCATAGGCAGCTGGGAGCTCTCACTCCCGAACTGTTCTTAAGGTTATATAAGGCATATGTGAGGCCACACCTTGAGGTGCATAATATCATTGCACCTCCGCTACTCAAAAGGGATGCTAACATTCTAGAAAGTGTCCAGAGACGAGCGACAAAATGGGTGATCGGCCTCCGCAACAAATCATATGAGGAAAGACTAAAGAAATTAGGTCTTTTCACACTTAGTTACCGTAGGCACAGGGGAGACCTCATCACCGTCTACCAGATCCTAAATGACCAGGCCCACCCAAATAAAAGCATCCTGCCATTAAGTGATTATAGGCTTCCACGAGGTAACCCGCTAAGGATAGCACACCAGAGACCAAAGACTCGAGTGCGATCACATTTCTTTTCGCTTCGTGTTTGCCGTCTCTGGAACGCTTTACCGGCGGCCGTGACTACAGCGCCATCTCTGGAGATTTTTAAGCGGAAGCTAGACAATCATGCAGAAATGCAAGGTTTGTGTCTCAATGGCTTATCCTCATAAAACTTGAAACCCCACTGTCAATGGATAAGCGTACAAACTAAATCCCCACGACCTATTCTGCCTTCTCTCACTCTATCTTTTCCTTAGGTCACCTTTATTATTCCACTTATCTCAACCTATATTATCTACACTACAACCCATTATTTTTATTATTATTATTACTATTCTGCTTTTATGACTACACCGAATGACCAACGGGAGTTAGGTCAAACTCCATTCACGGCAGCAATACAGTCCTAACATACTGCATACTACAAACCACATCTCGACCAATCCCCGCACCACTCCTCCTGGAGTCTACCAGAGCTAAAGCAGTCGAGTGGCGGGACTTACTACGCAGAAGCTCACCGAAGATCTGGAACCTCTACCTCACAATCAAGAAGCGAGCTCAAAGAAATCACTGGTTTATACTAGCTCGTAATCAGGATATTGGATATTGGATTTTTCAAGGTGATACGCGGGTATTTGGAAAATTTGGCGTAGCGCGTCAGTCTTACTATGTTGGGATGAAGACTCAAGACTTAGATCCACGGAGAGATCCTAACTTCAAATGTAAAGGACAAGTAAACAACAAGAGACGTCATAAGGCAGCAGTAGATAACGCAGGAAATAGTAGCAGATTGCGGCCTCACCCAATAGTTTCTCCTAACTGTCATGACTCTTTGGGGCATATTATTCGTTTTTCCAATAGCCTTAAAGTACCTCGTCCACCTAGGCGACATTTATATGATATGATTTATGTTGAACATCACGCAAATGGTGGTGGCTACGCTTTGCATTCGTATGCCGATGAATTAGTGCATCTTACAACAGATGAGTTAAATATGTTGGCTCGGAAATACTTTAAAACACTGTTTACTGAACGAAGAAAGCGCGGTATTCGTGTCCCTTTTTCGCACTACTGCATTGGTGTTGTTCATGGTGCAGCAAGACGAATACCGGAATTATTATCATATTTATCTTCTACACATCCCAACCTCACGGTTTCTACAAATCCACTTGAGCAGAAGAATGCAAATGAAACTATGAACCTTGCACAGTATGTGAAAAACGTTCACAAGACTTATGCAAACGGCATTTATCGCTTCGGACCACTACATGCATTGAGCATCGTGGGTGTCAAAGGAGAAGAACGTGGATTTTTTGACAAAACACTTATTGAGATGATTGAGAAAGACCCTTTCTTAAACATGGTTACGCCTTGGGGCGTTTTGTCAAGCCTGAGCGGCATGGATCCGCGGGAAAGTAACGATGGTCCTATTCTGTGGGCTCGCCACGGAGAGCAGACTATCCCATTGTTTTCAACTTCTGTACGTAGCAAAAGACGGTAAGTATACCCACATATTTTTCACGTTTTAATACTAACTTTCTTTGGGTCTGCGTAACAATCACTCTGAAGTGTTGCTCCTTAGTTGTACAAATTCATTTTAATCATCGAAACGTTCCACTTAAGACCACTATTAACAGTTTTCTTATGGCCTGAGACTTACCTGTTCAACGAAGTCTGGGTGTATGTACAGAAGGTGCTTCTACGGTGACGTATTACTATGACCATTTTTAGAATTTTTGGTGACTGATTGTACTGTTGCTAACTGCGAAAATTTACTCATTTGCATTTTTGGGACTAAACAATGAATTCACTAATGCGCAGTGTGGATTTTACGGAATCACTACTAATTAAGTGGAGTCTAGTAGATGAGTTGATGTTACATCTATCTCACAAAGTGACATCCATTTGTTAGAACCTTAACTGACAAAGCATTTTGTTTATTGAGGCACAGCATTTAAATATTTATTGTTAAAAGATAACTTTAGCGGTGTGGTTTTACTAGAGAAGGAATGATACTTCAATCTACCTTATTCGTTCAAATGCAGTATTTTCCAGGGCAGTGTTACGAATAACTGAACAGATGAAGACAGAAGCAGTGTCAAGTCTTTAAATGCTATCTAGAGGCCTATATTTTGTCTGTTTCAGATGTGAGATTGTGAAATTATGTGAATGTGTGCTGGTTTGAAGTCAGTTATAGTAATACAAACACATTCACCCTTTGTATGCGTTTTCTTTATCTATTTTCCTCTTCGTCTTGTGAATTTTCCTGATTACTGTTTTTGTTATTGTATCTCGTTGATATTCACCTTTGTGTTGGTGTGAAATGTGACACTGATATCAGCCCGTATGTTAGTGTGTTCACCCCGTGGTTTTTGTAAGACTTAAGAATGGAAGAGTTTTGGTGAATAAATCCATATAGTGAAAATGTAAGGGATGCGAATGAGAACAGTTGGAACATACGGTCTTCACTAAGGACAATACCATCCGGATACTTTAAGCTGATGAGACTGTTCCTTAGTAATAAGTCAATCATTAAGTAATTAAATTCGATTAGCGTCACATCGACTGGTACGTGTATGGTGGAATTAGATAGAAGCAGGGACAGTGGGCATCTCTGGTGACCGCTACTTGACAAATCTCCGTAAGCCCTTACACAGCTGCGTGAGTTCGAGTGTGGTTCATCAACTAGTGCGATATACTTTCTCATCACCACCTCTACTGCTAAAAATTTCCACAACATTACTTGATCAAGGGAATCGAATTTCGCCTTCAGGTCAAGAAATATGTCAAATGTCGGACGATAATGAGTATATCTGTCTTCTAGAATCTATTGAAGAGTGAAAATATGATCACTACACCCTTTTGTTAGCCTAAAGCCCAACTGTTTTTCCCGGATTTTTCTCCCTGTCACCGTTCAGTGTAAACTGAACGGCTGAGTTTCAACATAGAACTTAGCACAGAAGTGCAGCAGTTCAACTTGCCACACTCCATTTAACACAAAGGTAGACAAAGGAGAGAAAAAAGGTTCGAAAAGAATAGTAAAGAATAGGAAAAAAAACCACCTAGTGAATATAGGAGATCACAGAGATTGAGTGAATCTGCACCATTGAGGAAGACTTTCAGCTATAAAACCAGTTGTCTACAGTCATCAGTTCCTAACATCCTGAGGACCCCAATCAACCCAACTGTCAAAGATTTCACGGACTGATGTCAAGTTTTGGTGTGACCACCCATAGCTATTTTCCCACTCGATCCAATGTCTGTCTGGATTCAACATAGAACTTGGCACCGAAGTGCACCAGTTCGAGTTGCCACGTTCCAAATAGCACACAGAGGTAGACAAGAAGATGAGTGAAGAGAATCAATAGAGTTTGACAGAATGGTTAATGGTAGAAAGGAATATGAAAGATTACAGAGACTGAATACATCTGCGCCATTGACAACGATTTTGAGCCATGTCACCTATTGTCTCCAGCCATTGATTCCTAGAGTCCCGAGGCCCCCAACCCGGAAGTCTTCATCTCCCTCCTTACCTGACTCAGTTTAACTGTCAAGGATTTCATGGATTGATGCCATGTTTTTGTTTGGCCACCACTGGCTCTTTTCCAACCTGCACCTATATCAGCTAGTTAGTAATGCCCGTCGGGGGAGGCGGTGGTTAGGCATGCGCAGCACGTGACCTAGCCATCTTAGTCTATGTAACTTTATAGCCTCGTCGATTGATTTTCCCTCTTTGCCCAACACTCTACGCCTAACGTCAACATTACTTACCTTATTAATCCAATGTCAGCTGAAATTGCCCGTCAAGAACGGTGATGGCTTGGCATGCGCGCAGATTTCCTAACCAACTCACTCCATGTAGTTTCACAAATTCATTGACTGACTTACCGTCTCTACCTAACACTACGCCTAACCTCAATATTACTCACAATAATATACCAGCTAACACAAGAGACAGGATCCAAACACCCATGGTCAAAGAAAGCAAGCCACTTCCAGTGGCCGTGTCTCACAGCCATACAAGAGAACGGAGCAAACTGCGGTACAATATACACATTCTTTGATCAATAGCCGGATGTCACATCTACTCCAGAGATGATTTAAGTTGGCGAGTGCCTCATGAACCCTTCTCAAATAAATATCTTCATGATTTTGAGAATTGGTACGTCAGCCTCATATTCGAATGACGAAACAATTTCTATCTGCTATTTCATTGATAATTACAATGAATCTCTTTTGAACTGTGCATCGAAGTTTCCAGCTATCTTTATGGTGATTGTCTAATATGTTTGACTGCAGTCGTTCAGTTGATGGTACTCTCTGGTTGCAGAAATGACAAAAAGACATCATTTTTTTCTACCATTTATCCTTTACTCTAACTTAACCCTTCAGTTTAACAGCACATAAATGAATGTTAGTTATCGTCTAGTCGAATAGTGTAAATCCAACCTAGTGCTTAGTAAAACAGTGACACCAACTAGATCGAATGGCTTTAACTGTGGGTGTTGAGTTGGGCTAAGATCTTCAGGTAATTATTGTCGAGTGGTTTGTATGGGTGCTTGGATACTGTCCAGACATGTAAAACATTTTTTTTTGTCTGGTGTGAAGATTTAGCTCACTGACTTTCGACTTTGATCCCCGGATTGAACCAAACCCATTTATTACTTCGACCTGGGAAACTAGCATTATTATAAACCCTTTAACTCTTGGCTTAGTAAATAAACTCATTTTCTATAGTTGGTTTGTGAGGGTTAGTTTTCTTTTTACGAGTTGATGACGGATTGATATCAGTTAGAGAACCATTGAAAACCAGGGAGTACTGGACATCTGTTTCATCTTAGTTTTGGGATCATCGGCAGTACGCACCCACCCTCCAAAACTAGGACGGAGGAAACAGCTGTTCTGATTTTCAATGGTTCTCTTACCGATATCAATCCGTCGTCAACTCGTCAAAATAAACTCATATTGAGTCATTTAATTGCATAACAAAATATATATTCGTTCCTGGTTAATTCTACATTTGTTTAACGCATTCTGTGAATTCTGTTTTTATATTGTTTTATCAGTGTTGTTGGTGGTTGTGGCATTACAGACCTGGTTATAGATCGCCGCACATTAAGTGGACGTCAAATAGCAGTCCATGATAGAACTCCATGTCATGCGGACCATGCAGATGATGGACTCGCACGTCATGCCACAGCAGCTGTTGGACTTCTCAAAGCTGTATATCCCCCAAGAGCTGGAGAGGAAGACTCATTTTCTCATTCTTCATCCTGTTCGTCTTCTGAAGATGCCAATCACGTTGCAAGTTCTTCCACGAATCCATATGCTCTTAAATTAAATCAGCCTGCTAGAATAGTTAAAGATGTAGTTGTATTTGATCCGCGTCATTACGCTGATTTGATTGAACGATTAAGGCTAGATATTATGGAGCCACCAACAAATCAGGTTTGTCCTTTATATTTTTCTACTTTGTTACTACCACTAAAATCGCTTTTGTGTATCACTTTTTATCAGCTTTTATCATGTGTTAATGGTAGGCAGACATATGTGGTCACATTCCGTCATATTTCAGTTTAACCCCAGATCGATAAAATACAGCGTATTAGTTAACGGGTTATTACTTAACCAACATGAAATATTCGCGGATAACAGGTTGAATGGAATCAAAAGCACATACCATCTTGTGATGCATTAAATATTCAGCTTAAAACCTCGTCCTACTTTCTTCTTTGATTATATCCTTTGTCGGTGGTGAGTGTTGTGTTTGAGGTAAAAAAGTATAAAACCCCAGTACATTTTTCTCAGGTCGTTTGGTGTAGGACGAAGTTGAAATAGCGCAATATAATTCTACGACTCATTATTCAGATTAATTCGTTAGGTAATAAGAGAACTTCATCAAGAAGTTAGGCTCCCTCAGCATATGTGTAACTCTGAGGAAGATTATTCTTCTCTGCAGACTCTAAAGTGTGCTATTTCATGTTTCACTGATAAATCATAGCCGTTACTAAATTGAGACTGGAGGACCAGTTTATCAACGTGGAAAAATTGCATCAGATTAATTTACCACGTTTCAAAATATGGGGACAAATAAAGTTTAATACCAACAAAAGAACATGGGTGAGACGAAGGAGATAGTCAAATGAAGGTCAGTAAAGCTTTGTAAGATCTAAAAAGATCTCAAGAATCACTCCTCTATAATAGTGAATGTTTTTGAGGCGAATTAGTAGGAGTCTTCATCTATTACTCCTTAACATGTGACCAACCCCAGTCAGTCAGTCTACATTACCCTGAATGGCTGAGACTAACAGTTATTTAGTTCATGCATTAGTGCTATTGTAGTGGTAGTAGGCAAGAGACTTGGTGAAGGAATGTTTATTTGGAATTTGGTATCTCTATATAAAGAAATAATGTACACCTTATATCCAAATCGTCATTTGCACAGATGTTTCATGTTTTGCTACTTCTGCCTTTTGTGTTGTGTTTCTTTGTCCTCTGTTCGTATCTCCCGTGTTTTTGTTCAACGTTGAGTCATTTGCTGTCTTTGACGTCAAATTTATCTCTCCGCTACTTGATATTTTTATGTTCGTGAATGTGTCTTTATATTACTACTGATAAAGCTTATCAGTAACTCACGCCACACTATGTTTCAGTCTTCGTTTCGCTTAATCTTTTCCAACATAACGTGACTTCTGCTAACACTTTCCAGCCACAAGGCGGTTGTGCAGCATATGCAGGGACTATCTTAGCCATCTTAGTCAACTGAACTTCACAACTTCGTAGATTTCATTTCCTTCCTTTTATAAGACACCTCATTATTACACCTACTGTTCCACCCAAAAGGCAATATTGGTTAAAGGCATCCGTAGGGAAATGACCTATGTTTTCAAATCTTCAAGGCCGTAAAGTGAGACGAGACAAACCGCTACTCAGTACATATACCCATTGACAAAACAGAGTTTGCTTCATACAGTTCATTGTTATATGAAGACTGTGAGATTTTAAACTTTATTGACCAACTAACTCTTCTAGACGAGTAAACTCCATTTCGTTTTGTATCAGGAAGGTCAGTTATACTAAAAACAGAGCGTAGTCTTACTGGTGGTAGATGGGGATACAACGGCAGTGAGGTGTTTCCCTAGGATGACCAGCAAACCACTTGTGCTATCTTCCGCCTCTTTGGGGTAGAGATTAGAAGACGTCAATACCAAAAATTATACATTTCGACTTATTATTTTATATAATCTAAGAAGATACCAACTTCCAAGGTGTGGGTAGCCAGAAGTAGCCACTGCTGACAAGCATGAACACAGAAAGTTCACCTGCTCCTCACCTACCATCTTTCGTTTTCTTCACACTGCCTATATCATTTACCAGACAGATGATTTGTTTTTTCTGAACTGTTTAACTCCTACTGGAGAATGGAGTGATATGAGCACCACCTGCAGTATTTTGAAACCAGTTTTTCAACTCCATATTAGAGCTTTCAACCTCTGATATAACTCCAAATGAGCTTGAAGTTGGTTACGATGAATTACTGACTAGGTTAATCAACGTATTGTCGAGAGTATGTGACTTTGAGATAGTTCTAACGTGTTGGTGTAGATCGGTGAAAGTGCAAGTTTTGAAGAAAGGAAATAAATGTTCCTGTGAGATTCATAGATGAATCAGCTTTTCCATCAAATTGTCGAAGGGTTTTTGTTCCACAGTCATACGTAGACTAAGTCTGACTAGAGAGAAACAAACCTTAAGAAACAAAACAAACAAAAGAGATGGGCGTCGGAATCGAAGGAGAATGTACTGGCCCTATATCTACTTTCTGGCAGATTCTGGAATGTAGAAATATTTGCAGACATTCAATATTTGAGACATTTCTTGACTGGAAAGCGGCTTTCTGGATAAAAAACAAGTTCGGGAAAAGTGTCATATTAATCAAAGTATTGTGCTCGAGCTCTTGTTTCTGTGTAATTACTCATGGAAAGTTTCTATCAGATATAACAACAATCACTGTTGTTCCTTTCAAATGTCTGATTTACTTCATTATTGATGAAATAATGGACATGAGACTCACCAACTCTGATGTTTCAGGAAATGAAATGTTGCCAGGGAAATGTTTCATCTACCTGGAGTATCCAGTAGGACGTCTAGAAAGGCAACTTTATTTTGGAATTCTTAACACATGAATTTGATAGCTGAATGTACTGCATTGAATTGAGACACTATTGTGTTCCTGTCCAAATCATTTTCACTAGGATCATCTCAGTACCGTCAACAAAATGAGAATTAGAAAACAGAAAGATTGAGTGAAGAAATATTTTTCAATTAGATCCTCATCTCTGGCTCCACTCTAGTATATATATATATATATATATATATATATATATATA
Organism: Trichobilharzia regenti; assembly: GCA_944472135.2. NCBI lineage: Eukaryota > Metazoa > Platyhelminthes > Trematoda > Strigeidida > Schistosomatidae > Trichobilharzia > Trichobilharzia regenti. The sequence goes on from OX235262.1 coordinate 107,394,007, forward strand.
TATATATATATATATATATATATATATATAGCATTATTAATTACAATACAACAGTTTGCCAATCAAGTGGCGATAAGTTTGTTAACAATAATTAAACTGTCAAAATGTCAATGGGTTAATAATTAATGAAGAAAATCAATACAGATTTAAAAGGTAGAAATGGATAGGATAAGGTTGTTTAAAGTACTATTTTCTAGTTTATTTGGAAATAAATATGCTAACATGGAACCCAATGGAGAGCTCATTTCCGCCAGCTAACCTAAAATGCATATTCATGATGCACATTAGTAACGGTTCTTTAAGGACTTCTACCGGGATCCTGATATTTATTGACTTGTTATTTATTTGTTCACATATGTAATTAATCGTTCCAATTAGGGGTGCATTTGTAGATGGAGATGTTGCGTCCAAAGATATCATAGTGTCATCTTTGATGTTGATATCTTCAATTCTGTCCGTAAACTCAAATACATTTTCCATACTATATTTCACTAGCTGTTCTTCATGTAAGAGTTTTAGGATAGTTAAAAACCATTTAGCTAAAGCGTGGTAGGACGGATTGTGCATGTCTAACTAGAATCGGTGTTAACGGGTAAGCCATAAAATCTTGGTGTGTATGTGCTCGCCGGTATGAGTTCGTCATGTTAACTTGTGGAAAGTATTTGTCCCCTCCCTCAATTTTCCCAAACATTTGGTTATTTATTTTCTACTTTGTTGTTTAAATTTGTGCTCCTCTCCAGTTTTTTAAACTGTTCGTCTCTCAATAAGTCTTTTGTATTTTTAATATAATCATTTCTGTTATAGAGGTTTATTCCTGAACCCTCATCAGGTGTTGTAATGTAATTTATCGATACTGTTGATTGAATGTAATTTAATATAGTGATGTTGTTAATAAGAAATGTTTCCGTAATTATTATGGTCATATAAGTGTAGAACTTGATGACGATTTTATCGAAGAGGTAACTCGATTTGAAACTGTATATTCTCCTAAATTGCTGTCAGTACAGTCACATAAATGCACTCAATACTAAAAAGTTTCATTTTAAGCAAGGACAGAGACATATTTTACAGTTTTAACATGTGGAACAAAGTGTTTAATGAGTCAAGATAAAAAGATAAGCACACAGTCAGTCCCAAGCTGTGGACGTTTACATAAGGATAACGAATGATTATTTGACACTTATGATTGGGAAAAGAGAGGTGGATGATGTTTTTTGGGTAGATTGTCATGATTCTTCTCGACAGCAATTAACAGTGTTCATAGTTGTCATTGAAGAAATTTTATCAGGAGTTTCAGTAGCTGTTTTCCTAGTAAATGTATAGTGCACATATGAAGTTTTTCCACGTACATCTGAAAACTGTCTTATTTTCACACTATGGTACTTTTATTGTTTTTATGGACAAGGTTGGTGGTATTTGTAGTCATTGGTACTGTAATGAAATGCGTACTCACTAAGTTTCCCTAGATGAAGCAGCATTTTTCTGACTTCTCGGTGGATCAAATTTTTCTCAACCTTAGAAATATTTGTGGCTCTTGATTTGGGCGTAGAGATGATAGTCTTTTCCAACTCGCACTTAAGATTTAACTTCTATGTTATGATAAGTTAAGACTCAAAAGATACGAACTTGGAAAATGCTTTCAACTTAACACAACTATTTGTCTTCCTGTTTCATCCTTATTAACTTAATTTTAAAGCACTAAACTGATTCAAGGAGGTGTCCCTTCATTACAAGGAAATGTATCTTTATTTACATTATTTGTTGATATGTTTGACAAACTACTTGAGACGGTGAAATGTTGTAGTTTTGATTTAAAGAAACTTCGTATGTATTTTATGTTCACATACTGAGATGCTAAATAAAGGGTTCAAATAGACATGAACTAATTTCTAATATTTCATACCACCTAATAACTCGTATTTAGTTTATGTTTATGCTGTATGTGTAAATTTTTTGTTATTTTATTTACTGAAAAGTGTGGTTCATTTTGGGCGGATGATGGTGAGCTGAATCAGCTGCATTCAGAAGGCTTTCGTTATGTCCGTTTACCTCTTCGTGATAATGATATCTATTTTATTCCACGCAATGTTGTACATCAATTCAAGTCTGTTTCAGCTGTGGCTAGTATAGCATGGCATGTTCGTTTAAAAAATTATTATGATCAATCAGAACGTGACGACACAACTGTCTTGTCTGGAAATAATGAATTTAGTGTAACTAATCAGCATCAGCCACAACAACAGGAGCGACCTCAGCAGTTGTGTAATCCCGAGGAGTCAGTATCTGAGTTAGCAGTTCCCAGTGTTATAAAAAGTTGATGTTATGGAAATGAAGTCACCTGAAGGTATTCATCAATCACCTTTTCAAGTTATTTTTGTAATGTATATATATAACTGTTACTACTATTATGACGTTCATTACGATTATTGTCTAAGTAATTGACAAATCTTGTTACCGTTTACATAATAAGCATCGTTCACACTGCTATCAAATAGCTTTGCATGCATTTATCAGTCTCCTTCTGTAACCCCACTTTGCAACACTAACATTTTTCATCTCCTCATACTATGTACGATGTATTTGTTCTATATTTCCCTCTGTGATTCTATATAGTATCTCATATTTCTTGTACAAACGATCAGGCGCCTAAATCCCTTCATTTACATCAATCTTTAGTTAAAGTGATAATTATATGGATTCGGGTTTCATTGTTTTGCGATTGTTTTGTAATAATTGATTCTCTGCAACTTCTATATTGTACTTATTGTTCCCTTTATATTTTACTTTCATCCCTTGTATTCTTGTTCCCTATGTTTTGCTCTTTTGTATAATTTTTGAAAGTATTTTCATGAACTATATGAATTGAATGTAAAATAAACCGTAAAATGTGTTTCTGAAGTTTAAGAGTTTCGGTTTTTGTACTTTGGGTTTTTAGCTTAACTAACTGGTGAGTTTCATTCCAATTTGGATTGTTCAGAAACCATGCAAAAGAATTCGGGAAAATTGTTTTTTTTTTGGGTTGTTGAATAATAAATGTTTATAGCATGTAGATGATGGATATTTTTGAAAAATTATGCTAACACTGTGCATGTATCCAATGCCTTTTGCTGAGATTTTGTTAGCTTTCATTTATGTTTTAGTGACATCATGCTTTGGTGAATGTTGTACTGATTTGGTGTATAAATCTGTTCGGTTAGATTCATTGATTTTTTATATCCTGTGAATAGTGTGGAGTTTGATTTTCCTGATCTCAAACACAGTATATGATCAGATTGCATTTGTCAGCAGTTGAATTTTGATTAAATAGTGGTATTATGATAAGTAATGTTAACGTTTTTATGAAATTTTCATTTTAAATGTACATATGTGTATATATATGTTTAAATCGGCACATTTTGAAATCGATTAGATATTAAACTACACTCATTGGACGGAGCCTACTACCTAATGTTCTTACTAAATTTTGTCGATTCAATGTAGACCACCAAGTGAGGAAACTTCTCATAGTGGGTTCAGATCTCTGCAAGCTCCCAACTACGTGGCAGATAAGTGTAGTAATTGTTTTTTATGTCGCCTAGAAACAAAATGATATTTTCAAACCTTATTGACTTGTTTAACAACAAAGATTTGGTGATTAACGAACCCAAGTACGGCGCGTTTGACTACTTTAAGTATGGTATTCGCTGCTGTCATTAAATTGATTAGAAATCTTGTTTTACATAATTTTCATGTTTGTGTACGCCTCTCAGGTAGCTTATATATTGCGGTAATGTCTGTTGTTTCACTGGTAAACTATCGATGTCACAACAACTCTGACACTAGATCCATGTTGCCGTTAATTCTACAATTTTGCGTCACTCAGTGTAGTGAACATATCGTGCACTTGGTCGATAGATTCCAATCAGTAATTTAGAAAGGAACGCAGCTGAACTCATTTCCATTTCCAGATTACCTTGCATACACAACTTCTGTTACACACAAATTTCTGTTTCTTAAGCAGATCATCATTACTTATTCACCGTGCTTAATCGTCGATTGGAAATACAAATAAACTTCAAACTACCAAGTAACAGTTGTCTCAATTTTAATATTTCTGTCATTTTATAAATACTTAAAAATAATCCTAGAGTGCTTAAGAAAATATCATAACAAGTGTTTTCATGGAAATTTCTTCTGCGTAAGCCGTGGTTTCTTCAGCATAATTATTCGGATTTTCTTAACCATCAAAATACGTAGTCAAAAATTGCATGAATAGTGTGAGTTCCTCTAAAGGTCAGTGATTGGTGGACATTTATCAAATAGTAAAATGTAAACACTCGTCACATATTTGTAATGATTAATGTCGAATTTTCTGAAAGAGCTATGGCTTATAAAGTGAAAAGTTCAGCGAACTCTTCTTTTGCTGTTTCTTAAAACCAGACTTTACTTTATATAAACCAACATAAACCGACCGAGTGGACCCCACTGGTGACGACTTGTGAGTAGAAGTGCAGGAAACTTCGTCCTTCAGCGAGTGACTAGCGAGCATCAGATTAATTTTCAGGAGTTTGTCTGTAGTCATGAGTCAATTTCTTCGATGTTTGATCACGGATTG